>JADRCH010007458.1:2185352-2267852 GCA_019843965.1 Rhynchomys soricoides | reverse complement strand
TCTGCAACGTATTTTTTTCTCTCACCACAGGGAAGTGCCAAATTTTAAGTTGTATGTCTGGTTATCATTGAAAAATTTCAATAGATCTTTTTATTAAGATGCTTAATGAAGATTCTAGATAATACAGTAAAACAGGGAATATAAATCAGGTATAAAATGGAAAAGATTAGACAAAATTTTCACCATTTTCAAATGTCATATTTATATACACAGAGAAATCCTAGAATTAATACAGACTATTATGATTTAAAAAGGAATTTTAGCAAGGTCTCTGGAAATAAAATCAATGTACTAGAATCAATAACAAAAATAACTCAATAGGAGAAGAGCCCCAAGATTTTATATATAGTACTGAAAAGTTGAAAAGAACCTAGAAATAGCTCTTGCTAGAGCTAGACAAACATTTACAGAATAAGCAAACATTATTGAAGAGCATAAATGATTTGCATGTAAGGAGAGGTACAATATGTTCATAAACTAAAAGACACAGTATCAAGAAAGTATGACTTTTACTCAATTTAATCTGATGCAATAGCAAAGATATAAAACACAAGCTAAAAGCACATGTAGTGCAAGGACCTTGCTGTAAAGATTATTTATAAAAAATAAAATGAAACAGAATGTCAGAAATGAACGAATTCTGTGAAGAGGAAATTTTCTATTTTAACATAACAGATCTATGAGAAAGCACTTGGGTTTACAACTGAACACTCAAGACCTACAGATATACAGAGTGAAAAAATTTTACCAAATTTTAAATAAGGAGAATTAGGAATTTCATAGTGCATGAGTAAGAGTTTAATATTGTACTCTCTAGAAAGCAATTTAGCAATGTCTTACAAATTTGGGGAAGTTGTACTGTTCAACTCATAAGTTCTTCTTCTAGAGATGTACTTTAAAATGTCTATGTAGCACACACAACAAATTCCCACAAGTCTGTTTATTTAATAAATGTTTGAAGAATTAAATTTTAGAAATAGTCTAAATGTCTTTCAATAATGGAAGATTAGTACTTTTGCCCAACACACCATGAGAGACCAACGGTGGAACAGAATATCACATTTCAAGGTTATACACCAGAAACCATAATAGACAAAATGAAGATGAATTTGCATTTAATGAAAAACTTTATGCATGCTGTAATATATATATATATATGTAATATTTATAATGTTATATTATTCTCTAAGACTGGCTATGTCTAGAGAAAATTGAGAGTAGTGTGAAGGGGAACATAAAAGATTTCCATTTTATCTGTTATGTTTTATTTCTGTAAGTAAATCTAAAATATCTGTAACAAGGTAGATTTTGAAAGAGTGGAGTAAAAACGGTGACAAGTATTTGAAAATTTGCTTTCTGGAATCTCCATACATTTGAGATATCTCTTCATTAAAATAAAAATGATTTATCCTAGTATTTGAATAATAATGACATTTGCTTTCTTCAGATTGGCCTGTAGATTGCTTGATGTTGACTTTTCAGGTGTTGTTCGGCCCTTCTGAAGGACTCCTTAGTTCTAGACAGTTGAAGGGATTTTTTTTGTTGTTGTTGTTTTTGTTTTTGATACTTTATTTACATTTCAAATGTTTCCCCCTTTCCAGATCTCCCCTTTGGAACCTCCCTATTCCCCCCTCCCCTGCCTCTATGGGGATATTCCCCCAGCCACCCACCCACCCACTCTCGCCTTCCCTCCTTGGCATTCTCTTATATTGGGGCATCTAACACCCTCAGGCCCAAGGGCCTCTCCTCCCCCTGATGGCTTAAGTTTTACTCTTAGTTTTATATTCTTTTCATTGTGACTATTTGTAAACCAATTGTTAAGAAGCGTTCTACCCTTAGGCTAAATCTCAACAGGAGGAACAAATTGCCCTTTCTTGGAACAAGATTATATTAAGTCAACTTTTTCCAGAAAACAGAAGAAATCTCTACTCTTCCAGCTTTTTTTGTTTGTTTGTTTGTTTGTTTTGGGTTTTTTTGGAATTTTTTATTTTTGTTGTTGTTGTTGTTGTTGTTATTTTGAGTCACCCATTCAACTGTTGTCCAAGATGCCTTTGGATAAACTATTTAGTGATAACTGACAACTTTGACAGAATTTATACTCAGGAGATGGATTCCTGGCATTGCCTGTAAGAGATTATCTTGAATAAATTCATGGAGATGCCAAATTCTGACCACTGTGGACAGTACCATTCTCAGACTAGGATCCTTTACTCTATATGTAAAAATGAGAGCTGAATGGCAGCATGCATTCATGGCACTTTGCCTTCTGCTTGTTAGTCCGATGGGACCAGCTGCACTGAACTATACATTATACACAGGAACCAGGCAAAAAGTTTACTTAATGCTGATGATCAAAATCAGTTAACCAGAACAGGCTTCTGATCAGAATTAAGGACAATATCCTTCTACTCAGCAAGATAATATTGGCCTTGCCACGATTTGTAGTAGAATTGGTTGTCCTCTTTCATCTTCTCATTAAATTTACTACTTTTCTGGAAGCAGGGTATATACTAAGCAAAAATATACTAATTAAAACACAATGGATAAGACCATTAATCAATATGATTGTATCAATATGATTTTATAATATCTCATTCAGTGGAGGATACTCTTAATGATAATCATAATATGTGTACAATATTAGAAATCAAAGGAGAAGATTAAGCTATGTCCGGAGCAGCACTTAAACTACCTGGATAGGCAATTGTCAAATTCTGGGACAAGATAACATGACATTTCTGAAAACATGGAAGAGGAGCAAGGGATAAAGACATGCTTAGTAGCAAGCAGCAATCCTTTTCTTTAGCTATGAGTGAATGAAGGACCATACCATTTTGTCTTGCAATGATTGGAACTGAAAAAGTTTGGTTTTTTTCCACATCCTCTTTCAGATTATAAAAATTATAAATTGCATACGTTATAGAATTAAAATTGACTCAGTTCATGTACACAACATTTTTGTTGTTTTGTAAACAATTTGTATTCATTTGTACCTCTTGTTGGGATGCAACAATTAAAGTAAATGAAAACTATTTGACGTTATATATGTCACTAGTCAGAAAACATCCATGTGCATCTCAAAATGCTACTTTGGACGCAGAGTATGCATTTCTGAAGAGAATATAGCCTTTTTGTTTTTTTTCCTCATAAATGATCTGTAAGAGATATCATCATTCCTTTTATACCTGTAAAAATCATAGCCCCCCAGAGATAAAGTTGCTTGCCAAAATGTGACATAGCTGTGTCAAGGCCTGGACTAAGCGCCAAAGCTCTTTCCTCCCTTGACAATATATTACTCATAAGACTGCCTTCATTGCTTCACAGAAAAGAAGACTCCTTCAGGAAAAGCAGCAAATCTGCATATACCATCCGAGATGCTAGACTTCTGCAATCTGTTTGGTTTTGCACAATTTTTCTATGTTACAAGCTCTAAGTTAACTATACATCAGAGGAGGCGAGAGAGCAAAAATTGTCATTTGCGAAAGTTGGCATCAATCTGCACTGTGCAACGAATTCTTTCTCAGTGAGTTGAGTTTGCCATAAAGAAACAAGTTTGACACTGCTGCAGTTCCGCAGCTCCCAGGGGAAATAATGAAAAATTTGATCAAAGATTACTGCTAGGATAACAGCAGACTCAGAAATGAGTGCCACTCCAACAGGGTGGTGGAATGTTCTTTAATAAACAATAAAGATGCTGCTACCTGAAACAGAAACACTTTTAATATAAAAATATGAAGGCAAATTGATCTAATTTAAATTTCACTCACATCTTAATATTGCCATTATTTATAAATCCTTAAAATTTAGATATATAACAGTTAACTTCAGAGGTATCTATGTGAATTCAAGTGATATCTAGCTGACTTAACAGATATTCTAAATTTGTCTTTTTGTTTGTTTGATTGGTTGTTTTTTATTTTAAGAAAAAGGGAAACATAGTTACTTTGAAAAATGTCTAATACATTTTCTAAGTAAAATACTAAATGATTTTCCGATCATCCTAAGTAACCACCCAATTCCATCCTCCATGCCTTGTCACTTTAAATAGACTGAAGGCTTTCAATGACAAGAATTCCTCATGGGCCCATCATTAGGAATAATGAGATAATGGATGTAAAATGATTACCAAGTGCCTGACACATGACAAATTAACAACAAATGGATGCTTCTATGTTAATATTTTTACCCATTATAGTGAAAGCCAAGTGTTCTTTCTGGCAGGTGGTGATTGCTTTCATATAATACTATTTGAAATATAATTTTCAGAGTAGGACATTTAAATTCCTAAAATTAAAAGAAAAAAATAAAATTTACTGGACATCCTTAGATATGGATTTGGAGGTATAGAAAGTGAATACAGAAACTATAACTCCTGCTCTGATTTTCAATTCTGATCAAATTTGATTTCCCAGATCTCTTTGTAGAAGTGAATAGAGCAATGAGACTACAGCAAGCATCACATGCTTTTGATACTATACTATAAAATGCATTGAGAAACAACTCCCATCATTATTAAACTTGTACTTAGGATATACCATAGGAATGTATGGATTTAATACTACCATTCTGACTGTTCATACAGTGACTCCATGAGTCTGTGGCCTGCCCTGACTTATAATGATACTGACAGCTGAATTTGAATCTTTGATGTTGAGAGGCTACTATATTATACTAGAGTTGGAACAATTAGTGAAGAAGGTAGCATCGTGGCAGTTACCCAAAAATGTAGAAGAGTTTTGGCTTCATCAGATCTTTACTCCCAGTTGCACTTGTTGGAATATTTGCTGCAATTCTACTGAGTCATTACAACTAACTTCATTTTTATGTGAAAATGGCTCTGGAAAGTAAAACATCCACGAGTACTAATGTTGGCAGTAAAAAAGGGGGCTAGATTTTAGCCAGAAAATGGCTTTGTAAATGACTTTGGTCTTGTATTTATAGAATCATTAATGATATGAAAAGGGTCTGTTAAATTAGTCAGTTATACTTTCTTGAATTTTATGAGGGAAATTATATGCTAGAGTAATATTTAAGTATGTGAGGAGCCAAGAAGGTCACAGGACCTTTCTCTTGTGAACCGAGAAAGTGGACTCTCGTTCTATTATGGTACTCTTTTAGAAACAATAGCATGTCAGAAGTAATAGAATGGTGCTCTTAGTGCATAACTTCATAATAAAATACTACAGAACTAGTCTATGTGCTCTCTCACGCTACTCTGGGGGATGGCGGTTAGTAATCTGTTTACAAACAATCTAATCATTATTAAAATATCTCAAAACAATGAAAATGCATGGTACCTTCAACAAAACTTAAAGTTGTTATTAATTGACATTTTACAAACAGAGATGCCTTTAATCTTAATTAAATGAATATAAATGTGTTCTTTAAGTCATGGTAACATTATGCACTAGTTGGCACTTAGTTAAAATTTGTTATTTTTACCTGATATGTATTAATGTATTTCTATTGTTAGAATAATTTTAGGATGCATTTGTAGCAGACTAAAGCACTGCACCTTTAAAATGAATTGTTTTTTTTTTCACTCAAAACAGTGTCAATGCATGTTAAAACATTTGTGTTGATTTTTGACAGCTACAAATTAAAAGCATTAAGTTGGAGATGCTTGTATGTTACTGTGTATTGATTATGGTGAGACAAGATATATAAAGAATTTCAAAGGATAAATACAAAGATGAAGACTATATTGTGTTCAACTATAATACATGGTGGAGAAGAAAAGTTAGGACATAGTACATTTACATTCTGATATCCTGAAAAACACAAAATACCTATGAGATTATTCTAAAGGCTAGCTGATGCTTTGGCTTTATGGTGATAGATGTTTTCTACTGATAGAGAACCAAAGCATAGGAAACCATTCTGGCACTCTATGGCATAAGATAATCTTTATATCAGCCACTAGATCAATGCTGGGAAACAAGATGATTTATTTCTTCTCTCAAGATTCCACTATGTGAAAAATGGCTTAATTTTAACCCAAAGGAGAATTCTTGTACAGTTTCTCACTCTGGGTTACTCACTTCCTTAAATTACTCCTGGCAGCAATTTGGTAAAGAGATTTGCGTAGAAAGACATGGAAACAAAAGGAGGAGTGGAAGGAAAAGTTTCACTATTCTATACTTGTGCAGGGAGCAAGAAGTCATGATCAGTACTTATTTAATATATATATTTGTCAGCATTTACCTCCATTTATTAAATAAAATATTTAGTTATGGGCAGGCAGGTTTTACATACCATATTTTACAGATGAGCATATTTTTGTTTTATTGAAAATAAACTTTTTTTATATGGTAAGATTACATATGGCTTTCCCTCCTTCAACTCCTTTGAGATCCTCCCCATCTCCTCTCCCTTCCAAATCCACACCCTTTATCATTGAAAAAAGACAAGTGTCTAAGAATAACAAAAATAAAATAAAACCAAAATAAACACACTGGAATAGGGCAAGACAAACTGAAGAAAATTAACCAAAGAAAACATATAAGAATGCATATAGACACAGCCACACACATATTTGTGCATATAAGAATCCAATAAAAACACAAAAAGAAAGTCATCATACATACATAAAGGACCCACAAGGTTAAAAATAAGATGTCCCAACAAAACATTATGAGACAGAGAACTCCAAAATATGTCATTGAGTTCATTTTATGTTGCCCATCTACTGCTGGGTATGGGGTCTGTCTTTAAATATGGTGTGTATCTCCAGTGAGACTCCATTCCCAAGAATTAATTTTTAATTTTTAAGAGGTTATCATTTGAGGTAGCTTTTGGTTTAGGGATGAGGTTTGTTTCTATTGATCCTACACATGAACATATTTTGAGTTAGTAACACTGTTCAACCATTTATTCTATAAATGAACATCAAGTAGATTTAGAAAAATACCCAAGTAACATTTTTAACTCCTCATTTCCAGTCTATGGGCTTGGACTGAAATATTTCGTTTCTCAGGAAAGCAGGTTTTGTTTATCCCTGGTGACTTGTCTCTGAAAAGAGAGCCCAGGTACCTCAGTAAGTATTTCATATCATTAGACAATAAGAAAACAAATAGAATGACTCTAACTTGAACTGTGACATTTGGAAGGGATATAGAAGTCTAGAAGTACAGTATTTAATCTAAGCTCTATACCTTCTTACTACATATCAAGCATACCCTATTCTGTAAGCCCTGCTGATAGTCTAAAGCCCACACTAGACCCCCATTTTTGTTTTGTTTTGTGCTCTACTTTTCAGTTTACTATACATTACCACCCAAGTAATTTCATACGCTACTATGTAAAAGGATTCTTTTAATCTTAGCCAAAGTGTTTTCATTTGTGGCCACTCCTGAGTCCCTTCTCTGTTTGGAATATTTGTTCTCCAGACACTTGTAGGCAGGTTCTCATGTTCTTCATTAGCTATTATTTAGCCGAGTTGAATATAATTCATCTTTTTAATCTTATAAATTAGTCTCTCTAGACTCTTGGCATGATCTGAGCCCTGTGTACTACATTTCCATAGTTTTTTTCCAGACGTTAGTGATCAGGTGCCAAATATTCTATACAGTGTTCTAATTGAATCAAGGGGCAAAAGACTTTGTATTATTTGCATTGACATACAGAACTCCATATTCACAGGTGGACTTCTGCAAGAACTGTAATCATTTTCTAAGACATCTAGTCAGTAAAATAACAGAGACTCCTGGTTGTACTTTTGTTGTCTACAGTTTAGTCTTTTAACTTTATGCTGTAGTGCTAAGGTTATAATACAGGTTGGCACACATGCTAGGCTAGTCTTCTGACACCTCCCCTTATTCCTAGGCCCGACTATTTTCTTTTTGACATATAATAATTTTATTTATTTATGAGAAAAAATGTGATAATTTGGTATGCATAGATGATGTATAAAATCTAATATCATTTGTTTGTTTTAGAAACTTAAACAAATTCCTCCCTAATAGTTGATTTTTAAAACCCATAAAAACTTACAACTGTAGTCACTCTGCTGTACAGTAACTATCAGAACTTCCCTCCCCTTATAATTCCTATCCTATGCTGATCACTAATTTGTTTTCTTTTATGAGAATATATTTCAGATTCTTCATATGAGCAAGAATGTCCAGTCTTTTCTGTACCTGGTTTATATCACTCAACTTATGGTGTCCAATTCTATTCATGTCATCAAAAATGAGAAAATTTGATTTATTTTTATGGATTTTTATGTTGACTCATATTTGTTCAATATTTACTTTTTAGCTTACATAAGACACTCTAGTAAGTTATTTTAAGGAGTTCTAGACTCTAGCATAATTTTTCTTTGTGTAAAATACTTGGTTGGGTTACTCACTGAGATGTTTCAATGCTGTTTGATAGTTTTTAGTATGCCTCTCTTTTCCAGATTAAACCGATATCCATTAGGGCTGTGCAGCTAGACCCACTCCCTCACATTCCATTCTAAGCTTTGTATATTTGGAAAGGTAGAGTCTGTGACTTACTTCCATTATCTATAAAAGTTGGATAATAATAGCCCCAAATGCCACCAATATATCATTAGTATTAAACTGATTATCACAGTCTTATTTAAATGAGTTTTAACTGTTTATTTGTGTCATGAAGTAATGACTCTTTATAACAGCCCTATAGACACATACCACAGTCAATTTTGATCTAGTACTTCATTCATACACACACACACACACACACACACACATACACATACACATTCCACAATCATCTGAATCTACATATCATTGGTAAACCATTAGTATATGTTCTAATTACCTGCTTGTATTTACATGAGTAGGCCATAATCATCCAATAAAGAAAAAGTAGTCACTGGGTAAATTTCAGGGTAACAAAAATTATGCTTGTACACAAAGAGTCTTAATCATAATGAAGGTAGTCAGATGCCACTGTTTAGTGATCAGTTAAGACAAAATAAAATCCCTACTGCCTAAAAGTAGAGTAATTCCAGAATGTGATGCAGTTTATAGCACATGCTTACTTTGATCCTAGCTTTCATCTTACATGCCACAGAACACCATCTGTTTAGAGGGCATTTATAAAAATGCTGAGCCTTTTCTTATTAACCTTGCTCAGTTTAATATATTTCTTGGTAATCCCTATTTAATTGGGATGGAATGTACTATCAGTGATTTAAAATAATTGTAACTATATTTCTCAGGATGCAACACATAACGGCATACCAGATTGTCACAGCACTATCAAAGTTTAATTGATCTAATTTAGATCTCATCTTATCAAACTGTGCATTCTAAGTCTGTCTTCCTTTGACCAAATGATAGCAATCTTGTCACTTGCTTTTATATGTGTTATTAGCATATCAAACCATTCCAGTATCAAAGGGTTTTGGTTTTTGAAAAAAAAGTCATTCTCTTTCACTGATCAAGTACTAAATTATTTCCCAATGAGTTTTCTATACAACAGTGGTTTAACTTTAAAGCTTAAACCTCAGGACTTTTCACTTATATTGTCTTTTTCTACATAATCATTTCCATACCTAACTTTACATATACAATTCCACAGACTTCTCATAAATAGGAGCTTCCACAATGTATAAACTTGGATATTTAGTTGTTTCTGTAAATTTCAGAAAGGGATGTTCTTCTGAAGGAAAAGTTATAGAAACTGAAAAGGTTGCATTTACCAGTATAGGAATGTATATGTATATGTTTATGTATATATCATAAATTATATTGTAATATATATTATATATTCCTAAACATTATATATATTCCTAAATATTATATATATACACACACAATAGAAGTCAACTATGCTATTATGTTTGTCTTTCTGCTTTATTTTCAGCCCCTTTCTAACACTTATGCACAGTTCATGAAAACTGAAAATGTCTATCTATTGCAAAAAAACATTTGTAAGCCTGGGATAAGCAATTCTTCTGAGTTATCATATTTTGAAACGTCACTAAAAATATGTCATCTTATTAGCTCTTCTCCTAATTAATATAATACATCCTGGTGAATTGGTTTTTCTTTGGATCCAGTATTTTACTGTTCATAATTCTGTTTGTATTCACAGAGCACATCTATTTTGCCATATGCAATATCCTTCCCAAGGATCTTAAAAATATGATCTGAAGGAAAAATTGATATTATTCATCATTTGGAGTTTTACAATAAAATTTAGGCTCATGACCTCAGTAAGCTTGTTTTCGCCAGGTATTGCTCTGTGTTTTCAGAAAGTAATCTTCTGCTGTACAGACGATCTGAACTACAATTCATTCTTCTTTCTATTAAAGGGCACTTTACTTTGATATGGTTTTAATGTCATTCATGGAGTTGTCAAGCATGAATTATCAATAATAAAACACCCTTACCCAGTCGTAATACCCGGCCACACTTCTGATATTCTCTTAGAAGTTGTACAATGTGCCAAAAGGTTTCTGTTTCTGAATCACTGGGTCTTCAGGTAGATCTAGTTCCAATTTTATGAGGAATATCTTCCCACCATTCCTTTCTGTCTTTTTTCCTTATGGTCTTCAGCTCACTGTTTGGCTCTGCTGCAGTATTATCACATAGCCACCTTAAACTGACTATTTCTAGAACAGAAGAAATTCTGCTAAATTTTAAATAACACACAAATGTAACTATTGGGAATCATAAAATTAGGCTTATGTTCACATGTTCTTTGCACAATATCTCTGAGACTATCAGTTTATTTCAAAGTCTATGGAACCTCTGAGCTTTCACAGAACCAATAATGAGCAGAGACTACGGGCCCTAGTATTCTCCCATTCACAGTGAACTCTCATGTCAGATATCATTGGAAGAAAGAATTTTAAAAGAAAACAATTCAAATTTAATTAAAAAGCAGAGATGACCTCAAAGATCCTTTCTAATTCTTATGCCACATAAATATTTAAAATTGGAACACTTTACATTCTCTACATTTTAAGCAGTAAACGTGAGTATAGTTGTATTAGATGCTAACATTATTTTTTCCTATTTCTTTTTAGTCTAATGCATAAACCATAACCAAAAATGCAATGTAAAATTGGAGGACAAGTACTCCTTAACAAATAGGTTGAGGATACCTTCTGAATTATATTATTCATGAGATTATATATTCTCTTTGCATAGTGATGTTGAAGAGAAGTCAATAAAGCATGGATAAACAGTAAGGAGGCTGAAGTGGAGAGAAACTAGGAGAATATACCTGAAGAAGACTTAACCAAAAGAGTGAATGTCACATGACTTATGTAAATGTATCTGGTCAGGCCGAATATCTATGTTTTAATTAGTTGTAAAGATTCTATTATTATTTTACTTTCCACTACATAATGAAACCTCTCAACACTGGATACATCCTATACTTAAATTAATGAACACTTTACTATTCAATAGCTTTAAGTATGTCTTCACTGATCTTAAAGGAAAAAGAAACTACCTGAGAGCTGTGATTGACCATTAATTTCTTTTTATCAAATACTTAGAATTTCAATTTAAAAGCAGCAATGTACCTTGAAGTGAATGCCAGAAATCAGTGGGGATAATTCATACTGTTTTTATTAAGTAGATGACGAACAGTTAAGTAGCAAACTTAGACACTTGTTACTCTACTTTTCCTTTCTCTGTCTTCCTTCCTGGATTCCTGTTCCCATCTGTTGTTTATCTTCGCAGGTGAGTAGCAGTGCTATCCTTAATATGTTCTTCATGTCTGGCACTCTCTCTAATTTTTGAGTGAAATCCATACTTATCTTCTATTTTTAAACCTGCTTTAACGATACCTGAAAATACCCTTGATAAATACTCAGAGAGAATGTGTCAGTGGAAGTAATTTTATATCTGAATGTTGTTGCAATAATCTCTTAGGTCTAAAGGAATAAATTAGGCACTGTACTTGGTGAGGTAGAAGCTATTTCAGGAGGAAAAAGAAAACAAGATTTTATGTAGCTACCAAAGTTTAGAGCAAGGGCATTGTGAAAATCTTAGAATACAGTAGATGTTAAATAAGCCCAATAAAAGAAACATGCTCGATCATCGAGTAGAGCTTAATGTTAGGGAAAGCACAGACAATATTAGCCAATAAAGTTCAAATACCTTATTAGATACTGAAATACAAGAGTTAGATATTAATATATGTCAAAAGTCAGATTCAAGCTTAGAACTGAAAAACTGGTTGGTCACAATGTTTTAAATTACAGAATTTGGTATAGGAAAGTCATATCTGGCTAGAAAATTGGCATTTCTTGGATTTTGTCATTTCAATATGGCATAGGTATCTATGAAAGTACAAATGATTTTTAAAAATTATAAAATCATGACATTCTATGGACCCTTCTTTAATAAAACATAAAAAAAAATAGAGATGCATCTATTTAACAAAAGTATTACTCATCAATGACTATATAAGTTCCTGGTTGTGAGGTAGTAAGCCTAAAAAACATTCTTATATAACTATTAAATTCAAGGGCTATACAAGACTGTTGTTCTAAGAATTGTAAATCAACGGTACATGAAAATGACACTTTAATATTCTACTAAATATAACATTCTGAAAACATCAAATCCACTGAAAGACATGATTGTATTATAGTTTTAACATTATGGTACTATCTAACTAGTGATTCACATCTTGACAATGATTTCTTATTTACTTCATGAAAATTACCTAAACTAATAATATCCTACTGTATCCCATAGCCACAGTATGGCTCTGTTTTATTTTTTGTTGTTGTTGTTGTTTTGTTTTTATTAAACTATGTCTGTCTGTATTAATCTATGAGGAGGCTGGCAGCATGTATATATGTTTTGTTTCTCCTATATACTTTACAAATGTACCTATAGCTCATCTGTACTAAATGGCATAGAAATTAGGAAGTCTGCCTTCATGATTCAGAAAAGCTACATATTAGTTTCAGGGCATGAATATTTTTTTCTCATGGATATTCAGAGCATCATTGTGACCAGTGGAGGTGGACAGTAATCTGTTCTCAATGTTCAAGACAGTGAATTATCAATATTCAGCTTCAGATCCTCCGGGGAGGAGGGCACCATCGAATTCTTCATGTATTTTATGAGTTTAAAGCACACTAATGACTCATTCAGATTAAGCCAAAAATTTCATTAATTAATTTAATTAAAAGGACTCCCTACATGTGTATTGGTAAAATATTTCTCATTTACCAAACACTAAAACATATGCTGCCAGTTTTTAATCCACATGAAGCAGACCTATCAATTCCCTCCCTTGCACCCCGTAGAGTAGGACATATTTGGGAAAAATCAAAATATTGAAAAAGCAATATTAAAATATAAAAGACATTTACATTTTTCTGATCAGTTTCCAGTCATATAAACTAATCCGAGAAGAGGTCCACCATGTACGAAAAGATATTTTCTTATTTCACAAATGCATTAAAGAATAAAAACAATATGCATGAAATCTTAACATTATTATGCTGTTTATTTTTACCCATATGCATGGATCAAGGAAAGGGTGAAGGTTGCTCATCTATTAATAACCCCTTCTACTTTATTCCTGAAGCCAGGCAGGAACCCCACTGGAGAAATAGAGATACCAACCCACCCACACAACTTTCAACCTCAATGTATCCTGTCTACAAGAAATGCAGGTACAGGGGATAAAGCAGAAACTTAAAGTAACAGCCAAGCAATAAAGTTCAACTAGAGACCAATCACATGGGCAAGCACCAACCAATCCCTGACACTATTAAGAAAACTTTGCTACGCTTGCGTGCAGACAGGAGCATGTTGTCCTCTGAGAGGCTCCACCCAGCAGCTGACTAAGACAGATGCAGACACCAACAGTTAAATAGTGGATGGAGCTTAGCGACTCTTAAAAGAACAGGAGGCCCCAAAGGGGAGAGGAACTCCACAGGAAGACCAACAGAGTCAATTAACCTGGACCCTTAGGGCTCTCAGAGTCTGAACCACAACCAAAGAGCATACTTGGGCTGGACCTAGACCTCCCCCCTCATATGTAGCAGGTGTGCAGCTTGGTCTTCATGTGTGTCCTGTACAACTGGAGTAGGGACTATCCCAAAAGCTGTTGCCTGTCTGTGGGATATGTTCTAGCTGGACTCCCTTGTCTGGCCTCAGTGGGAAAGGGTGTGCCTAGCCTCACAGAGACTTGAAGAGTCAGGTTAGGGGTACCCAGGGGGTGCCCATCCACTTAGAGGTGAAGGGGAGGGAGATAAAGGAGGATTGTGAGAATGAATGACCAGGCAGGTAGTGGGATGTAAAGTGAATAAGTAAACAAAAAAAAAAAATTGAAATCCCACAAATAAATCCACTTGGATACATTTTTCAATATTTTTCTAAAAAGAAGCTAACAGATTTGCTTCCACATGGATCTCTTCTCAGTTAATTGAAACTGCCAGAGATCTTAGATATCATGATGAGAACTGATAAATTTGGCTCTTCAGATGCATTTCTAAGGAGAAGAAAAATATGCTATTAATTGATACGTACTCTATATCAAAAGCCATATAAATCTTAGTTGTCCTTTGCTATGTGTTTGCGAAGCCAAGAGCTCATGACAACCAAAGTTGGGGATCAAATAGGCTAGTTATCTTTTGCCTGATCTCTTGGCCCTAGGGAGTAGTGATTAGCAATATGGTCTCTAAATGCAACAAACTTTTGTCTGATCCATGAAAAATGAGGAAAGCTTAACTCCAAGTACTATATATAGAAACATATACCTCAAGTCACAAAAGAACTGTCAAAATCAACTTCATTTCCAGATAACTCAAGAGACATAGTTTGCTGTTTGTGAGTCAGTGTGGTCGTAACTATTTCACACCTAAACCAATGAACTAACTTCCATAATAGCCGGACAGATGGAAAGGTAAAGATAAATGAATGGGTTGTTAGAAGAGTGTATGTGTGTATGTGTGTGTGTACACATGTGTGCACATGCAAGCATGGGATTTAATAAAGAAAAGCTAATAAAATAAGTAAACAAGGCATATCTCTTCCTAAGCAATTGGGGATACAAATTCTACAAAAATAAGCATTCAAATGTATGGGAACATTTCAGGTATAAATGTTGTTTAAAGTGGTAATGATTTTTGAATCATTTTCTAAATATTTTTATTTGAAAATTATTTATTGCATTTATATAATTCTGCTTGTTCGGGGTCTAAAAAATGACGTTGATGAAATGGGGTTTAAAATTGTATGTTACAGGAAGAAGAAATAGCTTCTAAAGACATTTTAAATGAAGCATTAGCAAATCTGAATAATTAAATATTTTAAACATTTAGCATGGATTGTAGCCATGCAGCAAAACACAGATGTTTAAGATTTATAAAGTAATAACCATATCTATATTGTTTCTCATTTTTAGCTCAGAATTGATAATCTGCAGGTATCCATTATAAGAAGTACATATTAGTTAGAATTTATTATCAGACAGTAAGTGTTCACTGTAAATCATTTTTAAAGACCTCAACTGCTTTTATTATTCCACATTTAAAAATAAATCATCAAAATTTTTATGGAAATAGGATGCTTCCCAATATCTGACCATGTTTAATGAGAAAGCACTAATTCATAATTCAAATAATGTAACACTCACAAGCATATTTCAAAAATTAGTGCTAATTAAAACTGAAGGACATTAAGTGCACAGTGAATGAGTGGTATCCTAGAAAAGAGCTCCTAGATAGATCTTTTCCTCTACTAATTTTTAATTAGCCATTAAAATACATAAAATTACACACACAGTCTTCTCTCTCTCTCTCTCACTCTCTCTCCTCTTCTTCTCCCTCCTCCCTAGCCCTCTCTCAAATAACTTGCTTGCTGTATGGTGAAGTACGGTTAGTTTCATTAATTTAAAGGTGACTTTCTAAATCTAAGTCCAATTCCAAAGCTAGATTTTATGTTTTCCTTATACTTAATGAGGATTTTAAACTCCACCTTTTAATTTTAGGTTAATTGTAACCCAGGGGACACTAGTTACCTTTTGACACTCCCCCAAATTACTTGTTAACTGGAAGATGTACACTCAAACTGAAGTCAAGAGGGTCAGAAGAAAAGCAGTAGCTTCAGGACAATGAGGCTAGGAAAGGTTTCTGGCAAAGCCACTTAGCAAAGCCATTTAGCTAGAGGGCATTATGTCAGTTTTAAAGCCCCAGAAGTGTTCCTGACAGTTTTTGCAATCTTTCCCAGAAGCAAAACATCCTTTTTACATTTTGAGACTACTCAGATCCTCATTAAAACAGTGCAGGGGATTCCAAAGCAGGACAAATCAAAATCTAGAATGTTCTTCATTAGCCTTTTAGGTGTATACAGAAGCAATACATTTCGAGGCCAGCTCTTAAAAAGAAATCTATAATTCCCTGGTTCTATTTATGCAAACTGTTTAAAAAGAGAATGCAGTGATTCAAGTTATGATTGGCAGCAGTTGATAGCTAAATGTCACTAAGTGTTTTAAAAACAAATTTACTAAGCTATAATTCATATACAATTCATTAGAAAGTGGAGATTGCTTTGATGATGACTCAAATGCTCTCAAACCATAAAAATGTTTTCCTATCTGTGAATACACTCAAAACTACTGAATGGATGGTTAATTTACATTAATGAATTGTACGGTGTGATAATTACTTGCCATTAAAATATAGAAAGGAAGTAAGATTGGTTTTGGATCACTATGAAGATTTTTGAACTTTGGGCCCTGGTACCTTGGATAATACTTTATGCAACATTGCTATCTTTCAGTTTATTCATATGTGAAGTAGAAAGATTATAGCATACATGCAGTTATAGTTGTTGTAAATATCGAATATGATATATGAAATTTGCATGGGTATATCTGGAAGCACTCTAAGTACAGAATGCAGGTTATTTTCTCTTCCTAAGTTATTCTAATCCCACCTTATAGAGATATAATTTTCATATCATAAAATTGACCCTTTACAGTGTATAGTTCAAAGCCTTTTATTATTTCCCAAAATTTTGTACATTTTGCTCATTTTTAATTCCAATTCGACTCATTAGTCATTTCCTCTTCCCCTCCAGTTACAATTACTAATGTACATTATATCTCTAGGAATTTAGCTATTCTAGACATTTTAAGGAATAGAATTATACAATATTTGGTCTTTTATCTGTGGTAGTTTTCAATCAGATAATGTTTAAAAGTTTTATTTTCAAGTTGCAGCATTTAAAAGGACCCTATTTCTTTTTATGGCTAACTAATTCTCTATTGTATAAATATGTATATCACTAACGTTGTCCTGAACACACTGAATACATGTCTGTGGATGTGTTTTTAATTTTGATTATGCATAGGAAAGGAATCAGTAGGTCATATATTAACTATGCTTATTTTCTTGTTTGTGAACAACTGAAAAGCTCTTTGTTCAATGACCATACCATCGAATATACCATGGAATGTTTTAGCAGCAAGGTACACCTGTTTCAATATCTCTAATCCTTACTACCATTGGTATTCCTCTCTATTGTAGACCCACTAGTGACTATAACATCGCATCTCTTTGTTTCGATTTTTATTTCCTTGATGGCTAATGATATTGATCTCATTTGCTCACTGGTCATGTAGGTGCATTCTTTAGAGAACTTTGGCCCCTTTTATCTTATTTATTTTTTTCATTATTGATGTGCAATCATTATTCATGTATTTTATCCACAACTCTCTTATAAAATTTGCAAATATTTTCTCTCATTCTATGGGTTGTTATTACCTTCTGGATGCTGTCTCATTGCTTTCCCTTATCATTTATTATTAAGTAGAGAAAGCAAAACCGAATTCTCATTAGAAGTATCAGTGTAATGACACTCTTATTCATATTTCCTAGCCACTTCTTGGTGTCTGTAAATGCAGACAACTCAACAGATTACTCTAGAATGTGACAGCTGGAGAAGTACAAAATCTTAAAAGTGACAGCAGAAACAGCACCAAATGTCAGCTACAAAGCTAGATCTCTGGGGACTTCTAATGTGCTGTTGAAAATAACCAATGAAGCTAACAAACCATGCTTAGGGAGATGAACCAAATCACAGGAAGTCTGGAAAATTCAAATAAATAAGGTCAAACAGTGACTGTACCAAATGGCTCTTTAAATAGTTGGTTTTTGCAATGCTTTACTTTTTTATTGTTCCATAAATTAAAAGAAATGTAGAAAACAAGAGCATATAATTAAAGTAGAATGCTGTCCTTTTCAATTAACGAAGTAATTGGATGCAATGAAGAAATTAAATGCCTTTGATTTTAACTGAAGATACTCATTGTGGGAGGAGACCAACCTAAATCAGCAAAAACCTTACGTTCTCTCTTGTAGGAGAAGACAGAACTCCCTGCATAGCGCTACACAATTAAAAAGCCAATTAAGTGAAATGACTTTTTTTTTTTATATTTTGACATTTTAGATTTTGAAATTCTGTACAATAGTATAGAGAAACAATTCTTAACAATATGAAAACAAACATTGTTCATTAATCATATGAGGATTGGCAATATAATATTTTCTAAATTGTTCCATGATAATGGACATATCTCGCAAATAAAATACATACTATAACTTCAGCTCTTTTGTCTACAAGCTCCAAGTACTCTTTGAGACAGAGTCCCACTATGTACCCTCAGTTGTCCTGAAAATTGAAATTCTCTTATCCTCCTGAGTGGTGTGTTTAGAGGCATGCATCACCACACTTAGCCTCTAAATACTTTTAAAAGAACAAATGTTTCAGGCTTTGCCAGAAACAAAAACAGAAGCAGAGAAATGTTTGTTCCCTCAAGCAAATATTCTAAAAGTGGAATGATGTTAATTAATGGTATTTTTTTACATTTGCTGACATTTAGTTGACAAATATTCAAAGTGTGTGTGTAATGATACTGATACTTTGATACATGTACATATAGTGAAAGGAAAACTAATAACATAATTCACATATCCAATACTTGACCTAGTTAAGTATGTTAAGTTGAAATTTTAAAGTATTTTTACAGGATTTTTAAGACTACACGACAAAGTGACAGTTAGGTTAGTGTGAACATTTGAGAAAATAATCCTTCAATTTTACTCCGGCATCATTCTTACATTCTTTGCTTTTGATTAAATGTGCAAGGACACTTGGAAAACACTCTTGTATCCATTGACTAGATTTTATGTGCTGTTGCAATTTCCTTTTCCTCACTTTGCTAGCAGGTCTTTAGAAAATTCTTGAACCTAACAAGAAATAAAAGGCTGAATAGTTTGAAGACTAAATTGATTTAATATACTTGCAACAATTTTGAATTTGTGGGGAAAAGTGATTGGATTAAAAACTGATTCCCTATATTAACAGCGGCCTTAGGCCTTATTTGGGGTAGCCAGAAACTGGAAACAACCAAGATGCCCCACAAGCGAAGAACAAATACAGAAAACACGGTTCATTTACACAACGGAATATTACTCGGCTATTAAGAATGAGGACATCATAAATTTTGCAGGCAAATGGATGGAACTAGAAAATATCATCCTGAGTGAGGTAACTCAAGACCCAAAAGCACATGAATGGTATGCCCTCACTAATACATGGATATTAGGCAGAAAAGTTCAGCATACTCAGGGTACAATTCACAGAACTCAAGAAGGTTAACATGCCAAAGAGCCCAAGTGAAGATGCCTCAATCACACTTGGGAGGGAGAAGAAAGCAATCACAGGAGGGGGAAGGGAGGCACTTGTGTGGGAAAGGGGACAGGGAGGGGAAGAGGGAAAGATGATCAGGTATTGGGTGAGGAGAACAGTACTGAAGCCCTGAGGGCCAGCAGAAAGAATGGGAACAGGCAACCTCAGGATGTAGAAAGTGGGGGAAGGGGGATCCTCTAGAATGTACCAGAGACCTGGGATGTGAGACTCTCAGGACTCAGAGGGAAATTGTAGAGTCCACCTCCAGTAGAAAGACAGAGCATCGAGTGAAAGGATGGGCTGCCATCCCACAGTCAAATGAATTGTGACCCTGAATTGTTCCTGTCTGAAAGAACTGCAGGTGCAAAAATGGAGAAGAGCTTGAGGGAAAGGAAGTTCAGTGACTGGCCCAAATTGGGATCCATCTCAAGGGGAGGCCCGTGGCCTTGACACTATTACTGATGCTGTGGTATGCTTACAGACAGCAACCTAGCATGGCTGCCCTCAGAGAGGACCAACAAGCAGCTGAAAGAGCCAGATGGAGATACTTATGCCAAACCAATGGACAGAAGCTGGGGACCCCTGTTGTTGAAGTAAGGAAAGGCTGGAAGAAGCTGAGGAGAAGGGCGACCCTGTAGGAGGACCAGGAGTCTCGACTAACTTGGACCCCCGAGATCTCTCAGACAGTGAATCACCAACCAGGCAGTATAATCAGCTGGTAAGAGGCCACCAACACACATACAGCAGAGGACTGCTGGGTCTGGGTTCAGTCAGAGATGATGCACCTAACCCTCAAGAGACTTGAGGCCCCAGGAAGTGAGGAGGTCTGGTGGGGTGGGGGTGGGGACATCCTCTTGGAGATGGGGGGATGGTAGGGAGCAGGTATGAGATGAGGAACTGTCAAAGAGCAGACGGTATAATGACTGGACTATAAAAAAAAAATGAAAGAATAATAATTTTTAAAAACCCTGATTTCCCTCTCTCATCCACTGCAGTTCCAAGTTTGTAATATTTATGCTGCCACGAAAACGCAATGGAGCCCTAGTAGCAAGGCCTACAAAGTGAAGTATATCTTATAGCTAGCCTGCAATTTCCACTCCACAACTCTTTGTTTCAACCACAATAACTCCTGTGTTTCCTGCTGCATATGCTTGAGTTCTACAAAATATCGCTTTTTTTGGAAACATGTCAAATATTTAAGCGATCCTATGTAATGCTGAGCAGTATTCCAAGAGCTTTGTGTATAACAGTTGATGCCATCTTTCCAAAAATAAAA
Source organism: Rhynchomys soricoides (assembly GCA_019843965.1). Taxonomy (NCBI): domain Eukaryota; kingdom Metazoa; phylum Chordata; class Mammalia; order Rodentia; family Muridae; genus Rhynchomys; species Rhynchomys soricoides. The sequence continues at coordinate 2,246,930 of JADRCH010007458.1, read as the reverse complement.
AAATGCTGTTATTGAATGTTAATATTATTTCCATTTCATCAGATGGGAGAAATGAGGCACAACGAGGTTGAGGAATTTATCTAAATTCTCAAGGTTAGTAAATAAAGGTAGCATTTACCCCAGAATTTCTGAGTCCTCCACTCATGCTTTCATGCATATGCCACTTGCTATGTCAATTTAAAAAAGTTCTGTTTCTTCAAAAATATATTTTAAAAGAAGATAAATTTGTGAATGAAATTAACCTATATGAACTCTTTGGATTTAAAGTGTCCATAGTTGTTTCCCATGACATATCTAAATTAATTTCAGTTCTACTACAGTGTAGGACTAAACTAAAGAGCAAACAAACAAACAAAACCATTCTTATATAACTAGTAGTTACAATCCCATATAAAAAGCTTTTTAAGAAAGAAATGTATTAGATACTCCAATTTGAAATTATATTGAAGACATGCTTGCTTATTATTGGCTTATTTTGTTCTGTTGGTGCCTTGGTTAGTAGCAGAAATACAAGATGGGCTGAGTTGATTCAAGTCTTCAAAGATTAGGTCTTACAATGAAGACATCTTTTAAGAAATGTCTCATATATATTGACATGAAATTATCCTGAATCCAGAGTATATCCATCAACTAAATGTGACCTGTGTTTTATGGGCTGCATTTTCATCTGCCTTAAAATCTCTATCTCCTTTTTCTCATTTTGTGTTGATGACAGTGTTTCCCTACTATCAGGAAAACATAGTTGACTTTTACCTGGACACTCTTCTGTTCACTGGATAAGAATTTCAGAGCCTAAACACCATCTACATATTAAAACTCTTCTTTTCCTCTTTCCCGTCTATTTTGCAGCCTACAATGAAAAAAAGAAGCATCCATCTTCTGGGATAAGCCTGATTTGTCTCACACATCATCTTTTAGCTTTGATCGCTACTGCTTTTTAAATCTTCTATAACTGTACTTCCTGGGACTAATGTTTCCAGATGTTTCAGAAAATATTTCTTCTGATTTTCAACAACTTTAAGCCCACTCAAGTATCATACCCATGATGCTGTGTTAAGTATCCCACTTGATATTTCTTTATCACAGTATTCTCATTTCTATTACTGATCATTCTTAAGAGTTAATTTATATCTTCCTTACTAGATGGAACTAAATAGTATAGTAATGCCCTTCTCCCCATACTTATCAAAGACAAAATGGATACTCAGTAATGGTTGAAACAATGACCTCTATGTCTTTCATTGGAAACAGTTTTGGCAAGGACACCGTTCTCTAGAGCAGTAAAAAAAAAATTACAGAAATTCTGGTCACTATAATCTAGTGTCAGCTCTGCTCTCACATCAGATAATTCTCTGGGGATACCAAAATGTTCCCCAATCAGAGCAAAATTGCCCTCTGTTGAGAATCATTGCAGTTCCACAAACATTTGTCCAGCTTTCTTTGTATATGCCACTCTTGCCCTCCTTGCACCTCTCAATGTGATTTTACTTATTATGGAAAGTATCCCCTGCTCTTCAGACTATATTTAAAGTCCCTGGTGCATTTTCTTCTAGCATTTGGTAAATATACTTCAGCATGCTACTATTTTAATTTTATGCCTCTCTTTCCTCTGTCTCTTCTCATTCTGTAAAGGAAGGGAAAAGATCTGTCAATTTCATTGGTAGATTCTTATCACTTTACATTCTGACACACATTAAGTACTTAGAAATAGGTCCATGTGTGGGGGTGGGGATAGTGTAAATGCACATGTTTATATATGAATGTTAATTATTTGGAGGACTGAGGTTGAAGTCTTGCGTCTACTTAGATTTTGAGACAGGATCTCTCCTCTTAGTGAACCTGGGGCTCACCAATCGGCAAGAATAGCTGGTTAGAGAGATCCCAGAATTTTATCTCTGCCTCTACAGCACTAGGATTACAGGCACCTGCTACCATGCAGTTTCTAACTAGTGGCTAAGAATCTGAATTTAGATTCTGTTGTTTATAGAGCAAGCACTTGATTGATCCTTCTTCCCTGTTTAGAGATGCTTCTTAAATTAATGAATAATATTTAAGTGTTCCATTCTCTTTGTTCGTATTTCTAACAATTATCACAGGACTATAAGAACTTCTGTATACAAAACAATATTCCTTCAGAATTTGGAAAGAGGAATATCCTATCAGTTGACTCAGTAAATTCACAATAGCTTGTACACGATAGTCGTGTGTTTCTTATAATACACATATGCTATCTAAGCAGTCTTTATAATAATTTGCTAAGCAAGTAAAATTACCTGAAGTACCTTTATTTAGTGATATATAGACTTAATTTAGAGCTAATATCCGGTTAAGCAAAAAAATGTGATAAAGTTGAAAATTTAGCCTCAAGACAAATATTATCTTTCATTTGAGAGATACGTTTAGCTGTGTGCCAGAATATCATGAACTCAGAAAGTTCCAGATATTTAGTTAGTTTTAAACATCAGTTTAGGAATGGTTAACTGATTTAAAATTTTCCCAAATAACTGAATATTTAGATACTGGTTAGAGAAAACTTTAGATAAACAATGGAAAAAAACACACACACACAAACAGTGGTATCTTCCGCATGTCTGGTTGTAATATTTTTATTTCTTTATTCAATGCTGGCTTTTGATGCCTTAGAGTGAGTCCAATTTTAAAACTTCAAATTGACAGGGAAGATATCAGAGAAAATAAAGGAGACACATGGAGGAGGGGAGAGTACCATTTTTCTGTACACTGCCTTTCATGACATGACCCTTGCAAGGGAAATCTGAAAAGAAAATGCGTGAGACTGAAGTTAAGTGGCAAGTGAAATTATTGTGTTTATGGCTACCATAATATGCATGCCACATTGGAAAGATACAAAATGCATCACCATAAAAGCATGTTTGGTGTTTTCTACCAGTAGTTGTGGGGCTTCAGGAAAATACAGTCATTTTCTTCTCTAGTGTCTGTCACTTTTAAAATTGTGAAAATCTTATTTCCAGACAAAAATAGTCAAACATCATGACATATATGTAAGCACATATGTATTCACATAGATGTGTATTCAACATTCTGTTTTTTATTTAATAATCAATAAAAAGGTCACATTATATTCATAAAGGATTATGCCTACCCAATCTCTATAAGACAGTTATTATCCCAAATTTACAAAGAGTAAAGTTAAGCCCACAGAATTTGGGCAACTTGAAGGAGAATTTGCAACTAGTAAGTACCATAGTTCTAGATTTAATTATGCTTGCCCTTAACTTTTTCTTCTAACAGGAGAAATTGAGAAGCTTTTACAATGTCGAAATGATAACATGGGATTTTTTTTCAACTTCCATGCTCAAAGGTGTACCTTCTGTGTTCTTATATTCCTGCTAGTGGCTATGGTGCCTGATACCCAGGAGATATTCAACCCATGTTTTGAGAATGAAGAAAATGATTTTTTTTTCCTTTGAGATAGGGTCTAATCTAGCCTTGGCTATCCTAGAGCTCTCTATGTCTATGTAGATCAGGCTGGGGTCAAATTCATAGAAATCTACCTGTATCTGCTTCTTGAGTATTGAGATTAAAGACAGTAACCAGCACACTTAGCAAGAAAAGACATTTTGTAAAGGAATTCAATAAAACCATTTGAAAATGCCCATTCTATCCATATTTTCTTTGTTCTTGAAATGATAAGCCAGCTCCTAAAGGGAAGTGATTGGTGCAAAGGATCAAGGTATCCTAATAAATGAAGCTTAGGCATCTAACAAAGGCTTGCCTACAACAATGTATGGATTTGAATTAAAAGTTAATCAATAATCAGGTTGTCCTAGCCTGTCTCATCTGGAAAAACAATGTTGAAGGAAACAGGAAGATATTCTAGAGCACTGTTTTTAATCTTGAAAGTCAGAGACAAAATTATTTTAAACAGTTATTAGCAGTTCAAAATGTTAAAATCCTCCCACCATTCTGATGCTTAGAAATCCAAATTGACTTCTTAAGAATGGTTTTTACAATTTCTATCTTTCATGCTACATATAGTCTTACAACCACAGATTGTCTAAGAATATTGAAGTGCATCACTGCCTCTACCATTTAGTATTTTCATACAATGTTGACAAATTTTTAAGAAGAAAAACAACTATTTGCTACAATTCTTACTGCAACCAGGCAGTACTTATCACAGATTATGATAAATTTTAAATTTCATTTCCAAATTCCTAAACTAGTCATCAAAGCTAGTGAAAATAAAAGCTGAAGGAAATTCTTGGAAAATTAGTACATAAAAATGATTTACCTAAATAATATCTGAAGGAAAGATTTTAAAAAATATATCCATGTAAAGAGAATGGTGATTCTGAATACCTTAATAGATGTATCATGCTTCTCTAAAGAGATAAATAAAGTGAAATTGAAGCATTTGTTCCAGAATCAGATGAATCAGACCGTTTTTTTTTTTTTTAATCAAAGAAAGGGGAGAGGAAGGGGGAACAAAGAAAAAAGAGAGGAAGGAAGTAACAAAGTTGAAGAGCAAATAAGTAAAAGAAATGAATAAAAAGCTATTATGGGCATTTAAAAACCTACATAAAAATATCTCAAGGCTCTTCCACACATCTCATACTGGCATTATGCCCCCCGGGGCTAACAGAAGCATAATCTTGCCCTATATGCACCACAGTGCTGACTTACAATGATGCTTCTTAAGCATTTTGAGATGAAAACTAGGGTGAATTTGTAAGGAGAACAACAGAAGTCTGACATCTAAAAACCAACACAGAAAAGATCTGCATGCTCAAATGAACTTTACCTTCATAATTGATTCTGGACATCACCTTTGATGTGATTACCAGGTGTACACATTGCCATTTCTTGGAATGTTTTTGTGGTTACTTGTTTACAATAATCTATATGGTTTGCTTCTAAGCTGCTTGTGAAAATGATCGTTATTGTCCTGGTGATTTTGACCAAAGATAATGTTAGATAGGTTGAATGCATACACACAATGTACCTAACCTCAAATAAAATTTTATAGGTCCCTGAAATCAAACATGTCCTCAGTGAAATAAAAAGCAGAGCAGTTTAAGTATTGAATAATTTCCAAGGTCCCAAAACAATACCCCCCAAAATATCCAGCAAACTCAGTATAAATAAAGTATTGGAATTAGTGTGTGGCCTGAGGTCACTGTTACTAAAGGAAATCTATTTACTTTCATGCATATATTCTTGTAAGGTAAAATATTTTAATATGTATATACATTTATTTCCATGAAGATGATATGAAATGTGTAAAAAAAGGTATATATTTTGAGGCAAATGAATGGAAGAGAAGTGAGGAGGTAACTAGTGCTGTTTATTTATTTATTTATCTTGTTTTTTTTAATATGAGTTCAATATTAATACTCATATATGCATATATAGATTATATATATATGTATATATAATATATTGATATATATTTTGATATATATATATATTGATATATTGATATATATTGATATATATGTATCAACGAGTATGCATTGCTTTCACAATAACAAGGGAGGAGAACAGATATTAAGCATGGAAGAAAGGAGGCTAGGGGGATAGTTTAGCAGTTAAGAGCACTGACTGCTCATCCAGATGTCTACATTTAATTCCCAGCAACCACATGGTGGCTCACAACCATCTGTAATGGAATCTGACAACCTCTTCTATTATGTCTGAAGACAGTGGACTAATATACATAAGTAAATAAATCTTTAAAAAAGAAAGAAGAAAGTTAGAGAAAGAAGAAAAGTCCCCTGATTCTGGTAGCTAATGTTGTATTGTCAGGTTTTTTATACTTGTATTTACATTTTCTATCTTGAATCATTTAGCATGTCAGTTTGTCTCCATGTTAAATTTGAGTGTTGTAATGGTCCTTTTATAGTCTGTAAAAAAAAGTAATGGAATTAAATTAGCAAATAATGTAAGCACTATGACAGCTGTTACATTAGGTGAAGTGAGATTGCCTTGGCAAAGAAAAAATATTTGAAATCTGTTTAATGTTATCAGATTTTATTGATCAATCTGTGAACAACTAAAAATAAATAAAGATCCTTTTATGTAATAGAAAAGCTAAGATTTGAAATTAAGGTCTATCTGATTTTCATGAAGATATAGGTCTGTACAGTGGAAAATTTATGTCAGTGGTAATTTGAAGGTTTCCCCAAGAAGAAACTTTATGCACTCAAGCCAAAAGCAAGACACATAGTGTGTGATGTCAGTGCAGACAATGCTTCCCATTGTAGAGCAGAATGGATTTGAAAGTAGCAAAATGAATATTTCTGAGAAGCATTCTACCCCAAAGTAGGTTGAATATAATAAAAAGATAAAACACCACGAATCTTACAGGGCAATCAGAATGTTGTAAGTACTAAAACTTAACAGAAATATCAATAAAGGGCATAGTCAATTAACATAATTCTCATCCATAATTAGCAGCAAGGTTAGATACTGAAATGTAGAGTTGTTTTTTATCTGTCATGGTGACAAAGATAAGGAATTCATAGTATCCAATCTTAACAAACATTTTCAAGTACTGTCATCAAGAAAATAAATTACTCCATCTACTATATCTTTATAAAATCCTAAAAATGTACATTTTTTTTGCTTGAGAATTTTATGAGTAAGAATTCATCCTCCAGGTATATTTTGTACTTTCTTGTCCATGCAGCATTTTTTTGCTAGCCCTTGAAAGAGCAAGTTCCTCAGGAGGGAAATGTTTAAATAGATCTTGATGCATCCACATAAAGGAACACAAGATAGCTACTCAAATGAATGGTAAAAACAGATTTATGCTGATACAGGAAGATTCTGAAAACATTGTTGAGTAAAAAAACATCATGAGACAGTGGAGCATTGGGGAAAGGCATGAAATAGTGACATTGACCACTAATAGGCAATCAAAAATGATAATGTGATTATAGACTGCTATAGGAAGGAAAAGGGGACTAAAGTTTAGTAGATTCTCTTCAACATTATATGAATATTTTCCTGCATATTTATTGTTCTTACCATATTCGTATTTATATATACTTCTCTACATTATCATTAATATATTTAATATGTATATTCTTATCATTTTCGTATATCCATAGAACCATGAAGCTATTATCATAAAATTAAAATAAAGCATTTTTTCATCTCAGGAAGAGAAATGTTCCCATTAGCATTCATTCCTCATTTCCTACTTTCATCTCAGAATTCTACTCCAACTTGCAAAATAATTAATTTTTCATCTATGGATACAGTTGTGTTTGCAAACTTATTATTTTTAAAATTGATAAGTAAAGTCATCAATATTTATATACATGATGCTTTGGTGTATTGCAATTTTTAAAATTAAGATAATTAGTTATATATTAGGTTAATTAACACATGTTTTTCTCATAGATACTCTTGTGATGAGAACACTTCAGATTCACTTTCTTATTATCGTTTTTACAATTATTTATTTATTTATTTATTTATTTATTTATTTATTCACTTTACATCCCATTGCTTCTGCCCACCTCCCAGCCCACCTCACACAGTCCCTCTCTTTATCACCCACCCTCTTCTCGTCTGAGAAGGTATCCTCCAACCCTTCAGAGTCCAACTTTCTTACTACCTTTTAGAAATACAGTTTATCTGTGACAATAGTCATCACGTTATATATTACATAGTACTGGAACTTTTAAATCTGTACTTTAGGAGGACTTTAACATTTGTCCAACATCTTTCCAAACTCTCTGAACTGCATCAGCCACTAGTAATGATTCTAACTCTGACCTTAGATCAGACCAACTTTTCACATTCTGTATAAAATAGAGCAGCACACATTTATTGTCATGTGTCTATCGTATGTTCTTGATACTTTTCATAAATGGGAACATATAGGGTATTGCCATTGTAAATGGAATATTAACTGAAAATAATGTTTACAACTTTAACTCATGTAGTAGCATGCACCAGAGCCTCTCATTATAAGTATAATTCATATGTACATATATACACATATATAAATAATAACATTTTATTTTGTTTATCTATTTAACAGTTGCTAGATTTTTAATCACATCTACTTTTGCATTAGAAGAAATAGTGATGTTATGAGCATCTAATCACATATGCAGGAATTACTTTTCAAATGAGCGTTTTGAGTATTAAAATTAACATAATCAGTACAACAATTATAATATTTTCTTGAGAAAACTTAGGTGTAAGTATAATGTAGCTAAAGAATAGAAAATATGTTTCTTTTATAGCAGTGCATAACACCACCAGTTACTCATAGCATGGAAAAATTCAAAGAAAATTTTAAGGAATTCAGTGTGAACACATTAGTTCTTTTGAAACAAATTTGGTTATTAGTTAAATTTATTTTTAATGTGAAATTAACATTTTATTCTATAAAACAGAAGAAAATGAGATTTCATAAGTTCAATACAATTTGTTAGATAAGAATGTCATTTTCATTTATAATTTTTGCTTTAACTGATATTTTATTCTTACTTTGCATATTTCATCTATAGAATATAACTTGATGATATGTCCTTTTATAGTTCTCCATAGAACCTCCCAGCATATCTAATTATTTCATGTTCTGTTCTTTCGGCTATAACTCACTGAATCCAATTATTGCTGCCATATCTCCATATCTTCTGATGCATGGATACAAGCTCAAAGAAGAGGGACTTTTCTTTCCTTAGCAGCCATTAACTGCCAATAGGGTTTCAGGTGGAGGTGGAACATCAGAAACTTCATCAGGGATGGGATAAACTGGCTTGATCTTGCAAAGGTATTATGTAGGTGACAGATGCTATTAGTTTATGCATGCAACAGCCTTGGCACGTCCAGAGTATAGCATTGCACAGTATTCTTCTTCATCCCCTGACTAACATTCTCATTCTTTATATAATCTGGTGGTTTGCATGAGAATGGATGCCATGCGCTCATGTATGCTTGCTTGGCCGTTAGTTGATAGAGATGTTTTAGGAAAGATGAGGAGTTATAGTTTTATTGGAGAAGATTTGGAACTGATAGTAGGGTTTGAGGTTTCAAAAGCCCATTTTATTCCAATTGATGCTCTCACTGTCTCTTGCTTGTGGACTAAATGTAAGCTATCAGCTACTGTTCCAGCAGCATGGCCACCTGCTGCTGCCATTGTCCCCAACATGACCATCAAGGCTTTACACTCTGCCATTTGAAGCAAGCCACCAATTAAATGCTTCCTTTTATAAGTTATCTTGTCATTTCTTTATAGCAAAAGGAAAGCAGCTAAGATATTCCTTCTTTCCCCAAAACCATCTACTTGCTAAGTATAAAGTGTCGATAACAATATTACATCATTTCAAGGTTTCAAAGATCAAGTTTTTCCTTTCGATTTTCCATTCACGACCCTAGGAGGTAATCTGAAATCTTAAGAATTAGAACCTGAATAATGCAACACATTCTCACTGTATCAAAGTATGTTGGTTCCTGTATGTGGAAATTTGGCTGTGCTTCAGTGCTCACTTTCAGCTCAAACACCAGTCTAGATAGTGCTGTGAAGAAATATTTTAAATGGTATTAAAATTTAAGCCAGTAGACACTAAGTAAAGCTCATTATCCTCTATAATGTGAGTAAGCCTCATCCAGGCAGTTGGTAGCCTTAAGGAAAAAGACTAAGGTCTTTCAAAGAAAGAATCTTTGCTGATAGACCGCCTTCAGACTCATGCTGTAACATTCACATTCTTCATGGTTCCTTGCAAGGCTGCCATGCAGATTGCTAGCTCTACAATGGCATAATCCAGTTTCTTAAGAGTCTCACTGCTATAACTTCTCTATGTCTCATATTCTCGAAGTTAGACATACATACAGATAAATAAGGTTATGCTGTCTCTTTGTGATGAGAAATCTTCACTGTTATTTTTTTTTTTTTTGGATTTGTAATCAGCTAGATGACACACCACTTGCCATATGTGTGATAGTGTTTCCAGGGAGATTTATATGAGGAGGGATGATTAACTCTGAATGAGAATCACACCATCCTATAGATTGTTGTACTAGAATGAATAAAAATGGTAAAATGGGGATGCCAGTAAGCAGCAATCTCTCTCTCTCTCTCTCTCTCTCTCTCTCTCTCTCTCTCTCTCTCTGCTTTCTTACTTTGAATGCAATGTCATTGTTTGCCTCATGGTCCTGCAATGTCCATTTCTCCCTAGACTCTACTGTTCATTCAAACCATTACCTCCTTAAGTTCACTTTTGTCAGGCTTTTGGTAAAAGTGCATGAAAATCAAGTAATAAAGTCTGTTTATTTGAAGAATCCTGACTAATAGAAGCATCAGTGCATCTTGGTATTGGAAAATGCTTCTCAGGTAATTTTTGTCAAGTGTAATCATTTTATAGTTGAAAAAGTTGAAAAGAATTTAAGTGATAAGTATGAATATACACACAAATCACAATGGAAAAGGGGTGATCTAAGGATTATTTAGGATGATAATTTGCAATAAAAAATTTAAAAAGCATAAATAATATGGTCATGAAAAGTTTTCTAAGAGCTGTGAACTTAGAAAAGTTGAAGGGTAAAGCAAAATTATGAAATTATCATTTTAAACATATACAATGTGTTGAAAAACATTCAGTTTCCTAGTTTTCCCAAACTACTTTATAGTATAATTATATGGTTCCTAGAGGCTAGTTATAATTGAATTATAGGGTGTCTTATTCACAGCCTAGCTGGAGAAAAAAACTGCTCAGCTCTGCTTTGTGGTTCTCTAAACACCAGCGAGAATACTCATGAGGCAGCTTATAATTCAATTATAATTCCCCTCTGGGAACCATATAATTATATACAAAAGACCTAACCCATCATATGTTCTCCAATTATTTTTTGTTATGAAAGGATTTGTCGAAAGGCTTATATTAAATTTGAATAGGTCCAAGTCACTTTGAACCTCAAGATTTACCCAGAAACTAAGATAATAAAGCATATTCACCCAAGTGTAAGGTATAGGAATAAATTTACTTGCCCAAACAAAAATAATGCAAAGTATGTATACATTTCTCTGGATACACACACACATGCCACCACCACCACCACATCACATACATTTATACATGAAAACATATATGCATATATACAAATACCACTATACACATGAGTAGACGTAATAAAGTGCATAAGAATATTCTTTAAAAATCATAGCTAGATTGGAAATAAAATTTGGAGCACATTAGCTTTTAAAGTATAGAACAGCAAGCACTGACTTTTTTAGGAATCAGTGTTCTAGAGATGACATAAAATGTATGCGTGGATATGTACAGGTTATGTGAAACCAATGTAAGTGGTTTGGAATATGAGGAGTTTGGTATTTTAGTATCTAAAAGGGAGAAAGTGTGTGTGTGTGTGTGTGTGTGTGTTTAAACTACAAGTATATATACTTATTTCCAATTACCTAATTTATTTTTGGATGTTGTACAGGGTTAAATAAGGTCTCTTCATACAAATGTACAGAATTTCATGACATAATTCACCCATATCCCACTCTCCTCCGACTTCTTCCCCTTCCCCTTAGGTAACCCCCTCTCTCACCAGACAGTTTTGCTTCTACTTTCATGTCATCAGTGCATATATTAGATACCTAAAAACATACAGGACCCACAAAGACATTCATCTTTTAATAGACATTACAAGAAAATAGTATTTAAAATTGCCTGTACAGTAACTATGCCTTGAAGCTAAACACAGACTGATTCATCGTGGCAATTTCTTAAAGGTACAAAATTGTATGCATATGGTAGAATAAGTCATGAGGACAATTGATATTGATCTTACTCATTGGAAACATGCTCTCCATCTCCACCTCATTCATTTATTGATTTGCTAGATAGTCACAGAACATTTGCTCTATGACTAGTGTCATGCTTTTCCTCACTACACATAGTTCATTTGAAAATGCATTTGAGCTCATGAACACACACACACACACACACACACACACACACACTTCTAGGAGGACATATACAATTATCTCATTTTAAACCATGAATGGAAAAGTCAGCCACTTGTTTAATATTTCACATATTCTCTTTGTTTAGCACTGTGCTTGACTAGAGTATTCAGGAAACAAAGGAGTATTCATAGCAGACCATGCCCTAACCAACCTTATGTGTTAACTTAAAAGCTAATGGGAGCTTATAGAGGAAACTCAGAAGTTGACAATGAAAAGCAGTGAGGATAGTTAAGAGTGGCGATATAGAGATAGGGTGAGCCACACATTTTGCATATTCTCCATGTTTGCTTATGAGATATTATGAGACTGTAGTATGGTTGTTCTAAGAATTAAGACTTTTCATGTCTAATCAATATTCTCAAGTAACAGAGTAAAATTTGAGATTCTAGACTGTGAAATCACAATGTAGGGCTTCCAGCTTCAACACTGATTAACCATAATATTTTTAAAAAATTGGCCTTTTTATACCTCCAAGTGGTCATATGTAAGATAAAGATAACAATAGAATTGATCTCAAAATGGTTTTGTGAAACCCATTGGAAAAAATGATATGGGATAAATACTTTGAATAATTTTTGGTTCACAGAAAGTACTTAGCAAGGTAGCACTTCTATTTGTCATTGCCTTCTCTATCATAATCATCTTAGTAATACTGGAAGGAGATAGAAGGACGATTTTCATGAGTTTATGAATCACTTATCACTGGAAACTGTCGTATTTTAAAGGGGATGCTAAGAGTTAAAATTAATTTCATATACCCAATACAAGACCCTGGCTACCTAAACCGAATGCAATGTATTAATGATACAGACTGGAAAAATGCAGTAGAAGCAGAGGCAATTGATTTAGAGAAAAATTAAAGACAGGTAGATAACAATACTGTTAGAGTCAGTGATGTAATAACAATTTTCAGATGAATCCTTGGGTAAATAATTAGATAACCTTTATTAAATATCTGTCTTTCCAGTAAAAATGAGTTACTTTTAAACTAAAAGAATAGCTGAGGTATAAATTGAAGGCCAAAATAGACAAAAAATGAGTATTAAGTAATATCTATATTTTCTGGCCCTTGGGAAGTATGTCTAAGTATATTGACTTATCTTTACACTAGGAAGCCAGTGGCACTAAAAATCAGTAGAACTACACTCTGAACAAGATGATGGATAAGAATATTTCCTTTTAAAACAGGATAAACAATTTGGTAGGAGAAAGAAATGGGTAGTTATACCTCATATCAGTGAGACATCTTGAAGTCCTTCACAATATGCCTCTCTCTCTCTCTGTCTCTCTCTCTCTCTGTCTCTCTCTCTCTCTGTCTCTCTCTTTCTGTCTCTCTCTCTCTGTCTCTCTCTCTGTCTCTCTCTCTCTGTCTCTCTCTCTCTCTCTCTCTCTCTCTCTGTCACACACACATGATTAATGTTGATATAATTAGGTTGAAATATAAATGAATGAACAATAATACCAGAGGAAGTGAAGATATTTAATCATTGTTTTTTGATGCAGAGAGACTATGAGTATCTACTTGTACCTATGTCTGGTGAGTTGGCAGAATGATGTGAATGAGGTGATCACTATCCAGATGACTGTAAAGGTCACCTCTGAAAAGTAAAGACAGATTCCTAGTTTGATTCCAGCTTCCTTCTAACTACCTAAAGCCTAGGTCTGATTTTACAATCCTCATCTTCAAAAGGTCATTAGGTAGAATATATTTAGATGACATTGGCTGGCATAATTAAATGTGCCATATCTGTATGTTTTTCTTGCCATTTGTCACGAAAGTGCTGTGGAGAACTCAAGTAACTAGCATAGCTGACTTCCAAACTTTTTTTCTAAGCAAATATTTCCATTTGAAAATTGATCAAGTGCTGAGAGTTGGCTCAGTGGTTAAGAGCAGTGAATGCTCTTCCAAAGGTCCTGAGTTCAATTCCCAGTAACCACATGGTGACTCACAACCATGGGATCCGATGCCCTCTTCTGGTGTGTCTGAAGACAGCTACAGTGTACTCATCATATATACTAAATAAATAAATAAATAAATAAATAAAATCTTTTTTTTTTAAAAAAAAAAAAAGGAAGAAAAATTAAGCAAACTGTTAAGAAGTATGATGGTTTTTATATGCTTGGCCCAGGGTCTGGCACTAATAGGAGGTGTGGCCATGTTGGGGTAGGCGTGTCACTGTGGGTGTGGGCTTAAGACCCTCATCCTACTTGCCTGGAAGTCAGTATTCTGCTAGCAGCCTTAAGATGAATATGTAGAACTCTTAGCTCTACCTGCACCATGCCTGCCTGATGCTGCCATGATTCTGCCTTGATGATAATGGACTTAAACTCTGAACCTGTAAATGAGCCCCAATTAAAGTTGTCCTTACAAGAGTTGCCTTGGTCATGATGTCTGTTCACTGCAGTAAAACACTAAGACAGGAAGCTAACAGCTATGAAGGAGATCTGGTTTAAAAAACAAAAACCTTGAAGCAATATATTCAGGATTGTCATAAAGTTAAGATATCTACAGATAACTTCTGCCTATATCAGGTTTTGTCTAAAACTAAGACAGTCTGGGACATCTTCCCCAGTTCCATTTCCTACTGGCTTTTAGCCCAGAGTTCCTCTCAGCAAAAAGCATAATTCTGAGTAGAGCTACTTATGCTAATGAGCAGAAGCTGAGAATTAGTAGCTGTTTTAAACTTTCTACATTGTTGTTATCTTCTTTATTATCACCAAAGTGGAGACTACATTAGGGACATCTTGCAACATTAGAAGGCTTACTGAAGTGAGGGGATTTCAAGGTTATATAAGAACCCTGTTAGTTCATTTTCACTGGGCCTCAATGTTATCATCTAAAAAAAGGTAGCAGCAAATTAAACGGTCAGAGGTCACTTTCAGACTGGGAATATATTGTAATCCAATCAATATTGTAGTGGCTTTTGAAGACTTTTTATGGTATTTTTCATGGCAATTAAAAAAAGCAATGAAACTCAACATTATTTCACATAGTCCATTAAACTGAATGAGATGTTGCCAAACTACATACTAGATTCAGATAGGGCCAGGAATACCAGAAAAATAGTTTGATTTCTACTTCTGACTACAGAAGAGCATGCTGCTTGACTTGGGGGGTGAATTTTTTAAAGGCAGGCTTTCTTCAAATTACAGTAACCTCTTTCCGTTCTCATTCCTATTTACATATTTTTGCCAAAATGTGTCACTTATTGAAATGCATAAAAAAAGTAAAAGGCCCAAACATATATTCTTTATAGATGGAGGATTTCAGGCAGAGACTTTATTTTATGATGCGTTTTCTTGAGAAACAGAAAAGACAGCTCAGATAATGAATGTTTATCTTTCAACATATGAGAACAGTAGTTTTTCAGGATACATAAGACATATTAACTACTCATTCTTATCATACGTCACCCCCAAAAGAGTAAACTTTTCTTAGAATCTAAGTCAAGTCATCTTGGGGGGAAAAATCCAACTCCTCAAACATTTAATGACAAGAAGCCAAGGGAAAGAATGCAAAATTTGTTGACACAAAAAGGGGTGCATTATTAATCTAGTGTAGTATTTTTTGCCTGATCTCTGTTACAAAGGTATTACTTTCTACTCATCCTTTAAACATTTTCAGTTTCTCCATTGTCTTACATTTTCATCTCTTTAGTTACATACATTTATTCATCAAAGCAATGTTCTTGCAAAGACAACTGCTGAGGTAAAACAGAGTTCTATCATGGTAGGGCTTATGTAAGTATGTTTAAGTTTGAAGGAATTTTCCTAGGTAGTTGCTACTGTCTGTTGTTGTTGCTGTTGTTATTTGTTTGGTTTTTGTTTTGCTTTGCTTTGTGGAAAAGTGCATTTTTGTTTGTTTGTTTGCTTGTTTGTTTCAGCAGGGAGATTTTTATGTTTTCAAACACTTACCTAGAGAAAATGACTTCAGGTGCCCACCATCTAAACCTTCATACTCTCCTACTTTCTCATCCCATCTTTTGTTGAGAGAATAAAAGTTGGCTTTGAAATAGCCTGCAATTTTCTAAAATTTCAGTGAAATGTTGATTTAGAATTGACCTGCACTATCTTGAAAGACATGTTAAAAAAAGAGAGAGAGGGAGAGTAATAACTAACATTCTAGCACCGTACACTGAAGCACACAGAATTTTAAATAAAACATTCTGATTTGCATTGTTGAAGAAAGAAATACAAAGTCATAACAAGCCACTGACTTGGAAATAATCAAAACTGTTATTATGATTCACTGTGAATTACAAACTGTCCTGTAAGAAGCCAGCTAAAATGAAAAGGGGACAGTGTGACAATTTTAGGGGTTTCCATTGGTGATTAATTCTCTTATATGAGTAGCCATAAGACATTTAGTCACCTCAATGACTCCCTATTTGGTTGATATAGAAAAAGTTCAGAAAGCTAATTAGGAAATAGTAAGGAACAGAAACAGCAAACAAAACAAAACAACAACAACAACAACAACAAAAAACTAAGGTTCTTTTTTTTTTAATTGTGTCATCTTAAAAGCTGAGAAGAAAGCTATAGAATGGAAGTTAAACAAATCCAGTTATAAATTTAACAAATACAAACTCATCAAGTATCTGCAAGGAATCAGGTATCACCTCAGAAACCTGATGAATGCAGCTAATGAACAATACAATGAAAATGTGTAAGTAAGTTAAATCTAGGTATGCCATTTGGGGTACAGTGGTAAGCATCAAACCTTTTTTGTAGCTATTACAAAACATTATGAGTATTTGTAAATGGAGTGTATTTAGAGAAGGCAAACATTTGAATCCATTCTAAAGGAGGATTTCTCATCAGTCTCCCATACAAAGCTCATCAAATAGATGTATTTCCTGTTCAGTGTTTTGCTTCAACATAAACATTTTAACGTTAGCTTACTATTTTGCATAGTATATGATTTTCCTTCACTTGTTTGGTTGATCCCTTCTGGATACCATCATGGAGTCAGCCTATTTTCCAAACAAAAATCTCCTATCCCAAACTGAACAAACTACTTCTTCCCCAAAGCAGCCAGATAGCTCCGTTACTAATTAGGATTTTATGTACAGTAAAACGTTAATTAAATGAAGCTCAACTAATGAAACATTTAATTTCATGTTCTATACTCAAACTTTTATGAGAAAAAGAAGCCTTGTAACTAAGCAAGCAGATATCTTGGATTTACTAAAAGAGAAAACAATTTCATCTCCCAAGAAATGATGTGCTGTTGTAAGGATTCATCCCAGTACTCAACTTTGTCTGCACAATAGTTATTGGTTTCAGAATAAAAAACCTGAGACCCTGAGAAATGTTAAAAATACTAAAGGAAAACACAATCATCTTCTCTAAACTGTACTTACCAAGACAATTAAATGTACTACAGTTTTATAATACATTTCAACGACAGACTGAAATAAAAGATAAATGTAGTACTTAATTTTAAAGTACCTTAATTAGCATTTGTCTCTCTACATATTATAGTTAATTAAGACTTCTCCATGTTACAAGTGTGTGTTTATCACTGTTATGTGTGAAGAAAATAGAATAGTTTATCTTTATCTCTACATGTATCCCTGATAAGGTATCTAGGAGTTTATAAAATATTTGAGTAAATTAATACAGAAGTAGTTAATGCTACTAACCTGCTACAGCAGACTAGACCTTTCATGTTCATAGAGTTAACTCTGTATTTATATATTGCTTTTGAATAATATAAGTGAGATATAAAATTATAGCTGATGCATGTATTATGTGAATATATCTTTATTAAACCATTAGAACTCAATTTTATCAAGAATATTATTTTTAGTGATGAAGGTACAATGAAAATATTGGACTTTCCATGAGTTCTGTAGTTTTTATACAATGAGCTGGCTCCACAATTTACAAGTTAGAAACAGAAATGTTTCTGCTGAAACCAAAAGGTACTCAGGAATGGTTTTTCCTTTTCACACTATAATTCTCAGAAACAAAGAAGGATGCTTTTCTTCTGTTTTATTGGGAGTGTATCTTGTGTATTTATTTTATATCATTGCTACTCTAAAATCAATCTGATGATGTTTTAAGAGACAATAAAAGCCAGAACTATAAAGCATAGATTTATCTATCGGTGGCAGTATTGCAAGAAGAGCCATTTACAGTAATTTGTCAGTAATTTATAATAGTACTAGTTGGGGCCAAGACATCTGGATTTTCTTTGGTTATCAAGCTAAAACTTTTTAATTTTAAAGGAAGTATAATTCTTGGTAAGTTAACTGCTCACTCAGGGACTATCATCAGGCATCGCTTGAGGGATGTAATGAACAGGAATTTTTCAGAAGTTTGGGGAAGAAAGTGTAAGGCAATATTGCTGAACCTTTCAGGTCTAACAGGACATGTCACAACTCCCACATTTTAGATCTCATTTGATATATAAATTCCTTTAATGCTATGTCATGTGCAAATAATAGTAATTTCATGTAAATGAGCTTGTATTGGTTAAGGCCGTGGGGGATAGGCATTTGCTTTATTACATTGAGAAATGAGAGGTTGAGGCAGGCAGATCACTGTAAGTTTAAGGGATGCCTGGGCTAAATAATGATTTCATGCCTCAAAATATTTGAAATAAACAAGACCATCATTAAAAAGCAACTTCAAAATAACAGTCTGAAATAATAATGCATAACATTGACCTTAGATTCCACTTCAAACACAATCAAACTCATGGTAAGAACACAATAGTGAGGATTCATAGGCCATTAGTCTAAAAACAGCTCCAAATATTTTAAGCTAAATTTGGTGTATCATATTGAGCCATAAAATCAGAGGATAAGAAAATGGACGTGCTGTACTCTAATAATACTCTAAGCACTTAATAATTTCTGTTTCCTATGGAAGTAACTTTTACCAGAAAGATATTTAGCAATTTATGAAAACATTAAGAATAACAAGAAAAATATATTCCCCTTATCCCATCTCCATTTTAGTTTGTTACATGGAGCGCTGGTAGTGTTTGGAGAAATAAGATAAATTGAGGAAGAAGAGATTAAAGGAATTCTAAAACTTAATGAATAATCAACTAAAAATATCACATACTTACTTTGCTGTAATGGCCAATCATAAAATGTACCTGTAAAAATAAAAATGCAATTTCAATTTCCTTGATCTTTTATGTTTATATTATCAAAAATGATAGAGCAGCTTTAAAATTTTATAACAGAAAGGTCAGCTGAGCAAAAATGGGCTTTCACAAATTTCACCATGAATATTTCTTTACCTTTATAAAGGTGATTAAAACTTAAATTAGGAGTGATATGTAATATTTTTCATTTCTGTATCTTAACTATCAATACTGATTTTTCCCGTGGCATTGTACGTATGTGGGTAAGAAAATCATCATTCTCAAAATAAATCATAGTATGCTAGTAGGCAGGAAGCATTGTCTGCCAAGGTTCCTGTCCAGTTTATCACTTCAAGGTCTACCTAGTGCATTTTTACTTCATTAATCAATGTTTGAACACCTAACAAGTTTATTCCCAGTCAGGGTAAATCACTCCCACACCCTATTACTGCAGGGCTGAGTTGGAACAGATTATTGCCATGAGAGATTACTGGGATGCTTGACAAACGAGCCTATAATGTTTCATTCTTTCCCTGTCAGGTAAAATTTAGTGGAATTAGGATTGACATCAAAGGCATTTCTGAAAAGGTCATAATCTTATCACATCACTTAGATCAAGCGCTGTAAGGATTTGTTTCAAGATGGGTGGGAAATCTTTACAACTCTAGACAACTTGGATAAGACATTTGGAGGTCCTCCCTACCCCAGTACAACATCAAATCTGTTGCAGAGTTAAAGGACACAGTCACCAAACCCGGACACTATTGCAGATGCCAAGAAGTGCTTGCTGACAGGAGCCTGTTATAGCTGTCTCCTGAGAGGTTCTGCCAGAGCCTGACAAATACAGAGGCAGATGCTTGCAGACAACCATTGAACAGGATCCCCAACGGAGGAGCTAGAGAATGAACTGAAGGAGCTGAAGGGGGTTGCAACCCCATAGGAAGAACAACAATATCAACCAACCAGATCCCCCAGAGCTCCCAGGACTAAACCACCAACCAAAGAATACACATGGAGTGACCCACGGCTCGAGCTGCATATGTAGCAGAGGATGGCCTTGTTGGGCCTCAATGGGAGGAGAGGCTCTCTTGGTCCTGTGAAGGCTACATCCCCTAGTGTAGTAGAATACCAGGGGTGGTGAGGTGGGAATGGGTGAGTGGGAGGAGGAGCACTCTCATAGAAGCAGGGGGAAGGGGGGTGGGAGAGGGGATAACATTTGAAATGTAAATACATAAAATATTCAATAAAAAAAATTAAAAGGCATAGTATTGACAGAGCTGCTTTACTTAAATAACTCACAAGATTCGAAGGGTAGTGCTTGTTATGATACTGGATCACCAATTATTTTACACACATGGTCTCAACACTATCTCTATGCACTCCCCGTGTGGTCACTTTCCTATGTCCTATGTTATATCAAATACTATTCTTGCTTAGTCACCTGCCATATCACAGCAAATAAAAGATACCACATCAATATTCTATGACCTAAACTCTTCCCAAATTTGCCTCTGTAGTGGGTAGTATTTTCCCTTCAACAGTATTTGGAATTATTTACAAGATAAGTCTCCAGATACACTTGTTGGTGATTATTTAACCTCTTGTCATGATTTTTAAATTACTTTTATTTTTTACATTCCAGTTGTTACCCACTCCCGGTCATGATTTTAAAGAATTACATTATGTTTATTGTGAGGGGAAGATCATTCTAAGAGTGTGCAGCACCTTTTCCTAAGCCAGGATCCTGGATTACATAAAAAGAGAAAGTGAGCTGAGTACAAGCATCCATCACTATCTGCTCTCTGACTGTGAATACTATTTAACCAGCTGTTTCAAATTCCTGCTCCCTTTACTTCCTGCCATGATGCATTAAAACTTTGAAATGAGAGTCACAGTAAATTATTTTAAAGTTTCTTTGTGATAATATTTTATCAAAGAGGAAAAGAAATCAAGCCTCACAATGTCTTGTTGCAGCACTAAACAGCAACAGACAGATTAGCCTAATTCTTAGCACCAGTGGGGGGTAGCCCACTACTCTAGCATTGATGCATGCTACTTGTCACACACATTCTGCCAGTCCTTTACCAGTGCCAGTTCTGATGTCAATGGATTCTAATATTCACATTCCAATAATAGTATTTTTAATATTCACATTCCAATAGCACAGATACTTTATACTATTAAACTTTATGACAAAACAAAATATCTGATTTATTTCATACTCCATTTCAGTATTAATATTATTTCCCTCTTCTTCCTTCTTTTTCATATTTCCTCATCATCTAGAAAAAACCCAGTCCATCATTTCCTACTAAAGGTCCAGTTCGTTTAGAAGACATTTATTGATTGCTTTAAAGATAATCAAACATACCATTTATAGTATAGTACTATAAAATCACCATCATACAGAACTTGGCACCTTTTTTTCTTTTTTTTTTTTTTTTTGCTTTTTGATACTTTATTTATATTTCAAATGTTTTCCCCTTTCCAGGTCTCCCCTTTGGAACCCCCTATCCCATCCCCCTTCCCCTTGCCTCTATGAGGGTGCTCCCTCACCCACCCACCCACTCCCATCTTCCCTACCTGGCATTCCCATGGCATCATGGTTTAAAATTATCAATTTGAAAAAAAACCTAGAATCACTTAAGAATGCTATATCAATGAAATATTGTCTAGATTAGGTTGGCTGTGGGCTTGTCTTATGAAGCATTTTCTTAATGGGTTAATTGATACATGAAGAACCATCCTGTATATGGACAACCTCATTTCTTAGAATAAAACTGTACTGGAATTGAACAAGTGAGTTGAGCACCAGCAGTAATAACAAGTGCTTCAAGTCCCCAAAGCCTTGAGTTTGCCACTACGATGGGATATAACCTGGAACTGTGAGATATAGCAAATTCTTTGTCCCTTAAGTTGCTTATGTCAGAGTATTTTTCACAACAGAAAAGCAAACTAAGAAAAAAGTCATGTATTTTTCTTTATTTTTGAGACTGTATTTAAAGTTCAAAAATTCTCCCTTCCCTTTCCTCCCTGTAAACATTTCCATATACCCCTTCTTTCTTTCCTTCAAATTGATGCCATCTTTTTATTAATTGTTATTGCATTCAATATATATATATATATATATTCCTAAATATAACCTGTTAATTAGTGTAATGCCACCTGTATGTATGTTTTCAGGGTTGACCATTTGATATTGGACAACCAAGTGCTGTGCTCTTGGCTTATAATTGACAAAAGATAAAACTCACACACTTGAAATCTATAATTTAATTATGTTTTACATAAGTCATTGAATTGGTCCATAATCACCACAAATCAATTTTGGAGCCTCTGTTGCCATTCCCAAAATATCTGTTGTGCTCATTTGCTTAACTTCTTATTCCTGCCCGCATTGCAGGCAACCATCCATCTGCTTTCTGTATTTACAGTGTTTTCTAGAACATTTCACATGAACAGGATCATATAATGTCTTTTGCATCTAGGGTTTTTCATTTAACATAATATTTTGAAGAATTATTATTTGCTTGGGGTAAAACAACTTCAGAACATTTGAATATTTATTGAAGGGCTCTTCCATTTATTATAAATTATATACTATTTTTGGGAAATGCGGGAATGTGGGTTATAGGAGACAGATCCTACCTGGAGAAAGTGTGTTCTGGGGATTACATGACTCTGGAGTTTATATCTTGCTTTTTGTCTGACCTTGCTTCCTGTCTACCATGTTTTATGCAGCTCCATCACACCACACATGATATACTATAACACCAAATCCCCAGGGGGAAAAAAAAGAAATGACAAACTGAAATAAATCTTTTTCCAATTAAGTTATTATGTTAGATATTAGTCATAGCAAAAAAAAAACCCACATACATATTTTAGGTATTAGGAATAATACTGTTTCAGGATAAAATATTCAATAGATATCTGTTAAATCCATTTGTTTCATAACATCCACTAGTTTCACTGTGTCTCTGTTCAGTTTATGTTTCCAAGATCTGTCCATTGTTGAGAGTGGGGTGTTGAAGTCTCCCACTATTACTGTGTGAGGTGCAATGTGTGCTTTGAGCTTTAGTAAAGTTTCTTTTATGAATGTGGGTGCCCTTGCATTTGGAGAATAGATGTTCAAAATTGAGTGTTCATCTTGGTAGATTTTTCCTTTGAAGAGTATGAAGTTGAAAGTCAATTTTATGGATATAGAATGGCTACTCCACCTTTTTTTTCCTTGGGACAATTTGCTTGGAAAATTGTTTTCCAACCCTTTACTGTGAGGTAGTGTCTGTATTTGTCATTGAAGTTCATTTCCTGTATGCAGCAAACTGCTGGGTCCTGTTTACATATTCAGTCTGTTAGTCTATGTATTTTCTTTAGAGAATTGAGTACCTTGATATTAACAGATATTAAGGAAAAGTAATTATTCCTTCCTGTTGTTTTTGTGATTAGAGGTGGAATTATGTTTATGTGGCTATCTTCTTTTGGGTTTCTTTAAAGAAGATTACTTTCTGGCTCTTTCAAGGGTGTAGTTCCCCTCCATGTATTGTAATTTTCTATCTATTAGCCTTTGTAGGGCTGGATTTGTGGAAAGAATTGGTGTAAATTTGGTTTTGTCATGGAAAATCTTGGTTTCTCCATCTATAGTAACTGAGAATACCAATGTTAAATCAGGATCAGATAAACCATCTAAACAGTCCCATAACCCCTAAAGAAGTAGAAGCAGTCATTAAAAGTCTCCAACCAAAAAAAGCCCAGGAACAGATGGGTTTAGTACAAATTTCTTTCAGACCTTCAAAGAATATCTAATATCAATACTCTTCAAATGATTACACAAAAAAGAAACAGAAGGAACTCTATCCAATTCATTCTATGAAGCCACAATTATGCTTATACCTAAACCATATAAAGAACCTACTGAGAAATAGAACTTCAGACCAATTTTTTCTTATGAATACCGATGCAAAAATACTCAATAAAATTCTCACAAACCGAATCCAAGAACATATCAAAATGATCATTCACCATGATCAAGTAGGCTTGATCCCAGGGATGCAGGGATGGATCAATATATGGAAATCCATCAATGTAATCCACTACATAAACAAACTCGACGAAAAAAAACCACATGGTCATCTCGTTAGATACTGAAAAAGCATTTGACAAATTTCAGCATCCCTTCATGATAAAAGTCTTGGAAAGATCAGGAATTCAAGGCCCATACCTAAACATAGTAAAAGCAATATACAGCAAACCAGTAGCCAACATCAAACTAACTGGAGAGAAACTTGAACCAATCCCACTAAAATCAGGGACTAGACAAGGCTGCCCTCTCTCTCCCTATGTATTCAATATAGTACTTGAAGTTCTAGCTAGAGCAATTAGACAACAAAAGGAGGTCAAAAGGATACAAATTGGAAAGGAAGAAGTAAAAATATCATTATTTGAAGATGATAGTATACTTAAGTGACACCAAAATTTCCAAAATTCAACCAGAGAACTCCTAAACCTGATAAACAACTTCAGCAAAGTAGCTGGATATAAAATTAACTCAAACAAATCAGTAGCCATCCTCTACTCAAAGGACAAACAGGCTGAGAAAGAAATTAGGGGAATGACACTCTTCACAATAGTCACAAACAATATAAAATACCTTAGTTTGACTCTAACCAAACAAGTGAAAGATCTGTATGACCAGAACTTCAAGTCCCTGGAGAAAAAAAATCAAAGAAGAATTCAGAAGATGGAAAAATCTCCCATGCTCATGGATTGGCAGGATTAATATACTTAAAACGGGCATTTTGCCGAAAGCAATCTACAGATTCGATGCAATCCTCATCAAAATTCCAACTCAATTCTTAATAGAGTGAGGAAGAGCAATTTGCAGATGCTAGAAAGCAAGAGGCTCCCGTTACCAACAGGGATGAAATTAACAGAAATGCCCAACAAAGGGGAGGGAGGACTTGTAGAGACCATATCCAGAGGTTAAGCAAGATCCCTGGTTGAAGGATGGGACCCCCCCATTTATCTTCAAATTCTTAACCCAGAAGGGTTCCTGTCTAAAGGAAATACACAGGGACAAAGTGTGGAGCAGAGACTGAAGGAAAGAACATCCAGAGACTGCCTCACCTGAGGATCCATCCCATATACAGACACCAAACCTAGACACTACTGCAGGTACCAAGAAGTGCTTGCTGGCAGGAGCCTGTTACAGCTGTCTTCTGAGAGGCTCTGACAGAACCTGACAAGAAAAAGGGCAGAGGCTTGCAGCCAAGCATTGGACTGAGCTTAGGGTGCCCAGTGGTGGAGTTAAGGGAAAGGACTGAAGGTGCTGGGGATTTGCAACCCCATAGGAGGAACAACAATATCAACCAACCAGAATCCCCAGAGCTTCCGGGAACTAAACCACCAACCAAGGAGTACACATAGAGTGACTCTTGGCTCCAGCTGCATATGTAGCAGAGGATGGTGTTATCGGGCATCAGTCAGAGGAGAGGCCGTTGGTCCTGTGAAGGCTTGATGCTCCAGTGTAGGGGAATGCTGGGTGGGAAGGCGAGAGTGGGTGGATGGGTGGGGGACCCTCATAGAAGCAGGGGGATTGGGAGGGGATAGGGGATTTCTAGAGGGGAAGTTGGGAAGGGGGATAACATTTGAAGTTAATAAAGAAAATATCCAATAAAAATAACAACAACAAGAAAGAAGTTCATGGTTGTCCTTTGCTACATATGAATTTGAAGCCAGCCAAGAATGTATGAAATACTATATATATGTATATATGTATATATATACTATATATGTATGTATGTATATATATATGTATATATATATATATATATATATAGTGTGTGTGTGTGTGTGTCCTTAAATGTACTGTACAAAAGGAGTGTAATTGTTTTTTTTTAAAAAATAAAGTCATTTATTATGACTTTTCTGAATCCATAATAAGTGTTTTTGTGTTTAGTCTTTTCTTTTAATGCCAACAAAATACTAGAAATTGAAGATTCATGAAGATATACAGTCAGATCGCTCCATAATAACGTGTTCTTTATCTGGAATTGTTCTAGAAACATGAGCTAAATTTTATATTATCATCTTTTAGATCTTCATATGTGTCCAAACTTGGAGGTTTTTTTTATACATTTTAAGATAATTGTATTAGATCTACTTTTTCCAGACTGATTAAAAACTACTTATTAAGGGCCAATGCTATGTGCTATTATTTTTTATTCTCCTGACCAACACATTATTCAATAAGTACATTTTGATTACATACTTCTTCCAGTATTTGAAGTATCATAAAGTCTTTCTCAGTGATGTGCTTGTTTTCTAGGAGAGGGAAATTTGTCTTTAGTCTGTGGGCAAAGGTTACTAATATTGTCTTATGTGTCTTTGGAAATACTGCTGTACAACCCAGGCTTCTATTTTCTTTTCTGCAATATACAGTGTTGGGACAAGAAAATCTCAGTATTGTTTCTTGCTACTGGATTATTCTCTTAGTGTTCTTACTCTAAGTCCTCAGTTGTGCATTTATTAGATGTAATATTCAGTCATTTTGTGTGGATGACAATAATATGCCTACTTAAGACTTTCACCACTTTCTTCCTACATTTTATTAACCTAATATCAGTGTACAATACTTTACTGTCTTTGTTGTACTCATCATACTTGAAAAATTCATGAGTATTCTTTATATTTAGAAATTCCCTTCATAACACAACCTGCTGCCCTGGTTTCCCTGCTTTGGATATACCCTATATCAGCTCCTTAATGTTATTAAGTGTATACTTTCATTTTCTGCAAAGCATTTCCTTCTTTAGAAAAAAAAAACATGATACAAATTTGACTTGTGGACATTAAATACTATCATATTTCAAAAGCAATTGAGGATTATCTCCATTAAATTGGTAGAAAAGAATGAGCATGAAATTTGATAAGCAGAAAATAATTGAAAAAATGGGAAATTCCCCATAACTTTCGACCAGAAATCTATTTAAACATTTTTTAAAAATTTTAAATAGCATATTATCTTATATATAGTCTTGAAAGTACCTAAAGTAGTGTGTTAATTTCAATTAGATAACATTTATACAGTTAATAATAGATCCTGTTACCATGGAACCATAACTGAGTATTTTAGCTTCAAGCATTGATTTTTCAGCAATTAAGCCCTTAGCTCTAATGTTTCATTAACAGATTTTTATATGAATGTAATTATTTGGATGAGAATATTGAAAACATTTTCTAGTTGCAAATGACACTAGAATTGGAAGAGTAGCAAAGGCTAAAGGAGCTGCAATTAAAACCTAAAAGACAGAATATGAGGCAGGTGACTGAATCATTATCAGACGAAATGTTTTCTCATTGGCCATAAAACTTGAGACTAAGAAAGAATGTTCTCAAATCTTCCAACTTAATACTGTTTTTGCTTCTATGATTAACAGCCCACATAATAAATGTTCCATAGTAACAGGAAAATTCATTAATGAGTACAGATGGGGTAAATCCCTTGATATTATTTTTCCCTGGGCAAATGGAACAAGGGTATTATTAGTGGCTTAATAATCTGCCAAATCAGTGACTATAGATCACCTGTTGTAATACTGTTTGTGTCCAGGAGTCTCATTATAGTACATCTGGACTCAAACCAGCAGTATTGATCATTTTCTTTGTGTTCTGGATGACTGCTTCAGAGTAGTACTTACTAATTAAAATGTGATAGCTAGCCTAAGTGTAGAAACAGATGGAAAAAGATAATGTTTTCATATTCGGATTACTCTCACTGATGGAATGCCATAAATGTATTATCGTAACTCATACCAATGAAGAAAATGAGGGGGAGAATCTGGAGCATGATGACAGAGGATGCATACAGAGTTACGTTGGCAGTGACTAGGGCATTTGAAGCAGAGGATCAACTCTTGTGATTCTGGATGGAGAAGAAGCAGTATGACAAGGAAATGCCAGAAGAGGAAGTCTTTCACAAAGAAGTGTAAGATGTACACTCAGCATCCATCTGTCTAAACAAGATTTTTGAATTCCAAGTGGTTACATAGCTAGGAGTAAGCAGAACTGTAGTGTGAACTTAATTTATTTGTTTTACGTAGGAATTTCATTTGAATATTTGTAAACTAGACAACACCAAGGCAATGTTTTTATCAGTCTTCAGGTTGAATCCTAGAATAATGCCCTGAAATGTATTACTAAGTGTCTTTGAATTTCAGTTGCTTAATTCATAGTTCTTGGGAAGAATTCTGGGGATTGTACAGAGTGTTTAACATGTTAAAACAGATACTTAATAAACAGGGGTTATTATAATTAGAATAATTATTTATGAAGAAAATATGTGCTTTCATTCACCATACCTCATTATTTACTGCTTATTTGTAGGAGTTTATCTAACATTTTAAACTCAAATTTACCTCTTGATAATTGAAGCTGTGCATGAAATCTTCTGTAATGATGACAAACATTACAGAAATAATAGATGATTGAAAATGCACAGATTTTATCCAATGTATTAAAATGTATTAGTATTGTTCTTAAGGATATAAATCATGAGAATTAGCATGACATAGTTTAGTAGATATTGGTAATAAGTAAGGCTATGTGTTCTAAATGCTTAGTAAATGTTTGTATCTATGATTGTAATAATTTTGGTTGGCTTATGTTTGTTAACATATTTATTAACCACAGTATAGGGAGACATTATTTTTCCCATTTTGCTGATGAATAAACTAACACTATGATCTTCAATGGAATGCTCAATGTTACACAATTAATAAGTATCAGCATCAGGATTGAAATCTGTCTCTAAAATCCACACTCTGAATACACATTACTATACTGCTTCTCATATGAATCAATCCATCCATCAATCAATCAATCAATCAATCAAGTACAGACAAAATGCTTAACATGCTATGGATGGAATACTAAATGAGCTTATCAAGAAAAAGTGTCACTAAAATTGATAATACATCTAAAATCACAAATTCTGTGTCTCATTCATGAAAAGGGGATCACAGTGAAAAAGCAAAGGAGGAACAGATGAATTGATTAACGTTCCCAGCAGCATCTGAATACACTGTTTACATTTGTATCTATCAAAATCTTGAGAAAGAATAGTTTCTTCAATGTAATATGCTGGTCATATTAAAGCAATATATTTGAAGGACACATTTTTATCTCAGGACTCATAATAAAAATCTATCTGTATATCACAAGTATCTTTGATAAACAATAAACAATTTATATTGAATTATTTTTTACCTTGCTCAAATTTCATTTCTAATGGTTAGTTATGCTTTGCCACCAACATTTCTTAGACAAACTTTTTTGTTGTGAGAATAATTTCTTGACTACATTATTTCTCCTTTTTACTATCTATTCAAACAGGCTACAATAAAATCCCATTATGTCATTTTCATGGAATGCAGAAAAGAAAACATCATAAAGAGGAAATGATATAAATGGGATGTATTGCTCATTGGAGACTTTCCCCTCAAGCTCTCTTTGTAGTAGACAGCTGTGCATTCACATCTGTTTCAGGGCAACAATGAAAGAATCATGTGTTTGTTATATTACTGCTTTTAACATCCACCTACCTATTGTCAAATATTATGTTTAAACAGGATGCAATTTGTGACAACTGCCTGTAGTTGAAATGAAAAGCAAAGGTCATTATCACTGTCCCATCTCACATATTCGAAATTCAGATAACTCAATGCCCTAGATTTGCTGTTTCTAACGTTTTCCAGATTGGCTCTCCAGCTTCATACTAGTCAAATTTGAAGCCATGGAAAAGAGCACTTATATCAGTAGTGTGTGCAAATGCAGAATCTAAAATCGTGCCCAAGACCTAGAGAATCAGTATCTGAATGATAACAAGTTCCCCTGTGATTTCTTTGCTCATTAAAGTTGGGAAAGCACTGCTATATTAATGACAAGATGACCAGCTAAAGAAATTCTTTTCTCTTTGACAGGTGACAGGGATATACAAAAAAGACTTTCACCACAAGACTATGAACAAGAATATGGTGAAATTAACAAAATATACAAAACTATTAAACAATATATAATTACATACAGTAGGATGACTATTACTCATTTTGTGCCATGCATCAAAGGTTTAGCGATCTACACTAGTTATTTTCTTATACAACCCTGCTTATTTCTTCTACTTGGTTGGCTGAAATTGAATATACTGACTTGCTTATTAGTCATTGGGTTTGTGTTATTCTTTTTCTTTACAAAATCCGACATTCTAAGCTATTTTCTTTGATACACTTTTGTTCTGATTCGCTTATCTTCAAGTAATTCAAGGGCAAGAGCTTTATTGATATGATTCTCCACTGTGTCTGGGGACTTTTAGAAATACCAAGCATACCATAAACACTCAAAATATTTTTGGTAGAAAAACAAATCTTGGTGGTAAAACTTTGATGACATATTTGGATTTTTGGGTCTCTTCTTCATTTATATTCATTGTCCAGATTATCTCACTTTTTAAAATATATTCATAATTTCATACAAAATACAAATATACAATATA
Organism: Rhynchomys soricoides; assembly: GCA_019843965.1. NCBI lineage: Eukaryota > Metazoa > Chordata > Mammalia > Rodentia > Muridae > Rhynchomys > Rhynchomys soricoides. The sequence continues at coordinate 2,216,306 of JADRCH010007458.1, read as the reverse complement.
CTTTTACCAAATTCTCTCCTGACCTCCTTTATCCACTTTATTCTCACATCAAACCTCTTCTTAATAACTCACATAGTAAGCATATTTTTCACACTATAAATTTAGTTCTCACAATGTCTTTAATGTCATGCCCATGGATTCATAGCCACTTTTAATTTCCACTTTTCTTTAGCATAGAAATCTGAAACTGAATATGTCAAAAAATTGTTTCTTCATTCTCTTCCTAGATGTCCCAGTTCTTATAATGTACATATGAAAGTACTATCATTACTTGCTCAAGTACTGAAACCCAAATCTTTAGTTTATTCTCTCATTCTGCTATATTACACTCCCAATCCAGAAAGTTCTGTGCAGTCTATTTTCAAGATAAATTTTGTATCTAATCACTCATCCTCATATCCACTACTATGTCCCGCTTCCACAAGACCATCAGATATATGGACTTTGGCAAGAACTCTTTAACTTGTTTTATTTCATTCTAAATATCTCACATTGACCTATGATTATTCTCCTCCTTCCTGGAGTGGACTGGCTCTTTTGTATCTCATTTTGCTAACACACATCCATTCAAGCTCACTATCTGTTCTGATACTCTATGTTTAGTATTACCCCAGGGAATGTTAATTTATTAATCAATCATAATTGTTCTCCATTCGTAGAGTATATCAGGCTGGTTCCTGAACTTTATATTTCTATTACCTTATCAGAGAAAAATCACTTCAAAATCATAGCTGATATATTGTCTCAGCAACACTGTACTATTATCTTCCTTTCTTTGTTCAGTTTTTATTGATAGCTTTTATGTCTAACTAATACAGGTTTGTACTTTTAATCATATGTTTGTTTTTTCCAATTAGACTCCAAGTTTTAAAACAGCAGAAACATGAGTATTCTTCCTCAATATTACATCTCTGGAGTCTAGAACATGATTGAGAATATAGTAAGTAACTTATGAATACTGGTGGATAACATCTTTATTTTTGGAAACTTTCTTGTTCTAATCTAATTTAAGCCAACTGGCTATGTAGACCCTTGCTCATTCATAAAGCCCATTATATTCTAAAATTTTTCCATGAACATTCATCTCACATTTAGCAATTGCGTCAGATTCTGGTCTTATTTACATATTACAAAAAGCTCTCATACTTAAAGTAAAAGATTGCCTAAAATCTTCCTGTCTAATCCTGTTCTAATTCATCAAGTTCTGGTATGTATGTTTAATTTTGGATCCTTATTAATCATGTCTCCTTAAGCCTATATGTCTTGGACTCTGATCCTCCTAACATATCTGAGGCAGCACATGTCACTTTATTTCTATACCTGAGCTTCTATACACTGGTAATAGCTATTTAAAAGAAGGAAAAAAAGTACTAATCTTTTGTCATGACAGGACTTGTTTAAAAGCTGTAGTGGCTGTGAACATAAATACTTCATATGTTTGAATCTGTAATTCATGAGGTTACTTAAATTTTTTTATTGTGTGAATTTTTCCGTTCTTTCTTATTTCTTTTTATTTTTCCTTCATTCTTTTTATTGAAAATAGACCCTTCTCTCATACAGTAATTTTAAAAATTATTATATTTAAATAAGATTCCACAAACCATGGCACTACCATGGCACTCATATATTTAGAATATGTCTAATTCAGAAAAATGTTATTTCTGATAATGGCAAATCATTTAAACAGGTTATAGTATATATATACACACACATACATATATACATATGTATGTATATATATGTATATATATACATATATATATATATATATATATATATAGAGAGAGAGAGAGAGAGAGAGAGAGAGAGAGACTATTAACATGATTCATCCTTGTTCTAGAAAAAGTATCATCGGTCAGATCATGTATCCGTATTTAAGTCTCAGAAAATAGGTCATTATAGCCATGGTTCTATTGCTCTGCTAGCCTAGATTCTGGTCCTACATGGACTTCAGAAATAGCTCTCTGAAGTAATCTTTTGTTTGTCATCTTGACACTAATTTTCTTTACTAGAAAGGTAGAGGTGAAGAGGGGAAATTATTAAGCCTATCAATGAGTTCACAGATTCCCTTTCTTATGTTCACATCTGCTTTAGCTGGATACGACACCAAAATTTCAAACAGTGTAGAAGGCTGGGTCTTCTCTCTTTGTCTGACCCACTTTTCCCTCTGCCCATATTTATATTCTCTCTTCAGAAACACATGCACTGAATTGCTTACACTCAGGCTACCAGTTTGACATCTTATGCTACAGCTGTCGACTTGTCAATTCAAAAATTCTTTATTGAGCTGTACTAGATACTAGTGCATAAAATGTGCTCTTAAGTGTGACTTGTTCACTGTCTCCTGAGAACTAATTCATTCCTAGGTATCTTATGTACTTAGAATGCTAGCTCAGCTGATACTCTATATTCTGTCTTGTCCCTCTGGTAGCATTAACTTTTAAAGTACATTTTTATTGAAAAGAACAGTATTTCTTTAGAAATTCATTGTTCTCCCAAGTTTCCCATACATAATAGTAATAATAATAATGATAGCTATGATTTCCAGCCAACTATACACTAGGCAATGAACTAAGGATTTTATACATATTTTGCTTCTTTATAACAGCCAAGTTTCAGAGTGGTAAAGTTGTTTGGTTAAAACTACACAATTATCTGGTAGCAGAAATAAAATGTGCCTGACCCCAAGTTATATAGTCACCATATTGCCTAATGATAGATTCTCTATCTTAACTTGAAATGAAAACCATTTTAAATGGCTGAGGATGGTTTCACTGACCTACATGGAAATGCAACAGGACAGGGGAGAAGTAGTTAGAAACATGGGCAAGCAATCAGGAGCAAATTGTGACACATTTTTAAAGGGGAGAGAATTTCTGAAATATAATCAATCTTTTGATATACCTACATGTGAGCAGAAGCTGAATGCTTTGATGGATGCCCTTTCTGAGTTCTTTGCACTGTAAGATTTCCAAGAGCTTGGCAAGTGTGACTTGATACCTGTTTTCAAAAGCACTATTTATTTCCTAGGCTAAAATTCCCAACATGAAACATGGAATAGTGATTGTGTAGTTTTGGAAGTTCTGTGAACTCGCATTGATTAATATATTATTTATTTTTTATTTGAATAGATTGAATGATAAAATACTCTGAATATAGAGTTCTACTCAAATAACTGAAATCATATATGCAATATGATTGTCAATAAGCATACATCATTGTATCATAATACATGTACTACAATGTTGACAGATATTCTATATGACCATCATTTAATTTTGACACTTATTAAGGTAATGTAGTAAAGTGTTTACACAAAATCTGATTATTTCTTTAATTTGTAAACTCTAATGATATTGTATATCTTTATACATATTGTTATTTATTCTTCAGCGATATTATGATAATTTACGCCCCCTCAAAAGCCTAATTGTGAGAGGTGCTGTCTTATAACACCTTCTGACCCAACACTAAATGAATTTTAATTTGTATTTGTCAAATTCTCTTTTTTCTTGTGTTCTCCTTTCCAATATTCTACTCAGATCTTTGTCTTTTTCCTTTAGAGGTACTCATTTTTACTGATATGTAAAGACATTTGTGTAATAAAATTACCAGGTCTTTTACACTCATGTGTTTTCTGAGTTTATTATTTTCCTTTTTAGTCTGCATTGATCCTTTCTTATTAGGTAAAAATTCTTGTTACAGATTACAGCCCAGCAGCAGTCATTTCTGCGGTTTCTTCTATATGCTTATGCTTACACAGTATTTTCTAAGCTTGAGTTCAATTTAAATGTTTGGCTCATCTTAGTTTAAACATTTCAACTGTTAGTTCTTAATTAAGTCAAATTTTTATTTAGCTTCATAGGAGATTAGGACTCTCAATTGGATTCTATGCTATATTCCAAAATTACAGACCAGTTTTTTACACATTATTTATTACTTCTGTTATCTATCATACTTATTTGATTAATTTTACTTCTCCATTCTTACACACTTTTCAAATTATTAAATTTTTAAATACTTTATTGGTGTTTCTGAAATATATTTTATATAGATAATCTGTTTAATCTTCTAAAAATCATAACTTTTTTAAAAGGAGACTTTTGCTTGACTCTACACAAAAAACATAAATTAATTTGGAATGTACTTTGACTATAAATGAAACAAACTGGAAAAAGTGACATATTTAAAAGTTTCATACATTCTTCAAAGATCACAGTGTACCTTTCTGTTCAAATTTTGCATTTGTTGGTACTTAAAGTATTTTTCAAGAATATATAAGGTATGTATTTTATTGTTAAAATTTCTCTTACTAATATATTGTCAATATTTTCTCACATTTATATTTTCTGGCTTGTTATTTCTGGAACAGCGACCTATAAGTGAAGCATAACCCATAGGGACAATATTAGCAGGTTTTAATGAAACAACAAGAAGAAACATCTACTGTCGTGGAACATATATGCTGGAAGTTGTCTGCCATAGAATGAAAGAGTTATGATATTACACACTACCCATCAGATGCAGAGAAATTTAAGACCATGTTCTCATTCAAAAGTCATCATTCCCCGATGAGAGAGAAACCATTCATCAAGACACAGAAAGAAAGAAAGCAGCTATCATTCAAGTCAAAGCACAGGGACAAAACAATGATTCTGATTAAATTTTCAAAAGAAAATTTTCAGTCTTCAATTGTGTTTGTCAAGTCTAAACCCCAAATGAAATTTCAGAGGAGACATTATATGTCCTTGAAAAGAACATTTGTAATGGAAATGCTGACAAGAACACAGAAGAGAACTTGTAATATCATAAACACTCCTAATGTCACTTATATGTAAAATAGCAAAATGTAGCAATACATGGGCCGAGTCTATAAACATATAACTGTTTTACTAAAAATAACTGTTAGTTATCAAATTTAATACCCATTATTTCCTTTATCATAGGTTGTACAGAGTATATAATTTACATAAAATTTATATTATGTAAATCATATTATAGCTTATACCTAAAACAAAATAAGAATAAGATGATATAGTCATACCTCTTCAATAATTATGTTTATGTTATCTATGAACAAACATACCAGCTAGCTTCTATAGAAGAAGAATATTAATTCAGTTCATTAAAATCCATTGAAAACTATGAATTTCTGAACACCAGCAGCAATAATTTTAAATTTTGTAGCCTAGAAAACAGTTTCATTTAGATAACAATCAGTGTGAAACACTAGAAAATCCTTATTAAGTATGATCTGAAGGTATAGATGAGAGTCTACTCAAAACACGAGGTTATGCTACTTTTCTAAGCCATTAATCAGCTTTCTCTGGCCATTTGTAATCTTCTGGCAGTTTCTATGAAGATTGAGGAGATTAAAATAAAGAAGTCGAAATACAAAATAAGCCTGGAGCATCCTTTGTAAATACTCAAATAAAACCTTAACGTCCTACACTGATAAAGATATATCCAAGGACACATGCTCCACTATGTTCATAGCAGCCTTATTTATAATAGCCAGAAGCTGGAAACAACCCAGATGTCCCTCAACAGAGGAATGAATACAGAAAATGTGGTTCATTTACACAATGGAATGCTACTCAGCTATTAAAAACAATGACTTCATGAAATTTGTAGGTAAATGGATGGAACTTGAAAACATCATCCTAAGTGAGGTAACTCAGTCACAAAAGAATGAACATGTTATGTACTCACTAATAAGTGGATATTAACCTAAAATTTCTGAATATCCAAGATTCAATTCACAGATAATATGAAGCCTAAGAAGAAGGAAGACCAAAATATGGATGCTTCAGTGTTTCTTAGATGGGTGAACAATATTCTCACAAAGGGAAATATTGAGACAACATGTGGAGCAGAGACTCAAGGAAAGGCCATCCAGAGACTGCCCCACCTGGGGATAACATCCCATATATAGCCACCAAACCTGTATGTTCTTGTAGATGCTGAGAAGTGCTTGCTGATGGAAGCAAGATAAGCTGTCTCCAGAGAGGCTCAGGCAGAGCCTGACAAATACAGAGGTAGATGCTTGCAGCCAACCATTGGACTGAGCATGGGGTCCTGGATGGAGGGGTTGGAGAAGGGACTGAAGGAGCTGAGAGGTTTGCAGCCCCATGGAAGAAGCAACAGTGTCAACTGGCCTGACCCCCCAATTCTCCCAGAGACTGGACTACCAACCAAAGAAAACACATGGAGGGACCCATGGTGCTGGCCATATATGTGGCAGAGGAGGGTCTTGTTAGCCATCAGTGGGAGGAGAGGCCCTTGGGCCTGAGGGTGTTAGATGCCCCAGTGTAGGGGAATGCTAGGGAGGGAAGATGGGAGTGGGTGGTTAGGTGGGGGAGCACCTCATAGAGGCAGGGCAAGGGGGAATGGAATAGGGGGTTTCCTAAGGGAAAAACATTTGAAATGTATATAAATCGTATATCCAAATATAAAAATAAAAAAAGAAATACCGTGATGTTGGATGATAAGCCAATGTTTAAAATAACTACTCATTGGTCCATATTAATATAAGAGAATGAGGAAGAAATATATGAATGAAAATCAAACAGATCTCATGTGAATTAGTCCAAATAATGTATGTAAACATAATCTTGTTAAGGAGGCGAGGCGAAACACTCTGCTTGTTATGTGTAAAGTATATAAAAGACTTCCTTCTAATGAATTTTCTATAGAAAAGAGGAAGGGTATGAACCACTTCATTGTGGAGAAATAAGGAAAAACATACTTCAGTCAGATGATGCAAGGACAATATTAATGAGGATGGCATGGTGATAATATTGGCTCTTAATAAGATAGTATATAAAAGGCATTTTGCATTCTAATCATGAGAGAACAGAAGACAAATCTAACTGAGGATCATCCTTCCAATGTTCTGTTCAAAATTACTCCAAAGTGATTAACCTGCCAAAGTCATTAGCATGAAGACACCATTGTACTTAAGACATGCCTAAGGAGACATTAAAAGGAACTGTAATGAGCTATCTTGAAGGGGATGCTATAACATAGAAAAATGATAGTGAATAAGGAACACTTCATAAACTATGGAATTTTAAAAAAACAATAATAAATCAATATTGATTCATTAATTGGGATGAGTATATCATAGTTTTGTGGGATCCCAGTAATAAAGAAACCTGTGCAAAGGAGTATAGCTAATCACTTTATCGTTTAATTAATTAAAATATTTTTATTTATTCTTTGAGAAGCTAACATGAAAAATTATGATTATATTCACTCCTGTTCCTCACTTCCTCCCAGATCCATTTTCATTTCTCTACTCATCCAACTTTATAGCCTAGGTTTTTAAAAGGGAAAACACGGAGTCTGATGTGTGTTGGCCAACTACACCTGAGCATAGTGCCTGTCCTAGAGTATGGGATACATTCAGAGATTATTTCCCTGAAGAAAACTAACTTTCCTTCTCCCAGCAAGTGTCAATTGCAAGTAACTTTTTGCCTATGAGTGGGAACTTTTGTCTACTTCTGCTTCTCTGTGCTGAGATTGTCTGACTTGAACGTATGCAGGTCTTGTGCATGCTATTATAAGTTCATAGGTGTACCTGCTCTCTTGTGTTTGGAAAATATTGATTTCTTGAAGTTATCACTACCTCTGGTTCTTAGAAATCTTTGTTTCTTGATTAATTACTGTGTACTGTAAAAAGAAGTTTCCATGCTAATGACTGACTGATACCCTATTCTACATGTACAGCAAGATGTGATCAGTAGTCATTTTATTTCTAGCTTCGTTAATATACCAATGAGGTATTATTTTTTTAAACTTATTTTGAAATGTAGTAAATTAAGATGCTACTGGGTAGCAAAAGGAAAATTTGAACTTTTGTTTGAAAAACATGAAAACAGAAAACATCAAACTTTCCCTAACATAAAATAAACTCTATATAAATGTCAATATGGTACCAGATCCTCATTATAATAGGAATTAAAATATCTCAAGTAAAATCATAGTTTCAAATACTTGTATACAGGGAAATACTGATAAACATAGTTCTTTCCAATCTTCAGTAACATAACAAGGTCTCAGTAACATTACAAATTAACACAAAGATTACTTACTTTAGTTATTCTATAAAATAAGATGCTTAAAAGAGATCAAAGTGCCAAATAAATATTTGACTTAAAAACTGTGATATGAAACACAGATAATAACCATAAATTTTGAAATTTAACATATGATTCCCTTTATCTATGCTGGCCTTTAACTCACTTATACATTATACTGCTGTAGATGATCTTGAACTTCTAATCCTCCCTTGTCCACCTTCCAAGTGCTAGTAAACAGTCTCAGAACTTTATGAATGCTAGGCAAGAATTCTTACTGACTGAACTAAGTCACAGCCTTTAACTATATGATTTTAATATTTATAGAACTCCAGGAAAAAGAGATTCAAAATTTGTTCATGTGAGTCTGAAAAAAGATTTAAACACCACATCCATAAATATTTAAATCAGAGTTAAAAGATATTTTACCCTGTTTTTCTCCAACTTGGTAGTTTAATCCAATTATTTTGTAAAACCACATTTTCTCAAATTTCTTCGAGGTACCTATACTCATATGATAAAGGTTTTGCCTTTCATATTGTTCCTTAGTGGGCTGGATAGACTGCTCAGTTAGTAGAGTGTTTGTTTTATAAACAAGAGGGCTTGAAGTTATATCCCTAGCATGCCCATAACAAGATGTGAATTGCAAGGTGTGCCTAGTATCTTGTCACTCAGAAGGCACAAATAATAGGACTTCATGGAGCTTCCTGGCAGTTAATCCTGAATAATCCTTAATCAATGAATCTCAGATTCAGTGAAGAGACCATGTCTCAAAATAAGGTGGAGGGTGATTGAAAAAAGACACCAACATTGACTTCTGGCCTTCACAAGCAGGTACATATATGCACACATCCCTCAACATTCTTGAACATACATAAGAACATGTAGACTCACATATTACATACACACATACACAAAACATCAAAAGACAAAAGTTTTAAGAACAACTAACATTCTTCATTGTTATTCTCCATACTTACTCCAAAGCAATTGTTTAAAATTAAAATATAGAAGGTATAAAGTTTCATTTAATAATGGAATATATCATTCTATGAAGGCATAATGAATATTTTGTATACTATATGAGTTGGGCACATGGTGAGCCATCATAATTTAATTATCACATAAAGAAAGAAGCTTTAAGTATGCAATCTTTTACTATATTTGATTTACAAGCTCATAATTAAACCAGATGCCATGGTTTACATTTTTTCACTAAAACTACTTAAAAACTTTTGCAAAAAAACAAAATTGAAGAAAATATTTGAGACTGTAAAAGATAAAATCAAATGGGAGGATAGTAGAAAGAGTGGTAGCTGTGGGAGAGATTTAGTTTAGGCATCTTCCTTTGGGCATCTTCCTTAGGCATCTCCCAAGGAAGAAGCACAGGCAAGGATATTCACATATATATTCAAATACTGAGCAAGCCCCTCTTGAAAAATACTTATTGGGGGAGATAGATAGTAGGAGGTACATTAGGATGCCCTAGATTGTGGATGTGTGCATGTGTATATGTTTGTGTGTTGGTACAAAGAATCTTGTTAATGTCTGCTTTTCTTTCTGTGGATGGCTTTCTCACATATCAAACAAATATCTCAAGTAGTACATGGTATTAGGGATCCAGTAATTACCTGACATTATCCAAGCAATCTTTCTCTGAATTATTTTTGTAATACGCTTTATGTTTTCAAGTGTTTAAAGTTTGGGACTTCAAGCTATGCTTGGCTCTCTCAAATGAAACCTATAATATTAATTTCTCATTTTTCATTTATTCATCTAGTGATATATGTGGAATATCCACTTCATATATGGCATTGCATTAATAGTTTGAGAAAGGAAATTGAAGAAGTTAGGATATTGACTCTGGTAGTAAAGGCAGAGAAGCAAACACAGATATCTGAAACATAAAGATGCTGTTCAAAAGAATGCAAAGAAAGCCATGAAAATTACAGGACATTATGTTAGTTAGCCATGGATGTAAATACAGTCACGTGAAAATAGAACTTCAACTAGGTATTACAGAAGATCACTATAATCAGAGTGTTGTTATATCATTCTAGGTTAAATGAATAGACAGCCATCTGGGCACGGGAGTCATCAGGATATGAAAGTAGATGGTGTGGCCCGGTAAAAATGTTTTCATCAGGGGAATTGTGGGAAAGGAGACTAGAACATGTGTGTTAGGAAGCCATTGCTCACTGTATTAAGTAGTTTAGATTTAATCTACAAATAACGAACTGGAAATAAAAGGATGATATAACCTTGTAGTGTATTGGCTTGGTTATACTGTGGAGAATGTACTGGCAGACTGAAGGGCAAACCTGAAGACAGTGTTGGTTAACAGGTGACAGACGATGACAGCCTGAGTCAAGGGGACTGTGATAAGAATGTGTAAAGAAAGAAAATACTGACCAAACGGGCTTGCTTTTCCAAAACAGGAAGAAATGAAAAAGAATGCTTGATCATTTTATCATATTTTGAATACAGAGATAATGAAAACTGAAAACTATTTCTGTGGAGGAAGCTAACACAGTCAAAGACAGTTATTAGGTACAAAAGGAAAAGATGCTAATTATGAAGGAATAGAGAGAAATGCCAAATCCCAAGGTACATTTAAACACCTTTAATTATAATATAAACAAATAATAGGAAAATTTGTAGCCCAAATGTATTCAGTTAATAATACCAGAGAGTAAGAAGAGCTTATCTGGGGAGCATCCAAACACAGTTGGTTAGGAACATGGCCCATGTACACAATAAAACCAAAACTAAAAAAAAAAACCTAAAAAGAACAAAAACAAAACAATCCACTTTCTAGATTAAAAGGTTCACCCCGTTGTGTATTTGCAATATGGATTTACACAATCACCAGTGTTCTTAAAACAGAAGAGGAAAATGTTTCCTTAGTGTCTAATATGGAGCTCTATAATTTAAACCATAAACTCTGTCTAAGAGAAAAAATGATGAATTATAGTTATTTCAACAGTGTATGTTTAAAGTTATTTTGCTTTTTTTCATTCTTGGAATAAACAAACATATACCATTCTGTTACTAGAAAGGTATATCATAAAGAAATCCATGTATTTTTATAAATTGTTGAAATTATTTGCCATGTCTATAAAATGATTTTAATCAAAACACATGAAAGAACTTTCTAGAATGGGAAGCTCTAATAATCTACAAAACAAAAACATGTATACTTAACTAGGTTGTCAATTTAACTACTTTGTCAATTTAAGGAGCTCAAGAGATAGAAACTATTCAATCAAGTAAAAGAAAGGGAAATGCCATGGTAAACTTGATAATATGTTCATGCTTTATAAGATTATTACTATTACATTGATTTCACTTTGCAGTTAAAGCTTTGTAGACTTTATAACAACCCAAATGTTGTAGAACTAATTTAACATTACTCCCAAAAATATCATCAACAGAAACAATAGCAAAATCCAAAGACATATTTAAAGGAGCCAGATGAAAAAATAATACTCCTCGGGGACTCAACATTCCAAAGCAGATGTGATATCAAAGAAGATATGTACTAGAAAAACCAATGTAGACATAAAGCTTAATTCTATGGTCTAATATTGGAGGAAAGTGCTCTACAAAGTGGGAATTTGTGAAGCAGGGAAATCATATAATAATATCAGCTTTGATTCAAATTCCACCCTAAAATAATAAGGAACAGATATAGAGTGAAATTGAAGATGTAAACAAATTGTAAAACACATGTTATTTTACTAAGATTGCTTCTAATGAAAGGAACACACTGTCCGGAGAGATTTTTACCATAATCCCGGTGTCAATTTCAATTATAAAAGCATTACTAGAATGTGATTTTGATATTAATTAGTCTTTAGGTATTTTGCATGCTTCCAGCCACATCCCTTATGCAAGACTATCCACTGCACAATCTATGGTCTACTCCATAGTCTGAGAAGAAAAACTACTTCAACGTTCTTGTTCTCTCCATCTCTGTGTAAATGATAATGTTGGCAAACATAATCAATACACAGTGGGTCCTTCTCCTCGAACCATTTTTAGATGAAATGTCAATACAAATACTTTCCTTGTAGAGTACCAATCAGTTTCTGAAATGCATTTTCAAAATGGAAATGGTATCAATTGATTTTTGTGATCTCATTTGTCTCATGCCTTGAAGTGTTCAAAATGAAGCAGGCCAGGGCATCTTCTTTCTGAAGCTTAAGCACTTAATAGGACAGATCATATAACGAGACTCACTTCCTCTAAGGTTGGGAGGTAGTCACTATATAATAAGTAATTCTCTATATTCTTGACTACACACGATTGCAAAGAACCATACACAAATTCTGTCAGTAAATACAGATTAGAGGTGACTTTTACCTAAAGTGAATATTATACGTAAGATGGCTATACTGCTTTAAAAGAACATCAACTGATTTATTTCTATTCATGCAGTAAATTTCATTTAATTTGGTGACATATATAGTATATATTACTCTTTAAAATGTAATATTCTATTTTGAGACTTATTTGTGCAATCTAAATTTTCCATTAATCCATTCAATATCAGAAAGCTTGTAAATGTTAGAATTAGAAATAAAACACTATTTTTACTAACTATGGAGTGCTAGTTATTTCCATTACACCACTACTTTGATAATATCTTCAAATTGTCTAGAAATATTGGGGAAACGAGAATATTCTCAGAAAAACAAGACCATCCATTCTAAGTTAAGAAGCTCTCTACTAAGGAGGCCTGTTCCTTTGTAATAGAGTGGAAAGACACATGACAATAAAACTAAATGTTAAGTAGAGGTTGATGGTCAACTCTGCATGATCCATGATGTACCTTTGTACAAAGTAGAATGAGACACCTCCTTTGGATGGATAAATTACCTGAAGATGCCACTGTCTAATTGCTCAACTACAAAGGACCCACAGTAAATAGAGTGTAGGTTATAAATAAACTATGGAATTAAGTATAAGGGTCCTCTCTTCTCCGGATAGTAAAAATAATTTGTTCATCCAGCTCTTAGGTGCTGATGATTTTCAGTGTCACTACTGGATTTTTCTCTGAGATTGTCTTTTTAGAACACATAGGAAGCAGTCTGCTTTCTTTATCTATATCTTTACAGTATTGGTCATCACTAACTCCTATTGTTCTTTTAGCATTTAAATAAAACCATACCCTACTAAATATTAATGAAGAGCTATGTTATAAAATGTGGTTTTCTAATCTTGACTAAACTTAAAAATTAAAATGATTAGACAAAAATTGATTTAAACTGGATTTTTATAAAGGAAAAATTTAGAATTATGTTATAACTTTAATAATTACACAAACATGCAATTCTATCTGAGATAATTTAGAATAGTTATATGTCCAATGGGAACATACCATTAGTATATTTTGTTCATTTTTTTCCTGCAAAATATATAGGCCACATCTTGGGCATACAGAAGCAGTAGACCCTATCATCCTACTTACATTCAGCTTTTCAGCCCATTATGTTAAATTTGATAATGGAAAAAATTATTTTGGGTATTAGTGGTATGGTAACTTAAGTGAAATAGTTTTCTGGAATAGTTTAAATTAAATATACTGCAATTTTGTACAAAAAAAGTTAATGTAATTCATAGTCCTCATAAATAGAAAATGTTTAAAAAATATATGATGGTTTTAATCTCCAGAGTTCTGTATGAATAAATTTTTATTTCTAACTTGCAAACTTTTATGGAAATTTTAGGGGTTTTACTTATAGATAAATTTTCAGAGTTTGATTATCACTTGTCCAACTTTTAATATATGTAAGGTAACTTCGAAAGTGCTTGATTTGAATATTCTTCATGTAAGTTTTAAAGAAATCCTATGAATTAGGCATCCATCATCATCTTGATGTCCATTTTATAAGTGAAGAAGCAAGATTTAGAGACAAGAAGTAACTTATTCAAGACCGCTCGGTTAGAATACCACATGAGGTCAACCATCACCTCAGGTCATTTTGGTTTCCCAGCTAAGCTCTCACTACTTCCTACACCCTGCTTTCTAAGTCAATGTTAGCAATGAAAATATAAAGGAGCTCTAATATTAAGAAGTAGCTTCAAAATGTCAATAACAGTACCCAAATGATTTGCAAATGAGGCCTAATTTCTTCTTCAAGATTCAAGTTAGAGGGCATTCAGAGTGGGACTAAACGTTAGCGTGGTATAAACGTGAACAAGCTCTTACTAAACTATGGTGTTTAAAACAAATGTGAACAATATACTGCTGTTGTTTTTTTTCCTTTGTAGAGAGAATAATTAACAGAACACTCTTAATATTTCTATTAAGGATAATTAGTTAATACATATATTTAAAGAGAAATGATGCTTAAGCAGTTCACTTGAAAGCCTTACTCCCACACATTTAAATGTATCTGTTATTTTACAAACAATACTAATTAGTATATACAATTTCATGTAACCATGCTTTTACAGAAATATTATAAAACAAATATACTGAAACCATGAAAATACATTATTATCATTGCAGACCCTATGGATATAGAATATCCCACAATATTTTCTGCAAAGTATAAAGTAGGTTTTGACCAATATTATTTTTTGCAAAAGAGAAATCAACAGTTTTATGAAAAGTTGAGGAGTTGGTATATTTAAAACCAGATTATTGCAAATTTTGGTAAAGGAAAATGTGGAAAATACACAAAGAAAAAACTGTCTCTTGATAAAAGATTTTCAAATCACATGGACTAGCAGAATTGGTTATTTCTTTCTGAGTAAAGAGATTATTAATAAAAACCAAAGATTGATGCTTCATAAATTACACCAATCTTGCCTATTGTTTCTCATTTTATTCAGCAATTATGTAAATTTAGAATGTAACATCTCAAATTGATGATGAATGCACAATAAGAAAAGCCAGGATTCAAAATCTCAAACTGGAGTGATAGAAGAGATCCAGAAGATAAAATGCAAATGAGGATGAAGAAGAGGAGGAGGAAGAGGAAGAAGAGAAGAAGAGGAGGAGAAGGAGGAAGAGAAAGAGGAGGAGGAGGAGGAAGAGGAGAAGGAAAAGTTGATAGTTAACTTTCAGAAGCCAATGAAAATCAAAACAACCCTGAGATTCCACCTCACACCAGTCAGAATGAATAAGATAAAAAACTCAGGTGACAGCAGATATTGGAGAGGATGTGGAGAAAGAGGAAAACTCCTCCATTGATGGTGGGATTGCAAGCTGACACAACTTCTCTGGAAATCAGTTTGGCGGACCCTCCGAAAAATGAACATAATACTATCTGAGGACCCAGCTATACCACTCCTGAGCATATTCCCAGAAGATGCTCCAACATGGAATAAAGACACATGTTCCACTATGTTCATAGCAGCCTTATTTATAATAGCCAGAAGCTGGAAACAACCCAGATGTCCCTCCACAGAGGAATGGATACAGAAAATGTGGTACATTTACACAATGGAATACTACTCAGCTATTAAAAACAATGACTTCATGAAATTCGGAGACAAATGGATGGAACTTGAAAATATCCTGAGCTAGGTAACACAGTCACAAAAGAATGAACATGGTGTGTACTCATTGTTAAGTGGTTATTAGCCCAAAAGTTCGAAACACCCAAGAGTTACTTGGAAGCAACAGTAGGGCTGAGTGTGAGGTACCAGATGGAGGGCTTGGAGAAGGGACTGAAGGAGCTGAGGGAGTTTGCATCCCCAGGGAGGCAACAAAAGTGGCAACTGGCCTGACCCCTTGATACTCCTGGAGACTGATCCACCAACCAAAAGGGACCCATGGTGCTGGCCACATATGTGGTAGAGGAGGGTCTTGTTAGCCATCAGGGGTGGAGAGGCCCTTGGGCCTGAGGGTGTTAGATCCCCCAGTATAGGAGAATGCCAAGGAGGGAAGACAAGAGTAAGTGGGTGGGTGGGTGGCAGAATACCCCCATAGAGGCGGGTGAAGGGGGAGGAAATGGGGAGGTTCCAAAGGGGAGATCTGGAAAAGGGGAAACATTTGAAATGTAAATAAAGTATGTAAAAAAAAAACAACCAAAAAAACCTTTCAGAAGCCAAACCAAAAAAAAAAAAAACAACAAAAACAAACAAACAAACAAAACATGAATAGCAATTGTCCTAAATAATAGGACTAAGGGAGTCAATATTAGCTTGACATGATTCCAAAAATCCAATATGGTTTTGAATTACTTTAATAAATATGTATTATTTTGAAAAATGTACTGAAGAGATTTATGTGAAATAAGACTGTAAGACTTGACATATGGGATAAAATTTTCATAACCTGATCAGTCAGAGAAAACTCAAGGCTAATTTATAAAGGTTCATATTTATAGGAATACTCAGAACCTATTTGCTAACGATTGCTTTTCAAACTTACTTGACATTAGACATTGAAACACTTCTTTTAGTAGGGTGCCACTGGAACCTGACATTTAAGCTAATGTCCTTGAAGAAACATTGAACAAGAGCTGATGTACGAAGAGGTAAATTAGTTCTCTAAAATGAAATTAGGTTAAAAATAGACAATATCAAAACATCAGATGTATACTGCCTTACGTAATTAGGTTTCCTTCTATCCTAAAAAAAATTTGCTTAAGTAGACTTAGTTAATACTTGGTTACCTAGTCCCAATTTCCTGTCAACACACCTAGGACAGAATATTTTGTTGATCAGAAAACTACCATAGTGGTAATTAAATGGTGGAAATAAATAGTGCCTCTAGTGACCAAACACTTCAAAAAGCTGAGTATAGCAACTGTATCAGAATTGGAGCATTCTGCCATGAAAGGATGCTCACTATGACTCAGGAAGTAAACAAAACTTACAAGGCTCAGAAAGTACACAACAGTCAAGTACCAGGTAGTCCCTAAAATTTACATGATTTCCAAGGTCCTTTCCTAAGGTTTTATAAGCAGTAACAAATTCTGGGCACAAGAGACCTTCTGACCAGCTGAGCTACATGAAATTTGGGCAGAGAACTTTAGGCATGCAGCTTTTCCTGAGTCATTATGCTGGGGTGGATGTCTTTGCCAGTGGACTATCTTTGAGCCACACATGTTCTTGTGAGTAACCCGTCACCCATACTCCTGGAAGAGAGACCAATAAATCAAGTGGATCAGTAAGCTAGATTTTCCCAGCATAATTTTTGGACCTTTCACCTGGATGAACAGACATTTGTTCACATCTTGCCAGGAAAATCCATATAACTGGGTGGCTACTCAATGATCCAATAACCTTGGTATAATAGAGAGGTTGGCATGGAAGTATATTTCTACAGTCCCAGAACTAAAGAGAAGGCAAAGAGGTCATGAATTTTAATTCAGCCTGAGCTATACTTTTAAAAAATTCCCATCACAGGCTCACATAAGTTTGTAAACATGATTTTCATAAGAAAATGAAATTAGAGTGGCACTCTGTTGCACATGCTCAGATACGGAGTAACAAAATAGCCAGCTTTCTAGTGTGAGAGTAGGGATCATAGTTGGTTGGTCAGCTTCTAAATTCACGATTTACCTCTCTTTGTGTTAGGATTATTCATCCAGCCCTATGTACTAAAGCATAAGACTTGATTCAACGTGCCTGCAGTGCCTTTCTAAGAACAAATTCAAACAAAGAGGTATGTTTTGTCCTTTCTTTTTCCCATTCAAAATAATGTGAAATAACCGTCCCAAAGAAATTTGCTTGGTTGCCCTTTAATCAATCAACAATGAAGAGTTGAATTAGATACATGTATGGGTTTACTCAGTTCATTGTGTCTACACGATTGTAGTGGAACCAACCTGTCTTTCAATGTGTATAGGTGTATACAACTAATTTTTATTTCAACATGTGTATGCATGTATGTGTGCATGTGTAATGTGGATATTTGGACATGTATTAATAAATGGAAAAGTTCATTTCTATAAATTCAAAAAGGTTTATCAAGCAACATAAAACAAATAAAATCTCATATGAATTATAAAGAGATGAAGATGCTACCAAATATTTTAGATAACTTTCATAGAACCCAACTATCACTGATTTTTAAGTCCTTCAACTTGATTTACTAAATGAGTTTAAATGTTAGTATGCATCACAAACACTGTTTAGTGTTTCTTATTTTCATTCTGAGGTAATATGCTTTCTATGGGAAAAAGAAAAACCCTAGCAATATGAATCAAGTGATTGCACAGACACTTTCAGAAAAGTCTGTTGGTGTTTTTAAAGAGCTGTCAGTCAAGCAATTCAAATTTCCAATAAAGCCACTAATTCAGGAAATATGTTTCTCTCTTCACTATTATTTACTGGTATATTTGTGGAAATGCACCATGCTTACTGATATTTCATTATCAATACGGCTTCCTTCTGCTCAAAAGCTGATATTTAAATATTTTAATCCAACTAATTTCAGATTGCCTGTATCTTGCTGTGATCTCAAATAACAGCATAAGGTCTATTTAGCACAATAACTTGAGCATTGCAGGCATAGATAAACATGTGTTGTATGTGACAGAGGAAAGGAATGAATACATTTTAAATCCTGAAATTTACTTTTAAGTAGCACTAGGATACAGATTGGTGGATTGATTGTGATTTGTTTGGCTGTAATGGACGGAAAACAAAACAAGAGAAAGTTGGTTTCAATTATAACAAAATCCTCCCCTTATTGCTTTTTAATTGTTTAAGGTCGAAGAACTTAAGCATAAATACAACATTAAGGACATAAAAACCATATTATCAAATCAAAATGGAGCATAGTCATCTTTATATTCTCAAAGATAAGGAAGGGGTAACTTTTGGTTACTTTTTCTGTGACTCTGTGGTTGGAAGATATCTTTTGCCCAGGAAACAATTTCATGAAATTTACCATCCAATTCATATACAGAGTAACAGCAATTGCTTATTAGGGACCAAAACTTAGTTGCAACAACATTTTAATTACATTTCAATGTAAGACTATAAATTAATTACTCCAGATAAAATACTGTAGAATACAGGTTACAAAATGGCTAATTAGTCCATCCAGAACTTGAAGGAAACTAAAGGACTTTTTATTTAATATACAAGGGCAATAATGAATGAACAACTACCAACAAATTATTTCAAGGACATAAACATTTATTCCAGGCCAGAATCAATACTACAATAGATCTAGTTTCAGCTTCATTTGTTCCAAAGTCATTGGTTAGCACCAGGAGCCTCACTATTTATTTCACCTTTTAAGCTGCAAAAGGAGCAAAAGGTTTTTAGAAAGAAGTGTGTGTGTGTGTGTGTGTGTGTATGTGTGTGTGTGTTTGTGTGTGTAATGCTCTAAGCTCTTCTGAACAGAACCAGACAGAAGCATTAATCTATACAAGGAACTGCCATTAGGGAAATGCTTTTGTCAGAGAATAAGCTTGATTATGATATGCCCAGATTATGTGATGATTACCTTTTCTTATATACTACAACCATTCTTTAAATAGTGACATTATTTCTCTAGTCGTTACAGTAAGGCTATGGTTACTGACTTTTCCTCAAATCACAGTGATGACAGAAATGAAGCTTATAATTTGGGGCTTATAACAATGGAATCAGAATGATATCACATCAGGGGTAGATCTTCAGAGAACAAGTGGCCAAAGAAAGAAGCTTGCACTGAATAGGAATGCTATCCATTATATCTCCTCCGTCTAGGATGCATTCTGTGGGTCTAGAAACCAGAGGTGACAATAGTGCTGTGCCATATCAGAAAATTTAAAGGTTAATGAATTCGGGCATAAAATAATGTCAGTGTCATAAAGAACTCATAAATACAAAATCGAGGAAAACCACAGAAACACTCATCACACTTTTGAGAATGGTGGAAACCTGGATGATAAAATCACTATGGACTCTTAAATTATTCTTTTAATAAACTTGGTGGAGTATTATACTGTATATCAATATTTATGATTTCCATTAATGACAGTTCACGGATTCAGAATGCAAAATGTAGTCTGCCTCAGTTCAGTTGTGCACTGCTAGGTAATTACTTCTAGATTGAAAGCAGGATTCAGTTTAACTTGGATAATAAGAAAATAACTTTATAACTTGGCAAAGTAGATATGTAATTAGCAGTAGTCTTCCCCTTTGTCATAAACATATAACTACATTGATGTTGATCTGTAAAATAAGCCCAGGGATAGTTGAAATTAGTATGAGCTCTATATCATATTGCTTATTTATTTATATAGAATTCATAAGTGGGACAACTTTAAAGCTTCTGAAAACTAGAGGGGGGATATGTATGTCAAAATCATTAAAAATTAAGCTTATAAAGTAGTAACTAGAAGTGTGTGTGTGTGTGTGTGTGTGTGTGTGTGTATCTACTGTGATGAATCTGACAAGATAAGAGTTATAATAGAGTCTGAAGAATTGGGTAATACATGCTGGGCTGGGTAGGGTGATTCCGATTCTCAAGTGGTTTATGTTGTGTCAGTTAATGAGTGATACAAAAAAAGTCTGCCATAAAAGCAAGAGAAGTTACAGTTAACATCTAGTCATAAGGCCTTCTCATCTTAACACTTCACAATAGCACCATTGGGGGCTTTAAGACTACCAAATTTGATCAGTCCATGCATCTGAGCATCTAAATGTAATCTAAAAGTACACATATTTTATCAATAAAAATGTATGTTGCTGATGACTATTTAAGACAGCATCAGTCATTTCTTTGTTTATCTAATTTTATTATGAAAATTCCAAGAGTTAGCATAACAAGGTTTGAGCAAATACGCTATTTGTTGTGACTAACTTTTGTCCTCCTTCTATTCTTCATCCTCTTCCTCATATATAAAATTAAAATGGCACTTTCAGTAGTACCTTTTCTTTCAAAGTGGAGTAATATAAATTTAGAGCAGCTTTAGTAATTAAAAATTGCTATACAAGCAAGAGGACCTGAGTCAGATTTCAAGTAACCACAGAAAAACCTGTATATGATGGGTGTGCCTGTAATCCAGCACTGGGGAGGTAGAGACCGGAGGACCACCAGTGCTTGATGATTAGCTAATCATTGATAAATTGACGAGTTTCAGTTTCAGCAATAGAGTCTATCTTAAAACTAAGGTGAGAACAATATTTGAAAGCATCAAATTCTAACCTTTGGCTTACATACACACACAAACACATGAGAGGGAGCGAGAGAAAGAGAGAGAGAGAGAGAGAGAGAGAGAGAGAGAGAGAGAGAGATCCAAACAAATGTTACTAAAAAAAAAAACAGAAATTAAGAGATTTGACTTCTGAGTCTAAATTTGTGAAAAGCAGATAATTGATGGTAGAGTCATGGTAAGAACTCAATATGCAAAACTTTGTCACTGCATGATCTGACACATGACCTTTAAGATAAGTGGATCTCATTTCCTCATCTTTAACTACAGATAATATAATACACTTTGCAGTATAATGAGAAGGTTCTAGAAGCTAATTTATGTCTGGATGTCATAGTTTATTTTATTTTTTATCTTTTGGCAACTTGACACACTTAGGAAGAAGGAACATTAATTGAAGAATTGCCTCCATTATATTTGGTTGTGGTCATGTTCTAGGGAATTTTCTTGGCTACTGATAGATAGAGAAGGGCCTATGCAACTGTGGTGGTACTACTCTTTGACAGATAGGCATGAGATGTATAAGAAACTGAGCTGAGAGAGACAGTAAGGAGAACTCTTTCATGGTTTCTTGAGTGCCCTAATTTTCACTTGACCCAAAAATTGGTTCCAGCAACTAGGTTTTGCTATGATGAGTCTGACCATTCTACTTATGCAGAGTTGTGGAGCATTATGGAACTTAGGACTGAAAAAGCCATTGAATGTTCAGAGCTTAGTTCAGAGAATAGTGTTTTATTCTGTAAGAACTTGGAAGCTAGGGATGCTGAAAAACAAGCAGACAATGGAGACCTATAGTGTGAAATTTCAGAGTCCTGAAAAGAATTTATCAGGGAATTAAGAATGTAGTTTCTGGTAAGATGAGGCTGAAGAATCAGCTGTGATTAACAGAGGACCAGCAACATTGAAGTGAAGCCTCTGTTTAACTGGAAAAGTCAATTTTGGTTAGCTAAGGCTGGGATCATCAAGGTGAAATCTTCTGGGATGTGTGCCCTCAGGTCAACACACAGAGCTCTGGTCCAGTGGGGGACCAAGGCTACATATCCAGCTAAAGCTGAACTTGGTAACCTGTAAGAGTCATCGATATGATACTAATTTTGAAGGTATAAAGGGATCATTTAAGGCAGCTGAGCTTTGGCCATGTGAGAGTTCTAGGAGAGACTGCTGATAAAGGCAGTGGAAACTCCAAGATTGAAGAGGTCGTGGAGAGAAACCAATATTTGGCATCAGTGAGGTAGAGTTGCAGTCCCTGAAAAGGTCCAGCATGACATTAGTGAAGGTGCAGCCTTAGTTATACTGGAGATCGTAAGATAGGATAGTTCACAAGGACAGTAGCAGGCTTGAAACAAAAGTGGCCTCAACATATTAGACAAGCTCTGTGTGCTGCTCACGACAGATGCAGATGCATAGGATTGATTTGAGACAACTGAAATGCTTTGCATTGTAGACTAGAAGATCGTGTTGGACATCCAGATTTTTACATTTTTGAATTTTGGTTTTACTTTAATCGACTCTTCCCACATGGAATAAGAAAGTAGATAACCTTAACAAAATTGAAGAGTCCACAGGTAAGACACTGTGCAATTTTAAAGAGAATTTAGATCCTGGAGGCACTGGAGTTTGTTAAAGAATGTGAGGCTTTTAACGTTGCACTGTTTCACACTGTGATGTGAATATAGGAGCTTAGGGACAAGGAGAAGTTATGACTTAAAGTGATGTTTCTGTAACAAAGAATCAAAGGGGTAGAATGGCATAATAATGTCATCTACTTCATTCACTTGGGAAGAAGATACCTCTATTGAGGATTGATCCCATCATGGTTCCATATGTACATGTCTGTGTACTTCCTTTTGGATTTCTCCCTGATGGAAGAGGGATAATATTTCATAACATTATGATAAAGACCACAAAATGTTTTGGAGAAAAATGAGATAATATCTGGATTTTTTCTGTGATGGATAAATTTTTGGTATAAATAACCTGGTCAAAATATTAGTATGCAACTAATAGTAATTTGGACATGTAATGCCAAGTTGTCATCTACAAAGACACTGACATGGATTAATTTTAATGAAGTCATGTGACAATAGGAAACAGGGTATAGTTGTTTTTTATTTCAAACTAAGATTATGGGCTTTTCTCAATAGAAGAACCATTGTTAATAACTCTAGTTATTTTCTCTCAATGTACCATAGCAACTATTTTTGTGGCTTTCTACTATGTGGCTCAAATCTTCAGAACAATAAAAAGAAAGAACATGGAGTCTCAATTTTCTTTTTCAAATATGGGGAAAAATGAGAATCTCTGTTACAGTGTTTTCCCTCAATGGAATAATTGCCATTAAGTCTTTCTTGTTCTGTGTGGTAGCTGTGACATACATGTGTGTTGTTAAGCCAGCAAATCAATATTAAATACCTATTCTGTATTAAGTGGTATAGACCATAAAAAACTAGATTTGAGAAATGGACAGTCTTATAGATAAGACTTACACTGAAAGTTAAAGGTCTCTGGGTGGTGAAATACAAAAAATGAGAGCTATATTTGAAGTGCAAACTGTGAAAGATTGTTGAGCATCATGGGTAGAATCTGGCATTTGAGCTAGACCTTGAAAGTGTGTAAGAGGTTGCCCCAGGGTTTCTGTAAGCAACCACTTACACACTCATGACCCCCTAATATGCACCAACTGTCAAGGGAGTGACAGTCACTCTTCTCTCCTAGAAACAATACAGAAAATGCAGACATTTTTGCTGCTTTCCTGTCCCACTTTGTAATGGGTGAATATATCTGGCAAAGATCCTCAAATTCTGTAGCCTTTTTCTTTAGGTCAGAGCAAGGATTTGGCTGCATGTCTATCCAATAAACAAACAGAAAGAAAACACCCACCACAACAACAGTTTAACAGTTAGAGCTATATAAGAATAATTCCTCAATAAGTAAATCTACATGAACATGTGTGGAAAGACAAGTGCTATTTTCTGCTTGAGTCTGTGACTGGTAGAGAATCACTCAACCCTATGATTGTATTATTTATACAGAACTCAGTAGGGCACCATCTGGTGCTAAGCTAACCGCAAAAACAGGAAAAGCAAACCCAAAGCCAATTGTCTTCATTGGAGTTTCTGCTAATGACCTATTCCTAGCCAATATTCCAAGTGATCACACTCTAGTTTGAAACAGGAAAAGACATTTAATATTTCAAAGAGAAACTTAAATGGAATTCAGTTAGACAGATCTTTGAAAAGATTCTGTACCTATCTAGATCTTGATAGTTGAAAGGGCACTGCCACTATTTCAGGTCTTATTATATCTTATTAAGTTGTCAGATCAAGTTCATAGCATCCCATCTCTGGACCCAGTTACCAAAAAATAAAGGTGAGAGGTGACCTTGCAAGACTATTTCCTGTAAATGAAAACTGAAGTTGAAATTATGAAGAAAAGAATCTTGAAATATAAGAAACACATGCCCATAATAAAAATAATTCAAATATCAAATTATTTTAAAATCATAATTTTGAATCTCAGTATTCTTGTTGAAGTAGCAAAAATAACATTACAAAATAGGAAATTTGTATATTTGTAACTTTTAAGACCCTAGCTATAAATATTTTTCTTTTCATGTTTTACTAGGTTTTCCTAGATCTAAGTATTCTTTTGACACAAATATTATAAAATAATTTTTAAAATAAATGTAGTTTAATGTTATACTTTTATCATGAGTATTTGACATGTTTCTGGTTGCAGTTTTTTACACTTGAAGCTAATTCTGCAAGTGTTAATTGATATAATTAGCAATGATCAGTGACTAGAGTTCTCTTTGGCTCATGCCATGATTTATTTTTCATTTTAAAGGCTCTGATTCACTAAAATTCTATGACTCCAGAGTGATTTTGTTGAGAGTGTCCCCCATAGGCTCAGAATGTTTGAACATATGGTGCCCAGTGGGTGGTGCTCTTTGAAGAGATTTAGGAGGTAAACCTCATTGGAAGAAGTCCTGGGTGGCAGACTTTGAGGTTTGAAAAGCCATATGACATTACCAGGATTCTTTCTCCTTTTGTCTGTCTGCTTCTTGCTTAATGATGAGGATGTGAGCTCTCAGCTTCGTGCACTTATCACCATACCCTCTGCTCCTTGGCATGCTTTTCTACCATGATATAATACTCAGTAATTTTAATGCAAAATAAACACACTTTTCTTTTAGTTACGTTTGGTCACTGTATGTTATAACAGCAACAGAAAAGTAACTAATACAGGGTGTTTGGATAGTGTGTATTCCAAAGCTAAATAAATTGTCATGGTTGATGGTATTAAAGGGGGCTATCAACTAAGCATAATGTAGGAAGAAAGAAAGATACAAAGTGGTCTATAGTGTATCTTTTCAAAAAATAAATTTTTGATTTCTAGAATGAGGGCTGTCTATTATTTCATTATGTAAGATTAACACACTTCTAACAGAAGCTAATTTATGGAGTATTTGGAAATGTGTAGATAACTTTGTAATAAAAATTTGTAAAAATGAATTCCTTTCAACACAAGAGCTTTAATATAAACTGAAGGCAGGCTTTCGAATCATATGGGTGTGAATAGTGATTCTATTGCTTACCAGTTTTGTCCTTTTAGAAAACTACTTGATTTGTTTCAGGGTCATAGGTATTTTTTTAATCTGTAAAAAGTGCTTCTGATTCTCTGTCAATATTTTATAAGATATGATAACATAGAAAAAAGATGAAGAAGGAGGAGGAGGAGAACGAAGAGAAGGAGGAGGAAGAGGAGGAGGAGGGGGAGGAGGAGTAGATGAAGAAGAAGAAGAAGAAGAAGAAGAAGAAGAAGAAGAAGAAGAAGAAAATGAAGAAGAAGAAAATGAAGAAGAAGAAAATGAAGAAGAAATTAAGAAACAAAAAAATCTTCCCACAATTGCTGTCACTTTCTTGGATGTCTCCATATACAAATTGAATTTTTCTCTCACAAGTGCTTCCCGAACTTTTCCATGAGACTTTTTCAGTAAAAGGGACATGAAGTCAGGAGGGAGATTATTTCGTGGGTCCTAGGTTAAGTTTGTAGGACAGCAATGGGTTGTGGATAAGATTTAAAGCTATTGTATATAGACTATCAAGGTTAATCACCAAATAAGAGCACTTGTAGCTCTTATAGACAACAGGTTTAATTCCCAGCACCCAAATGATAGCTCAAATGTCTCTAGAACTATTGTTCCATGGGATTTTTATTCTGGCTGCTGGGCATTACAAGACATGCAGTGTAGACATATTCATAGGCATGGCACCTATCCACATAAAATAAAAATCAATAAATCTTAAATTTTAAAAACAATAAAATACATTGTAAACACATATGGAATTTAAAAATCACATATATTAACTTATTTAAATTTTTAAAGTAAATTATAAATTTTTGAGATGCCAACTACTTCTACATGATCATTTTACAACACTGACCTTAAATCCTATGGAAAGAGGGAAATACGATAAACTCCTAAGTCCACAGTCTAAACAAACTATTGAAATCACCTTCATAAAATGCAGAATTTACCTTATTATATATGTATGATACAATGGGCTTAGTTTTAATTAAAACATTTGTTTCCTTCATCTCAAGGATCCATTTATTTCCATTCTCAAAGGTATCACATAGTCCACTAAAGAAATCAGGCAATTTATTCACACGAAAAACAGATTTGTACAGTTTTTAAAAGTACTAACCTTAACCTAATTCAACTTCAGTCTGCAATAATGATAAATGCTAAATTATTTAACTTTTATAGCTAACTTTTAAAAATTCTATTGGCTATCTTTCCAAGATGTCCACATTTTCCCTGCTTTAAATAAAGACAGATATTTTCCTGGGATCTTTTGCTACAGAAGTCAGCTTAATCTTTAACAGACTAAAAACATACCATGTATGGTTGATTTCATACTGGCATTAGATACCATACATAAATATCATTAAAAACTGAAGATCATTGTACAGAGTACTTAGTTTTGATCATAAGAATATCTTTTGATCAACATAGGATTGAAACATGTAGAACTGGCAAAAATAGAGCTGGATAGGTCTATACACAATTTTACCACATTTAGACAACCCCAAAGGTCAAGAATTGCTTTTCAAAGGATTCAAAGGCACCTGACCTAGTTTCTCTACCTTTCCCTCTCCACCTTTCTCTTCCTGTTTTATTCCCCAATCTCATCTCTTTCCCTCCCTCCTTTCTCCCAAACCATGATCACTATCTCTGCTTTTTAGATATAAAAACACTTTCATTATCTTGACAGTTTCTCAAAATGTACATGTTGAAATCTGGGATGATGCAGGTACCCCCACCCCATGATTCTCTCTATGATGGGTATCTACTGAGAACATTTCTTCACATTTACAGCTACACTTTCATTGCTCTTACTCACGAAGACTGATACAAAAAGTTGTAATAATCTACATCAGGAAATTAGTGTTGCTTTTCATTTGAGGAGTCATAGTGTCCTGATCTAATTTCAGAATTCTATACTTGTTTCTTTGTTGAGAATAATAATGAACCTGCAATGAAATCTATGAGAGAGAAATTTAAAATTGAGGAGGAGCAATAAGAATATGAAAATGATGTGTCTAAACCAACACACCTCTAGTCAGTCTACTCAGAGTATGGAAACCACACACCATTTAGTATAGGAAGAAGTGAAACTGAAGAAACAGTGATTCACGAAGGTAAATTTCAGAAGCTAGAATAATAAATGCAACTGATCACTATCTTTAATGGCATAATCCATTAGGCTTTGAGTAATCAGTTTCCCTATACTTACACAGGTCTTAGAAACCACTTTTGAAAGAGAAGCATTGAGTTCCCACTTGGGTGTCCATGATAACTAAAATCAAGATGAAAATCTGAATTTCTGTCTTTAGTTTGTGTTTAATTATCACTTCAGCTAATAAAGACTTCTTTAATCTACCTTACAGGATGAGAGTAAAGACAATGAATAATGAGGCCATGTCTAAACCAGGGCTTATAAAATATGCATACTTTTGGCCTTTTACTTAGATTCTTCTATTGTTGAAGTCTAAAGTTCACATAAAACAAACAAACAAACAAACAAAAAAATGAACATGAGGTTATTGTAACCTTTCATTTGTTCCTCTTACCCATGTGGCTTCACAAAATAAATCCTTTTTTGCTTTTTACCATAACTGTGTATTTAATTATCCTATGAGAACCAAGAATAAGCTTATTTTGTTGGGGCTGCCAGAGGGCAGACTTGTAATACAAGCTCTACTTCCACTGCTTCTCCCATTTCTAACCATATATTCCTCCCTACAAAGCTTATTATAGTTGATACATTCTAGCATCCCTTTGCTAATTCTCTTGTCTGAAATCCTTATCCTTGCTTGATCAAGTATTTCCCATAATATATGTTTCAGCTCAAATGTAACTTCTTCAAAAAAATCTTTCTTTATGGGAATTTTAGTATTTTTCTCACATACTGATGGTTACTCTCTAAAAGTAATTTCATTATAGTATTTTTTGTTGTCTTTATTAGATAGACCACTATTTGAAAGAATCTGATTTGCTTATATATATTTTCTCCTTTATAAAATGTATGGATAGGCCAATTGTGGTGCCTTTTGTAAAAGCAATTTAAAATATGGACAAAGGAAAGTATATTTAATATGACACAGTGCATCTATGGGTAGACTGTCTCTTCATTTATAAGAGTATCATGAAATGAGCAATAGAAGTAGGATACAGGGAAGGATCACAGAAATGCCAATCAGTTGAAATTCTACTGATATAATTCTGTAGCTACTCTAGAGAGAATAATAGTGGGGAACTGGCTTGGGAAGTAGTACAGTCCTCACTTTACAAATAGGCTCTGCAACTGCTAATTCTCTATTTCTAAATGTTCCTGTTGTGGGTTGGGTCATGGTCTTACATTTAGTTAATCTGAGGTTAAAGATTTGCATGGCTGGATATACTAATTCAGAGTAATCAAGTATTGATTTTGTCTCTTAGCAACAATGAAGCTGTACTCAGCTTTTATTCAGAGCCCCATGTCTTCTCAAATCCTAGAATAATCAAAAACAGTTCAGTTACACAGTTGTATTACATATTTAAAATATGTATTTTATAGTTATATATGTGTATAATATATGTATGTAAATTATATGTATATTGAATATGAGATCTAAATTTTAAAATTAATGAAAACAGGTTTGTTATTCACTATGATAGGTGGTTTAATTTAGAATGTAGAAGCTCAAACTGAAAAAAAAATTATCTTGTCCAACACCTAATTTTTATCAGAAACCAAGTCTGAGAATAAAGCATCTTTGAACCTTTGATATAATTATTTGTGAACCTTTTACATAATTATGTTGTCACATTTAAGTGTGATAAAGCATCCTAGCTGTTTGTTGTACAGGAGCAAAGTAGGCACTTTCTTCTAGCATTAATTGACTCCAGTTCATAGTTGAAAACCTGGCTCCTAAATGAAACAAATAGAAAGATCCTAATTATAGCCCTCTTACAGCTCTATCCCTAACAACATGCTATACATTCTGTAGAGAAAGAAAACAGATTGAACTGAGGATTTGTGAGACAGAGCCAGGGGTAATGACACTTGTCATCAATCTTTTTTTGGGGGGGGGTTATTTAAGGTTTTTTTTTCATATTTTATTTACATTTCAAATGTTTCCCCCTTTCCAGATCTCCCCTTTGGAACCTCCATTCCCTCCGCCCTCCCCCTGCCACTATGGGGATATTCTCCAACCCACACACCCACTCACTCTCATCTTCCCTCCTTGTCATTCTCCTATACTGGGGGATCTAACATCTTCAGGCCCAAGGGCCTCTCCTCCCCCTGATGGATAACAAGACCCTCCTCTGCCTCATTTGTGGCCAGCACTATGGGTCCCTCCATGTGTATTCTTTGGTTGGTGGATCAGTCTCCAGGAGTATTGGGGGAGAGGGGTCAGGCCAGTTGCTACTGTTGCTACTTCCCTGGGCTGCACACTCTCTCAGCTCCTTCAGTCCTTTCTCCAAGTCCTCCATCTGGGACCTCACACTCAGCCTTACTGTTGCTGCGAAGTTTCAAAATTTTGGGCTAATAACCACTTAACAGTGAGTACATACCATGTTCATCCTTTTGTGACTGTGTTACCTCGCTCAGGATGATATTTTCAAGATCTATCCATTTGTCTGCGAATTTCATGAAGTCATTGTTTTTAATAGCTGAGTAGTATTCCATTGTGTAAATGTACCACATTTTCTGTATCCATTCCTCTTTGGAGGGATATCTGGGTTGTTTCCAGCTTCTCGCTATTATAAATATGGCTGCTATGAACATAGTGGAACATGTGTCTTTATTACATGTTGGAGCATCTTCTGGGTATATGCCCAGGAGTGGTATAGCTGGGTCCTCAGGTAGTATTATGTTCATTTTTCTAAGGGTTTGCCAAACTGATTTCCAGAGAGGTTGTATCATCTTGCATTCCCACCAGCAATGGAGGACTGTTCCTCTTTTTCCACAACCTCGACAACATCTGCTGTCACCTGAGTTTTTGATCTTAGCCATTCTGACTGGTGTGAGGTGATATCTCAAGGTTGTTTTGATTTGCATTTCCTTGATGACTAAGGATGTTGAACATTTCTTTAGGTGTTTCTCGGCCATTCAAGTTTCCTCAGTTGAGAATTCTCTGTTTAGCTCTCTTCCTCATTTTTTGATAGGGTTATTTGGGTCTCTGGAGTCTAGCTTCTTGAG
>JADRCH010007458.1:2144518-2185252 GCA_019843965.1 Rhynchomys soricoides | reverse complement strand
GGATGTAGGATTGGTAAAGATCTTTTCCCAATCTGTAGGTTGCCGTTTTGCCCTATTTACAGTCACCTTTGCCTTACAGAAGCTTTGTAATTTTATGAGGTACCATCTGCCAATTCTTGATCTTAGAGCACAAGCCATTGGTGTTCTGTTCAAGAACATTTCCCCTGTGTCCAAGTGTTCGAGATTCTTCCCTACTTTCTCTTCTATTAGATTCAGTGTATCTGGTTTTATGTGAAGGTCCTTGATCTACTTGGACTTGAGCTTTGTACAGGGAGATAGGAATGGATCAATTCGCAATCT
Source organism: Rhynchomys soricoides (assembly GCA_019843965.1). Lineage (NCBI taxonomy): Eukaryota > Metazoa > Chordata > Mammalia > Rodentia > Muridae > Rhynchomys > Rhynchomys soricoides. The sequence continues at coordinate 2,184,952 of JADRCH010007458.1, read as the reverse complement.
TCTACATGTAGACTGCCAGTTGAACCAGAACCATATGTTGAAGATGCTGTCTTTTTATCAATGGATGGTTTTAGCTCCTTTGTCGAAGATCAAGTGAACATAAGTGTGTAGGTTCATTTCTGGGTCTTCATTCTATTCCATTGATCTACCTGCCTGTCATTGTACCAATACCATCCAGTTTTTATCACTACTGCTCTGTAGTACAGCTTGAAGTCAGGGAGGCTGATTCCCCCAGAAGTCCTTTTATTGTTGAAAATAGTTTTTGCTATCCTGGGATTTTTGTTATTCCATATGAATTTGAGAATTGCTCTTTCTACGTCTATGAAGAATTGAGTTGGGATTTTGATGGGGATAGCATTGAATCTGTATATTGCTTTCGGCAGGATGGCCATTTTAACTATGTTAATCCTGCCGATCCATGAGCATGGGAGAGCTTTCCACCTTCTGAGGTCTTCTTCGATTTCTTTCTTCAGAGACTTGAAGTTCTTGTCATACAGATCTTTCACTTGTTTGGTTAGAGTCACACCAAGATATTTTATATTGTTTGTGACAATTGTGAAGTGTGTTATTTCCCTAATTTCTTTCTCAGCCTGTTTATCCTTTGAGTATAGGAAGGCTACTGATTTGCTTGAGTTAATTTTGTATCCAGCCACTTTGCTCAAGTTGTTTATCAGTTGTAGCATATCTCTGGTGAAGTTTTTCTGGTCACTTAAGTATACCATCATATCATCTGCAAATAGTGATATTTTGATTTCTTCCTTTCCAATTTGTATTCCTTTGACCTCCTTTTGTTGTCCAACTGCTCTAGCTAGAACTTCAAGTTCTGTATTGAATGGGTAGGGAGAGAGAGGGCAGCCTTGTCTAGTCCCTGATTTTAGTGGGATTGCTTTGAGTTTCTCTCCATTTAGTTTGATGCTGGCCACTGGTTTGCTGTATATTGCTTTTACTATGTTTAGGTATGGGCTTTGAATTACTTATCTTACTAAGACTTTTATCTTGAAGGGGTGCTGAATTTTGTCTAATGCTTTTTCAGCATCTAACGACATGACCATGTGGTTTTTCTTTGAGTTTGTTTATGTAGTTGATTACATTGATGGATTTCCGGGTTTTGAACCATACCTGCATCCCTGGGATGAAGCTTATTTGATCATGGTGAATGATCATTGTGATGTGTTCTTGGATTCCGTTTGCAAGAATTTTATTGAGTATTTTTGCATTGCTATTCATAAGGGAAATTGGTCTGAAGCTTTCTTTTATTGTTGGATCTTTGTGAGGCTTTGGTATCAGTGTAACTGTGACCCCATAGAATGAATTGGATAGTATTCCTTCCATTTCTATTTTGTGGAATAGACTGAAGAATATTGGTATTAGGTCTTCTTTGAAGGTCTGATAGAATTCTGCACTGAACCCATCTGGTCCTGGGCTTTTATTGGTTGGGAGACTGTTAATGACTGCTTCTATTTGTCATCAATCTTGATGATCAGAGTTTGAACCCTAAATCCCACATGATAGAAGGAGAAAACCAACTCTGGCAAGTTGTCTATTAACGTAGACATATATTCCATTCACCATCACACCCACAAATAAATAAATGTAATTTTAAAAGTTAAAAAATGAATTTATACTATGTGTAGGAATATCTGATAAATGTGGTTAATCTGTAGCAATTAATGAATGGCATTTGTCCTACCGTGGTTAATAATCCAGTAGAAATAAAAAAGGTTTTAAAAATCTGCATGTAACTCTAAGGAGCTTATACTGTTTAGTAAGGAAAATTCTAGAAATTCTCAGTGGAAGCTGAACTCCATCTTTGGTGGTCTTTTCTTTGATCTTTATACATCTGCTCACAGCCATATACTCAACTATTACCTATATGCTAATGTTTCCTCTTCTTTATAAATGCAAGCCACCTTAAAACTATCTTCCCCAGAGATTGTATTGGAGTCTAGTCCTATGTTCTTTCACAATCTTACTGCCTGCCATATATCATTTAATCATATATCTTAAGTCTGTGATCTTATAAGTTATATATATATGTATATGTATATATATATATACATGTATATATATATATGTATATATATATATACATATATATATATGCCTAGAAAGGACAAGTCACATCACATTATGACTTATTAGAAGTGTTTGTATTCACAGTATCTCCTCTTTTTCTTAAGTCTTTAACAAAATGATTATTATGGTTTTCACTCCTAGGAAACTTTCTTACACAGAGTTAGTGCCTAGTAACTAACTGATCGATTAAATAAACATTTGCATGCTAATATAATGCATAATGACAGTATCCTACAACGGGAAGGAAATTAGGGGAAAATGAAAATATTTTTAGTGATCTGCCATTCCCATATGTGAAAGACTATCATCCATCCTACCATTAACCTCTTGCACCTCTCCCACTGTCAACATCAAATCCCTCTTGCTCATTAAAAAATAATCAATTCTCTGGCATACTAAAGAAACACACATATTGAGTACCTGGGTTCAAGTGAAATGTTTATATTGGATGGTTGAGAAGAACTAGGCTTATTTTTAGGGACCATTAGCATTCTATTTTTTTTTAACGTATCATAGGAGGTAATAAGGAGCTATTGAATGTTGTATGACTAGTACAATGTGATACAGAAGATTTTTTGGGAACTAGTATAATATTATAATGTATATTATTGTAGTTATGACCTGGGAAAGACAATGTGCATTAAGTATTTATAGAGAACCAAGTCAATTTTAGGAGACCTGATGAGAAAAAAAAATGGAATTAATGCATAAAAAAACTTTTGTATAAGTCATCTAATAAAGAATTTACATTCATCATCATCATCATCATCCATTAGTACCAATAACTATACACCTATGGTGCTTTTATTAATGCTGATTTGAAGAAGCAAAAATTTAGAATGGTTAATTAACTTGCCAAAAGTTAAAACTGGTAAATGGACAAGCTTGGATTTAAACCATGTTCTTGAATGTATGTACTCTTTAACACACACACACACACACACACACACACACACACACAGAGAGAGAGAGAGAGACAGAGAAAGAGAGAGAGAGAGAGAGAGAGAGAGAGAGAGAGAGAGAGAATATAATTTGAACATTATTTGTTTTTCTTTATTAGTGTGTTTTCCTGGTATTTCATTTCATTCCTATTCTACCTAATAATTTAAATCCTTATTTCCATGTTAAAAAGATGACTCCATGTTTTTAACTTGGAAGGGTTCATTCAAGTGTGAATTGTCAAGGCTGTCAAGAGAAAGGGACAAAGCCCTATCAGCAGTGGATAAGTCTGTAAACATTGCTTTCATGTACACTGTTTTATGTGTTCTTTTACTTATCATAATTTTTGTCTGGCACATGCACACATTCTTCTCACCTACAGCACAAGGCCCATACAAATTCTATGTGGAAATTGTAGCTAACTTTTTTCCTCTGTAGAGTAAAGCTAAAACTAAATTTATTTTGAGTACCCTACAACCTAATGCTAGTTTCTTAGCACCAACTTTTGTCTCTAGAGACAAAGCTAAATACTACGGGAAAGCATTTATAGCTGTTTATTCAATTCTTTGTTATCTTTCTTATGACCTTATGGTGAAGACTTCTTAAGGGCTATCCAAATACCTGTGGCTCTGCCTTAAAGTTGCGGAGATAGATGAAAGACAGCTGTGAAGAATGGCTGTTGTTTGTAGAACATTAGTTTTTCAAGCACAGAATTTCAGCTTTGTTCACTGATCTAAGCATTTAATTATGCTTTACATGTGGTATGTACTCAATAAATGTTTGCTGAGTAGTTGAACATGCAATTATACAGTCATTGAGTTAAAGAATAATCAGTCTGGCAATATATTTAACAGATTTGTGTTGTTTGGCTGGATTAGTTTGCTAATTACACCGCTTGCAGTATTGTTGTTACAATGACAAGAATTTAAGAGGTATACCACAAATGGCATACCTATGAACTTTATGCATATAGTACAAAGGAGGAGTAGTGAAGGCAAAGGCATACCAGGGTAATTTCAAGAGGTCCAGAAAATGAGGAAAATATCTGAGATGTAATGATATCAGTGACATTTGCAAACACTCACTGAATGCTTCACTGTGTGCTTAAGACTGAGATAGTTAATATTCAGTGCATTACTTTCTCTTCATATTAATATCACATATTAAGTGTCAACATTGTCTGCATTCTAAAAATAACTGGTGTATGGTAAAGTAAGGAGCATTCAAAAAGATATAATCCATAAAAGAATGTGTCACATTTTAAATCTAAGGAGTCTAACTTGGAGTCAGTACTATTACTGACTGAGCTACATTACACTAATTGGTATATGTCCATTACATTCCATTTTAAGAGTAAAAAGGAAATAATAATGACTCCATGAGAGCTTGGGAATATTGACAGGGTGATTTTTTGGCATACACAAGGCCCTAGACTCAAAACATTTCCATTTTACAATTTCACAATTTTTAACATATATTGTGCCTCTAATTCCCAAGTATAAGAACACAAGCAAAGGGGAGGGTGTAGAGTTGAAGCACTCTTGGAAGAGGGGCTGGGAAGGAGGCAAATATTGGGATGTAAATAAATAAAACCATTTAAAAATATTTACTTAAAAATTAAAACAACAACCACAAAACAACTAACAAGATAGTTTAGTCAGTAAAGTTGCTTACTATCATCTTGATGACCTGAGTTCAATCCCTGGGACTTACACAGAAGAAAAAAAGAGGACACATTCCTTCAAGTTTTCCTTTGCCCTCTCTATATATTCTGTCATTTGTCTATATCCCACAAAAATAAGTAAATGCCATTAAAATATTTATTTTATTATTCATACTATCTGTTGTAACAAAGTAAATTTGAAAGTATCCAGTTTAGACATAACTTAAGGACATGCCTGAACTTACCCTCTCCAATTAAGTGCATCTATATTAAACTTTCTTCAGTTCCATTATGCAGTGTCTTGTTTATAGAGTCACATTTGCTTACATTTGTGTATTTTATAAGACTAAATCTCATCTTTTGTCTACCAGATAATAGTAACATATTTACCTAACAAAAGTTTGCAGATAAATTCTTCTCTCTCCTTTACAAATCCTCTTTTCAAAATTTGATATAATGCATAGGTGCAAATTTAACAAACAAAAATAATGTGTACACTGTAAAACTAAAACCACTATTGAACACAATAAAAAGCCCAATGACATAGAAAATATGCCATGGTAGTAGATAATAAATAATATTCAAGATGTTAATACACCAATTCTGCTCAAAATTATTTATAAATTCTAAGTAAACCAAGTTGAAACCTCAGAAACTCATTTTAAAAAATTATATGAAAATGAAAATTATTTCAAACAGCTTAAATGACTTTAAAAATGAAAAAACTTTGGGGCCTTTGTTTTGGTTTGTTTGTATTTTCGTTTTGTAGAGAGGAACTAATTGTGCAGATCAGACTGGCCTCAAACTCATGGCAATCTTTCTGCTAATTTCTCCCCAGTGCTACGATTTCCAGGCATGACTTAGAACACGAGAGTTTGGGAACAGATTTCAGAAGTTACTGTAAAGCTACAATAGGTAAGACAGTATAATACTGGCATAATTATACAGATGTATAGATTAATGAAACAATGTAGAGAGTCCTAAAATATACTCATATATATTCAAATATATATTCAAATGATGTTAAAATAAAAATCAAAGGTAAAACTCAATACAACGTATATTTATGTAAATGATGCCAGCACAACTGGATAACCATATGGAAAAATTACAATTCAGCACTTACCTCGCATAATATGCAAAAAAATAACCCTCAAAATATACTACAGACCAAAATGTAAAACTCCTCAAGGAAAACACAGGAGAAAACTGTCATGATATTGGCAGATACAAAAGATGGAAGCAAAACCCATCAACCGTCAGTGATAAAACTGCTAAGCTGAATGTCAAGATCAAATGATTTTAAGACTTCTAAAGCATCTATCCAGACAATTCGAAAGGTTAGCTACAAAATAGGAAGGCAGCTTTCATATGCATTTAGCACTGGAAGGACATTTGTACATAGACTATATAAAGGTCTCTTATAAACCACTAATAACAAAAGAGAAGAGAGAGCATTAAAACTAGGCAAAAGATTTGGAAAACCAATATGTAACTGAAAGGAAAAATGAATGGTCAATATACATATGAAAACATATGAACCATACCTTCAAAACGACTGCTTGTGGTGTAGTACACCTTTAAACCCAGCACTTGGGTGGCAGAGGCAGGCAAATCTGTGAGGTTGCGTCTAGCTTGGTTTATAGAGAGAGTTCTAGGAGAGCCAGCGCTACTCAGAGAAACCCTTTCTTGAGAAATAAAATGGGAGAAAACAACAACAAACAAGCAAAAAACAACAACAATAAAAAACAGCACTCAGGAGCTTGAAGAAGGAGAATGGTGATTTCAAAGCCAGTCTATGGCTCAAATAATATGCATATCAATACTATATATGTCTCAAAAATGATACTGACACCATTAGTCATTAGTAAAATGAATATTAAAGAACAAAACTGGCAACATGTATTCCTTAGAACTTTTAACATGGGTGAGGTGGGGGTGGGTGGGAGGGTGAAGGAACATCTGCTCAGAGGTAGGTGGTGGGGCATGGGGTGAAGAACTCAGGGAGTGGGCCCTAGGCAGTGGGGCAACTTTCAGAATGTAAATTAATAAGATAATTTAATATAAAATTGATTGATACTACTAGCTATTATGGTGGTGCATGTTTTTAATCCCAGCACTCAGGAAGCAGAGGCACACGGGTCTCTATGAGTTTGAGGCCAGCCTGGTCTACAAAGTAAGTTTCAAGATAGCCAGAGCCACATAGAGAAATCTTGCATCAAAAATCAACAACAAAAAACAAAAGCAAGCAAGCCAATACAAGCTATTGATATTATTGACTATTAAAATGATACAGAAAATAAAACATAACATAATCCCATAATCTTAGTGAAATAAGTCATACAAAACAAAAATACATGTATTTCTTCTCCGGAATGAAATGCCAGAAAAGATTAATTTAATCTTTGGGGAGAAAGACAGTAGTTTGGTGTTTCCTTCAGGAAGGGGATCATGACAGTTGACTCCAAAGAGCATGGGAACATCTGAAGTAGCGATTGAACATTCTGCGACATAAATCTTAGTAGTTGTTCTACAGATGTACATTTGTCAAATCAGTTTAGTACATGTACTTTAAAATGAGTGCATTTGTTCCAAAGTAGTTATACTAAAATAAAATTTATTTTAGATGAGGTTTTTTAAATGTTCAAGTTTTCTCAAAATTTCATGTTCAGATTTTTCAGTTTAAAATTTTGGCATTAAGTACAAAGAACACTAGAATAGGTCTTTCTAAGAGAAGAAAAATAGATTATGAAAAAAACATAGTCATTTAGAAGAACTGGAGGTTTCTAAATAGACATATATTTGGAGCCTCACAATTCTAATTTTTATGCTATCATTATGGATTTCGCCCTTTCCATTGAGTTATTTTCCTGCTGAGCACAAGGAGCATCTGACCCAGACCATGTTTTCTAATCTAATTGTCCAATGTACTTGTGAGGGGTGTTTGACTTTAAGGTAAGAAATGCAGAATGCTTTCCAAGTTTGTTAATTAATAGCATCCCTAGACAAATATCGTCTTACTGCTGTGCCTGATTACAAAATCTCACTGCTTCAAGGCAACAGATGGCTTAAGTTCTCCCAGAATTGAAAAGGAAATAATCTAGAATTCCTTGTGATTTGATGGAATAAATTTAATCAGGTTATTCTATTTTTTTAAGCTACAAATATGTTGGAGAAATGAAGATAATTAAAAGGGAAATGAGTGTTTGATATCTTTTAATTGTGATTAATTGTCTTTGTAATACTAGCAAAAGAGAGAGTGCTACATTAATATCATTGTTGTCAAATGCAACTGATATAACTCAAATGAAATCTAAAATCATACGTTTAAAAATCAATATCATGGTCAGAGTATGAGATATTAAGCCAAATTTTAAATGAAATGAGAGGGAGATGAGGAAGGGGACAGGAACAGAGTGAGGGGTGTATATGACCAAGATACATTCCATATATGCGTGAATTTTTCAAAACCTAAGTAAATAAAATGTTGAATTGTATCTACAACACGCTATTTCAAGAGAAGTTTGATACTATTGACTAGTAAAATACTATTATAATTATGACTCTATACTTAATATTTAATAATAATAGTACTAGTACTATTATTTTTCTGTGCTTTATCATTCTTTAATAATAGATGCCTAAGGAAATAGTATCATATTCCATAGATTATAAAATAATTGAATCAGAAAGAGTCCTAAAAAATCTATCAGGTCACATATACTTAAAGGATTATGAAAACTACCCACTTAAGACTTTTTGGCAAAATAGGACCTTATTTATCTATCTTGACTTTCTGGGAAATTTACAGTTTATAGTAAATAACTGAGCAACTTCTGGGGCTACTTTTTCTATATTCTGCAAAAACAATTGGATGGAAAATGAAAGTCTTAATATAGCTTAAGTGTTAGGAAATATTTAGTGTAAAAATAAGAGGAATCTAACTATGCTTCAATATTTTCTACTTGTGTAGAATAGAATCATGTAGTTGCCTTTCGTAGTGATTGGGCTTTTGCTGCAGCAGTCATAGGTCAATACTGAATCACCGTGAAATAATCAATTGCATTATACTGAAATTTAAAAGAACATTTCACAACTTTTGATATTTAATTTAAGCCCTCTTTTACAGAGTAATTCACACAAGAACGTCTTTAATAGCCTTTATTTATTTATTTATTTATTTATTTATTTATTATGTAGCAACAGATAGTTTAGTTATGAGTTCATATCATTTTTCTATTTTGGCACTGACTTGTTTTATATATGAGGCTTTTTAACATTAGAAACCACAACTTTAATCATTTTTTGAAAGTATGGGTTGAACTAATTTTTCTTTACCCCTTATTTCTATTAAATAATGTGTTAAGTGTTCTTAGATCAAATCACTATGAATTCATATCAAACAGAATTAATGTAATAAACATAATTCTCTAAATTTTCATATCATGATGCATTTAATGCATTTAGGTGTCTTGGGTACAATTTAAGAAATGAATGTTTGCATTTGTCCTGATGAGTTATCCCTATATATTTTGAAATAGCATTTTTCTTCAAGTATATTTCCGATGTATTAAAAGGCTGTACAATATGGTAGTTAGGACTATGCAGATCCACAATTAATATTGGCTCTGATAGTGCAAAGCTAATGTGACAGTAAAATAAATATTAAATAGCCTTGAGGCTGAGTATCCTTTCTTCATAAAATTCGTGACAAAAATAACTATTGTACAATATTGTGAACTTGACGTTAAGTAAGTTTGTTTGTGGTTGTGTTTCTTTCCAAGAGGCACTCAGTACATGCAAGTATCTTTTCCATTCTTAAAATAGTATTACAAAATTAACTTGGAATTGGATTATTCCAAGTATTCAGTTAAAAAGGATTTTCTGGACATTTTAATGGCCCACTATAAATCAACAATTAATGTTGTTTAAGGCTATGATTGTAAAAGTACACTTTATTATTTATCAGTTGGTACAGGATCCAAGATTTAATAGCATAATATTTGTATTGGAACAAAAGAATCCGTTTTCTTTTAAAATGACTGTGACACTGCATGTGTTGAATAATGGTTAAAAATCTAAAATGAATCCTGGTTCATTAGTTCATATTTTTGACCGTTCTATTGCTTAAAGGGGGAGATAAAATAATAATTACACAAATCACTGGGGTGCTGTGATGAGAGAATGAGTTTAGGAAGCAGCTCTTATTGCCAAGCTATAAATGTGTCATAAAAGCACAGTTATTTTATTGCTTTTCTATTTTAAGCAGCTGTCATACTAGCCATATGTGTAAGATGAACATTGCATTTTCAGTATTTCCAACCAATTAGGAAGGCAGGTAAGTAACTTGCAGATTTCTTAAGTTGCAACTCAATTTTTAAGAAGCTAAATCAATTAAAAACAATTTAAAAGACAAGTTTCTTGATTCAATGACTAACCTAGTGAAAGGCTGTCAGCCTCAAACAGACATGTCTCTTGTTTCTTTAGATAGTTGGCAAATATTTCTTTGTGCATCCTACAAGCTAACCAAGTGTTTGTTGCTTGTTTTAAAACTAGGTCAAAATAGACGTTAATTTTTATTTCAAAGTGACACTTCAACCTCCTCAGAGTAAACAAGTATGTTAATAGTGGTCTGTATAATTAGAAATAGAACAGAATAATTTAATCATTTCATTGAAAAGACTGATCAAGCTATTAAAATATTTAGATGACAAAAGAACCAGAAAGATGTATTAGTTTTCCATGAAGCTTTATCAAGACAATTCAGAATGAGAACAACACACATTTGTACCATAAATAAGGGTGTTCTTATGATTCTGCCAAAGATAATATATACATTTATCAGATTTGGTTAACAACAATTGCCAAAGAGAACATCTTAAATATTGCAGTGAAGACTCTACTCAGTTTATATGCAACTCAGACATTATTTACAAAAGTTATCCTTCAGAATTTATTAAAATTCTGAATTTGCTACATCTTCCTGCATCTGAGCTAATCCTCTGCTTACTTGCCATGTGCTCCAACTTCAAGACATGAAAGGAGTAGTACTTACAGATTCAACATGGCAGCTTGAGCTTCACCTTTTCTACAGATAATGTCCAGACTTTGTTTTTAAATCCACTCACTGGATGCATATAGTTGTATCTTTTCCCCCAAACCTTTGCCGGTGTATGCCAGAAAGTTTTAACCTTGTCAAGTTGTTTCAGTTACTTCTACGTCTTAAATTTCTATGTAGTATTAACCTTGATGTTCCCGTCTCATGTTTTGATTAGGCAGGTTCCTCCCATAACACAGAAATGGAGCAGTAAAGGATCAATGCAGCATAAGAAATCGTTTGACTCGCTTTGGAGGAAGGCAGTTAAACCTGACATCTGTAGTCATGATTCTTTACTTTCCAACAAATAAGACACCTTAAAAGATATCCAAGGATGTCATTCAAATAGTCTGGCTAAAAATAAATAAATTCAAGCCCAGCCAAGTTTCTCAGCAAAACAACACTTCTCCCCATCCCATCTTAAAACAGTGTATGTATATGCATCGAAGTGGCTGTTCTTAAGTTTTGACTTCAATATGTACTAAGCCTTCAGAAATAATTATTCATAGCAAACTAATTTATGTGTAATGCGAGTCTAGGAGATTATCACAGTTATCTTACCATTTATTTGAAAATACTTTATTCCACGAAGACTCCTTCTGTGTCACATTTAATTGCCTTTGAAGCTCCTGCCATTTGAACCTGTCTTCTGGAACATGCATTTCATCATTATATTTTAGCCTTGTTACATCAATCACCACAACTGCTGTAGAAGATTTCCGGGCTGTGAAGTGATAATTTGTTCCAGTGGTATTAATGGGGTAAGCAGTGGTCCTGAGGGAGGTGACAGCCCATTGCTTTACAGACAGCACCAGATTAAGGTGCTGGACTATATATGTGGCTTTAAGCATGTACTCAAGAGTCCTTGGAGCATTTTCTACCTTCCCTTATCACAGGTTACATAGAACAGGTACCTCTAATGCCTTATCTACAATGAACTAGGCATATCTATCCACCAAGGGAAGAGCATTAATAGTGCTTCCAAACTTATCTTAAGTTACAGACACATCAGAGAAACTTTGTACTGCTTCCAATTTGTAGGCTCCCTGAAGCCTTTTAAGCTCTGTATTGGTCTATTTCTGTTACCATGATCGTAATGGCATATCCCCAGCCACAGAAGAGTCTAATTCCCCTAAGTCTAGCCAATGAAAACTTGTATTTCTGGAAATTATGTCCCAGAACTAGGAATGCCAATTTGTTGGTGTTATAATACCATGGTCATGAATACTGCCTCTAGGAAGCAGTACATCTGGAAACAACAGATGGTACATGTGGAAATGGATTGGATGTGGGTATTTTAATACCCACACATCTCTAATTCAGTTCTACAAGTCTGGTTGCAGTGCTTTCTCAGATTATAAGCTGTTTTGGATTGGTAAGGTAGGTTTTACTTCTATAATATTTTTATTTACCTATTATGCTATTGCTGTTATTATCAACAAAGCCTGATAAACCATCATTATTTAGGAACTCTTGTTTGGGCCCATATTTATGTACATGCCACAAACCTAACTTGATTTTTAGGAAGGAACAAGTCATTCAACTTTTCTCTAATCCTTCATCCTCAGCTTCAAGATAAAGTGTGCTACTAGTACCCCAGAATGCTGCTTTCCTTAAGATAGAAAGAAAACATTTAAACTCTTTCACATTCTGCCTGCCACCAACTTGAAAACCTACCAGGAGTATTATAGTATTGGAGACATTTGGCTTAATAAATTAGAACAGTTTTCTTTTATAGACAATTAATTCTTGTGGTTTACAAATGCTGAATTAAATTATCTTTGATAAATATTCACATTCTATGAGCCAAAGGTGATTGTTAGGAAGGAAACTTTTAGAAGCTTGTATTTTCATATGCTGTAGTTTGTTAGTACCACTTAGCTATGATAGTTCTATGATATATATCAAAAGAAAATAGATATTCAACTGATACAGGATAGAAAAAGAGATGTTTGTTAAAAATTTAAACCAATCAATATACTATTTTAGTGGAGTACAATGGATAGGCAATCTGGTCCAGGTGTCTTTAAGATTGTCTAGGATATAACAAACATGTAGAAGCCTATAATAATTATTATTGAATGCTATAACTATTTAGCAAGAAGAAAAGGCATTCCTCCCATCTTTTCTGTATTTTATTACTTCAGGAGCTCTTTGGGAAGTCAGGTCCTAGTCTATCTCCTTTCAACATGTATCCAATATGGATAGATTTGAATTCTAAAGCAGGTTTATATGATCTCTCTCTTCACTCCTTTGTGAAGAGTATATTATATTAAGACTCCCTATCACTGACACTCTAACTGTACCATAAAGTCATTCAAAGGTCCTGTATAATTAGTGCCAGTGAAGGAATGAGCCATATTGATGAACAAATTGCTATTAGAAAATACACGTAAGATAGCACATGGCTTAATAAACACCATCAAATCCTTCATAAAAATGCCACTATTTTCTTTTATCTTTCCCTCCCCATGACACCATTCCTTCTTGTCTCTCTTGTTCCTTTAGATTCCAAAGGCAATAGAAAATCTTTGATCTATTACTTAAATAGATGCACTTTGTTAAGGCATTCTTGACAAAAGTCAAACATTTCAAAACTTTAATACACAGTGAAATAATATCATGGCTCATAAAGAATAGCTCAGCTCCTTATAGCACTAAAACTATACTGAGTTCAAATGCAGCTTAATAGCAATCTTTTGTTGAATGTAGTACCTACTCTTTGTTAGTAGAATATGGAAAATAATGACACCCACATCATATGATTGCTGTGGCAGTTACAAGAGTGAGAAAATAGCTAGTTCTCATAAGTATTTGTATTCCCCAATTTATCTCTTGTTCAATATATAAAGTGGCTGTATTTCTCAGTAATTAGTTACAGTCATGAGATTAAATTATTATTAATAAAAATCCATCAAGTGTTATTTTTAGTGATGAATTATAAATTTTTCCCATGCACAATCCTCACTTTATTTACCTAATGTGGTACTTTCAATGGCCACCATAGATTCATGTGCTTGAATGCTTGGTCTATAAGGAGTGGAACTATTAAGAAGTATGGCCGTGTTAGAGGAAGTGTATCACTATAGGGCATGTCTTTGAGGTCTACTATGCTCAAGCTATGACCAGTGTGGCTCATAGTCTTCTTCTGCTGCTGGAGAATCAAGACGTAGCACTCTCAGCTCCTTCTCCAACACGGTGTCTGTCTGCCTGCATGCTACCATGTTTATTGCCTTGATGATAATGGACTAAACCTCTGAAGTTGTGTAAGACAGGGACAATGAAACGTTTTCCTGTACAAGAGGTGCTGTGGCTGTGGTATCTCTCAGAGCAATAGAAATACTAAGACATCTAGTCAACTTTTTAAATGAAGTATATAAAGGCTCATAGGAGGCTAGAGCCACAAGATAGAAAAATTTGGGTTTTAAATAACTGCATTGAAAAGAACTTCTTTTGGTGGTATTAATGAGAATACAGTAAATTGAATTCATAGAACATTTGACTTATATAATACCAAAAATATCCATTTAAGGTCTCTATCACTGTATCTGTCATATTTACAAACCTGTTCAATGAAAAGTAACCACTATAAGCATTATCATGGTGGTACTCTTGGTGGTTGTTGTATGTTGACTATTTTTGGTCTAGAAAATTCATACATTTAAGTCCTAGCTCGCACAGTGAACCTGTTAAAGATGAGTCTTCTAAAACATAGTGAGAATTAAGTGAAGTAATAAAGGTGGGTCCCTGATTTAAGGGATTACTAGATTCACAAGAAGAAATGTCATGGCACTTTTATCTCTATTTGATCACCTTTCCCAAAAGAAATAAAACCACATGGTTAGTGAGAAGGCATTTCCCTATGAGACAAAACAGAACCCTTCCTCTCTAAAATTGAATTGAGCAGAAAGTAGAATTTGCAATTCTAGATTTCAGAACTCTAAATAAACAAAATTTAATTTGATGAAGTCATCTATTATATAGTAGTTTGTATGACAGAATGACCTGGATAAGCCATGGATTATTTTTAGATTTCTACAAGAGGATATTATACTACTGAAGATAATTTTCAGTAAGTCTTATTTATTCTGAAAATGCAATGGGAAACTTGTAATATATCCAAAATTCATACTTATCTCCTAAAATAGTTATCTGTTATTTGAAAATGTTTCCCATCATCAAGACATGATAAAATTGAAATCCCCCATGACATGTATTTCCTATGTACACCGGATCAGCTACTTAAAATATGTCCATAGGCAGTCAAAATACAGTAAGCTTCAAAAACAAGCAGTAGAATTTGTCGTATTGGTGTGCATCTTGGAAGTATGTGATATCACTGGATATATGCTAGGATTTTTCCTTGTTCTTTCAGCCTTGTAGATAATAACTTAGCCATATTCTATTTTGATTGAAGTTCTGGTTTCATAAATCTCTGATTTCAGCTTGTATTCTAAACCTTGAAGAATTTCCAAAATGCATAATAAATTCTAAGATAGCAGCAACTTGACCTGTCACATGATACTACTTTTCTGCAGGCAGATTCAGAAGCACACC
Organism: Rhynchomys soricoides; assembly: GCA_019843965.1. Taxonomy (NCBI): domain Eukaryota; kingdom Metazoa; phylum Chordata; class Mammalia; order Rodentia; family Muridae; genus Rhynchomys; species Rhynchomys soricoides. The sequence goes on along the minus strand of JADRCH010007458.1, from coordinate 2,169,620 downwards.
AACACATCTCAATCAGCCAGCTTAAGACTAGGAAGTTTGTCTAAGCTTTGAGGATGAGTATCAAACTTGTTTTTGAAAATTGGATATTCTATGTATTTATATTTTAAATGTTATCCCCTTTTCCAGTTCCTCCTCTGGAACCCCCTAACCCATCCCCCTCCTCCTGCTTTTATGAGTGTGCTCCCCCACCCACCCACCCATTCTCACCTCACCACCCTGGCATCCCCTGCACTGGGGAATTGAGCCATACAATCCTAACACGCAGTAAAGCATTTCACATTTGCCTAGTGATTTCTACCTAAACTTGGACATTTTGAAATTTAGTTTGCATTTGTATTGATGAAATCAGTAACTTCCCAAAGAGGAAAGCTCAGTGTCTTTTTTTTAGCTATCTTGTTTCTTTATCTCGCTCAGAAGTTGGCATTGATTATCACATTCTTAGAAAGTACATTCAATGTACAGTGATCCTGCATTTCTTTTACCACTAATATAACCCGTTCACTACTTTTCCCATCTTAGGAACTATTTGACAATATCATATTATTTCAGGTAAAATCTCTTAACTCTAAAAGAAAAATCACTAGGCAAATGAAACTTTTTATTAGCATCCTCATATGGCTCTTTGTATTTAAATTATACTTTGTATTTGGCAAAGAACTTCTAATGTGTAACAGTAATTTTGAGAATGTAAAGGACATAAAATGTTATCATGATATTATATGTTAGAAAATACAAGCTTGCCGGGCAGTGGTGGCATACACCTTTAATCCCAGCACTCGAGAGGCAGAGGCAGGTTGATTTCTGAGTTCAAGGCCAGCCTGGTCTAAAGAGCAAGTTCCAGGACAGCCAGAGCTATACAGAGAAACCCTGTCTCGAAAAACCAAAACCAAAATCAAAAAAAAAAAAAAAAAAAAGAAGAAAAAAAAAAGTACAAGCTCTATAGAAAGTCATCTCTGGTAACATTCTATCACATCTCAAATAAATACTTTATGATTTACTTCCAGAGACAGTTTGGGTATTTAAAAATGTCTGCATACTCATGTGCTAAATTCACTTGTCCAGTTTTTATCTTTATTGTATTTTAGTCTTATTGAAGTATTTTTCACATTTCTTTCCCCCCAATTTTTCTCAGATCATGTTTATTTCCTCAAACACTCAATGCTACAACTTTCCTTTCCGTCCTTAGGAAACAAAGAGGCATACAAAAACAAACAAAAACAAACAAATCAGGATTTTAATTGGGCATGGCCTTACCTTTAAGTGTGGTTAATATACCCAGTTAGACGCTATTGAGGAAAGTTAATTTTCTTTGTAAGTAAATGTCAATTGGAGATAGCTTCTTGGTTAGGGGTGGGAGCTCATGTCAACTTCCCCCTCTCAGTCCAATAACCTCATCTGTCTGGAACATGAACAGGACCACAGTCTCTATGAGTTTATATGTGCATCAGTCCAGCTGTGTTTCCTTGGAGTCACCCATCCCATCGGTTTCTTATAATTCTTCTACCTCCTCTAATGCATAATTGTCTCAACACTGAGATCAGAGGTTGGATGAAGACAACCCATTTTAGGACTGAGTGTTTCAAAATCTCTCACTCTCTAAAGATTCTCAGTGCAGGTCTCTATAATAGTTCCCATCTACCAGCAAGAAAGCATATCTGATAGTGGCTGAGTGAGACACTGATCTATTTTCATTCACTTTCCCAAAAATATTAGACAACTTCTCAGAACAAAATCAAAACCCTAAAATTAACCACCAAATATGACTAAGTTTTACTGTTATTAATGACAGGGTTCATTATCTTGATTGATGGTATGAGAAGAGAAAATAAATTAGGCATTATTGCCTAAAATTAATTACCTTAGCTGTCATTAAATGTTAACATAAAGACTTATTCCTTCAGATGATAACACCTAACATTTTTGTTAGCAAAGAAAAAGGAGACTAGAACATGTATACTATTAAATAATTTACTTTGAATCTATGTGATTTATATTATATTTAATTGGAATTAATTTTAATTAATAATTCCAAATTGAACTTTTAAGCCAGTTTAAGCTTATAGTAATTTCTTTATGGTCATTCATCTACTCAGTCAATAATCATATATTTAATCATCCATATGTGCCAGCCAGTGTTCTGGAAAGATGGCATGTAAAAACAAATAAAAAAATAGAACTTGTTCCCAGGATCTTTTATCTTGCAAGGAAAACGAAAGGCCGGCAATACATAAACAACCAAGTAAAATACAATGTTGCAATGAATTAGTAATTGTTATAAAAACAAAAACAGCAACACTGGGGGATTATAACATATTAGAGAGGTATAAACCTGTTGATGAGATGATATTGTGGCAGAGATTTGAAAGAAGTAAACTTTCAGAGGAAAAGAAGTAAACTTTCAGAAGCACAGAGGAAAACATATTTTAATTTACTCTACTGTGGCATTTCTTCTATTATTATTTAAAGAAACAACTATCTTGTTCTGCTAGTGTTAAATCCTAAATTGCTGTGTTTGACACAAATGATTAATTTCCTCATAAGATCTGTTTTAGCATATCATATCTCATGTTCTCATGTATTCACTTTTCTATAAAAGACAGTTTTACTGATACAATGATCTAAACATGCACTTGTCACAGTTCCTTATATTTTTAAGAAGTTCCTGACATCTAGTGAGAATAAGAGGTTGCTGTTTTTCTTACTAATATAGCTGCCCAATAGTGTCAAAAGTTTAAGTCTCAGAATCGCAAAATTTTTCTGCCCTGAAATTAAAAGTCCTACTAGGTTTCAAAAGGTTAAAATCCACATTAATGATTGTGATGACTATTACTTCACTGACTATATATGGAATGAACTACAATCCAGAAAAGGAAAACCTACCTGTGATTTGATTAGTTGGAAATGGGTGAATCTACTTCTAGTCCAGACCTTTGAGGGGGTAAGACACGGCTTTGATCAGGAATGTGAGGACAGAAAGTATGCTTTAAATCTGGGCCACACCTTCTGCTGGAATCGATGGGCATGAAAGAAGTAGCCTTTTGCTCTTTGCCTACTGACTCTCACCTTGCTAGCACATCCATCACTTCTCTGGCATTGGAGTCTACTTCTTTGGGATTCCAGCATATACAGAAGACCAGCTAAGTCATCCAGCCTTGTGGGACTGAGCAACTATGAGATTCTTGGACTTTCCATTCTCAGTGAAACATTTTCAGATTAGACAAACCACACTTGTCATTCTAATGAATCCCCTATGTGTACACACACACACACACACACACACACATATACACACACACACATACAAATACACACACACGGATTCATTTTCTAATTTCTGTGCCATAGAAAATCCTTACTAATGCAATGATTTTCAATTATTTTTATTTGTATGCATTTCAATAAACATGAAGGTTATTAAAATTTGGGAGCAGAGATTTGACAAGTAGAAGGCATCTGGCTCCTTCCCTTTGGGGACTGAATGAGAGGCTGAGAATGAAGCAGTACAAATGGTGAGCAACTACCAGAGAAGCAAGGAAGAGCAGGCTTTTACTATCATTTTATTTTGAAATGAAAGATGAATTAATTCACAAGGAAGATGAATCCATAAGGCAAATTTAGCTCTGTCTGGCTTAAAATTAGATTTCCTACATATCTAGATTTGTTGCAGTCATTCTTATTCTGAAAGGTAGACACAATTGAACATTTTGAGTGTTCCTATGTAGATTATCTTTAAGAAACATCAAAGTTCACAAAACTTAAAGTAGCCCAACATAATACTTTGTACAAAATATTCCTGCTCTGGGCAAATTTGGGTATAGGAAATTCATGAAATCTGACATACCTGATAGTCAGGATTATTTAGAGGTACAATAAAGTCAATGAATAACGTTATAATTAATAGTGTTTCATCAGTCACAGAAATTAAGAGAGATAAACATGATCATTTTTCTCTTTGTGTGGGTATGATCTAAACAAGTGTATAGGATTCTTCGAATGAGGCCCCAGATCTACTAGATGAAATCCACAGAAGCACATTTTATGGCAAAGCTTAATGGAAAGTTATCTAATAATCTCACTGATTATCAGTGATATATTCCCCTTATTTAATCTAAAGACTTTAGGGTTTAGAAAGGAATGGTTTTCTACTGTAAAACATACAAAAGATAGTATCTGAGACAGCTGCTGGCCAATGGCCTTCTAGTACAAAACAGAAATTTCCCTTTATTCTTTATTTTAACAAAATGGGCTTTAGTATTTGATCCTCTGAGGAGTGTAGGATGATAATAGCAATGGTGGCAAAACAGTTAATCTTCTGAGCAGTTACCGTGATTCTAGAATACCAGTAAATGATTTACATATGGTATCCTGACAAATGGCCAAAAAACTCTCTATATTCTATTCACTATTAATTTTCACATGCACTTCTCATTTTATTTTTGAACTAATTGCAACAGAATTACTAGGAAGAACTGTCATACTACCCCTCTTCATCCAAATATTCCAGATAATACTCTTGATAATTATTGTCATCTCCATCAAAAGATTCCTTAAAATACATATAAAAGAGTTACAATAATATCCATAGTAACTAATAACATACTCAGTACATTTTAAAGTCTATTTCTTCACATTCTTCACTCACTCAGGGTTTATATTTGACTTTGTTTCATAGAGAAATATTAACATATATAAATTGCCTAGCAGTTCCTGGCACCTAGTATGCACCCAGTACATTGAGAAATATAGTTTGTTTATTAGACTACTCAATATTTTGCAGAAATAGAATCACCGTCCTTGGCAAGATCAGTATAATGGTCAATGTCATAAAACTAAATGATGACTAGAGCTCCAAATAAACTAAGTGAATGGATGGATTTAGTGTAGAAAAATAAAAACAAATAAACACTCTCTCAAGGAAAAAGAAATATAATATAGTATTTTAATAGGATAAATAACATATTAGAATGTGAGTACAGGGTAGAGGAGGGGATATGAGGAGAGAACACTAAAGTCTTTTTGAAAAGCAATATGACAATCTACTACTTTGAAACTTACATGTCTTTAGGTAGGGATACATTTCTATCGTCATCTGGTTGAGCAATTTTGACATAATGGAAAATTTAGGGTTGAAAAATGCTTAGACCTAGACTTGGACCTCATCTTTGCAACTTGACAGCTATGTGACAGTTAGTTTACCAACCCTTTCTGAATTTCAGATTTGTACTTGTCCAAACTTTTATTGCTGTGACAAATACTTAAGAGGAGCAATTTGAATAAGAAAAGATTTGTGGTTCTCAATGTAGGAGGTTTCAACCTGTGGTTGGATGCTTTCAGCGTTTCTGAGCCTGTAGTGAAACAGAACCATCAGAGAAGAAGGGACTGAGTATAAATATTAGTTCCCTTCTGGGGGCTAGGAATCAGAGAGGAAGAGGAAAGAGTTTCAAAGTCTTATTTGAAATGAAATAAGCTTCTCAAAATTTAGAAAACTATAAAACTATAGTGCAGAAAAAAAAATGGGAACAGGCCTAAATTTATAATTCAGTGCTAGGAAGAATTAGTTATGGAACCAAGGACTATGTACTTGTTCTAATCTAGGCCTTCTCATTTACTGCTGCAAATGATAGTGATATCTGCTTTGCAGGTTATTGAGAGAATTAAACGAGATAACATATATAAATTGCCTAGCTGTTCCTGGCACCTAGTATGCACCCAGTACATCGTCTAAGTGTTATTGATTATTATTTTGTATGGAGCCACAGTGGCCTACAGAGACCTTTCAAGTCATGTCTAGAGTGGTTCAATATTCAGGTCAAACAAAATTGTGGGTTTTAAAAGTGTCATCTTGACCACTTTGAAAAACAATAAAAACATTTTAAAATGAACAACAGTAAATAATAGCTCTTTATCCAACCAACAATGTACTATGCATTTTATTTTCTCCTTTCTTGAAACGTGTGGTGCTAGAAGGAGAAGCAGTGAAATAAAGATGTTTTTTACCTCCACGTGCTTCTCAGTATAAGTTCTGAAATGCTTTAGAAAGAGACCAACAAATTCCTTCAACAAAAGAAACACTTTATTTTATTTCTTGTTTTAAGCATTCTATTTTAATTTTTGTTTTAAACAAATATAATAATCATTAAATAAAAAGGTAAAAAATTATTTTTCCTTCTAAAAGTTCATGTCATCTAGCCTTCTGGCTCCAAGCACATTTGCATGAGAACCATGTTGAACAGCCATTGATTCCTCAGTATTCTTTAGTAATCTCTGTAAGAGCCTGGCAACCTTCTTTGTCAGTGCATGCTGTCTTACTATGTAGGGATATAGAAGAGGAACCTCATACTTTCCATAGATTATTTGATACCAGATTTATTTTAGAAAGGGTTTTCTAAGGGAACATTATCAAGGTATGTTTAATTAAAGCCTTTCACTTTTGCTGTCACAAAAATATGATTAATAACTTAAAAAGATTTCTTCATACTGAATGCCTGCCCTTGCCAATTTTAAATATGCATACTCTACTACTTTTACCTAATTCTCTGTAACAGTCTAGAAACTTAATCACTTTTTTCATTACCCCTCCCTGGTAGGTCGTCTCATAACTTCAAGCATTGAGGTGGAAAGAACTATGTCCCTAACCTCAGTTTAATAAACACTTTCATGATACATGCATGATGAATCAATAATTAAACACTGCCTCTGGTAAAAAGAAATAGCACTTACTGACACATCTCAGGGGAAGAACACAGGTTCAAAAGATTTTTTATTCCTCAGTAGAAGAGATACATTATGTATAGTTCAGTAATTTTCCCAGGGACAAATATTTGTAAGCTGCATCATTATGATTTGAGAAGCAATGATAGAGAAGACACAGAAGGCACATTAAATTGAATAGAACATGTGTCACATCAATAAATCTTTAATTTTAACTACATATGATCATTGAAGTTCTGTTTATTACTATTGTATACCCTCATTTTCTTTTGCACCTTATTTGTTCATTTTGAAAAGAATTAAATGTACCACATGTAACCACATGGCCAGTGGTTGACCCTCAAAGTCATAGAGTTGGAAACCAGAGACTACATGGCTCCATTAATGTAAAGGAAAATGGGCAAACGTAATGATGGTGTTGGAACACAAGATAGTGATTAATCACAAATCGACACTAACCAGATGCTGGCATGCTTACATAAGTTCAACATGTGAAAATTATCATATTGTATGCTAATGACAAAGATACCTTACCTATCTTGACCATTGGTAATTATTCTTTTCAAGTGCCCAGTGTGAGGCCTTTTTGTATTGTATGCTTTACTCACGTTCTTTATTCTTTTCTCTGTGAACTTTCCTTAAGTTAACCAAATTTACACAGAAAACACTATAATAGGTTTCTTACATGTTTTAACAGGATAAAAATATAGACAATGTGCTTTTTAAAATCACTGGTAATAGTGTTCTACTGTTTTCCTCTCTCATTCATCCCTCAAACACATACTAAGAACTTTTATGTGGTAGGCACTGTGTTAGGCAAATGGTCAATGACATAAACATGGTCCTTAACCTTTTAGAGTTTACAGCACAATTTACTACTACTGTACCTTCATCCACAGCAGCACTATAGATTCTTTAGTTATGAGTACAGAGTATTTAAAACATCACACTCACAGAGACATAATTTCAGTTATTTGAATAAGAATACCATCAGGCAAGCTGGGCAATATCTTTCTTTCTTATTCATATCTCAAGAGGCACAGTTGTTGATTTCAACTCAAATATATTTTTCAAATAAGAATCAAGTTTATGTAAAAGCAATTGATAAGGGACAAAATCCTATTTACTTCTACGTGAAGGTTTCTGAAGATTTTGCCACAGTTGGGGATGACGCCCAAGGATGCTTGAAATAAACGTTTCTTACAGGCTGTGAGTGGAACGGTCTGGTTTTTTGTTTTGTTTTTTGTTTGCTTTGGTTTTTTGTTGGCATTGTTGTCTTGGATTTTTTTACACTCATAAATCCTTATACCTTCAGGGATCTCTTCATTATAAGATGGTCTTTGGGTAAAAGGAAGGAGAGTCCACAGAAATACATTTGTAAATGCCCAGTGTAAGAGAAAGGGTACTGGATGTGTTCGTTCAGGTACTAGGTCTAAAAGTTTATTTAGAATTAAGACTTGGACCTTCACATTGAAGGGATTCAAACTGAAATAGAGATGTAAGAAGAAAAATTATAGGAAGTCGGAGCAGATATGCAGAGAGAAGCAATGAGAGAATAGCAGACATGAAAAACTATGCATTCCCAGCCATGGAAAAAGCTACCTCACTTTCTGCCATGACACTTACACCCTGCATTGGGGTCTTGTGAGGTATCTCTGTATTCCTTTAATAACTTTGTAGTTTCCTACCTTAACTAGATGGTATTTATTATAGCCAAATTGACTAGAGGTTGGGAAGGCTCTGATCCCTTTAGAAAATGCAACTGTGAAGGTAACAATAGGGAGACCGGGTAAAGAAGAAGACAGAGAAGCATGGGAGAAGACGAGTGAGGAATGAGTATTTAACATATACTACAAATAAATCAGAGAAAGATGAGCAAAGGAAAAACTCTGAGAAGTCTCAGCACTTAGAGAATTAGATAGAAACCCCTGTCATTATATTATATGTATTAACAAATATATCTTTACACATATATCTCAGAACTACCTTGTGATTGATTTCCATTTATTTTATCTCTGCCTATATAAAATAAATTATTAAAAAGAGGGTAGAAAGTGGGAGAAAGAAACTGTGCATTAGAACAACTGAATCATGACTAAGAATCCATGTCCTCTGCTTCTTAGTTTGTGACCCTAATTTCTTTATCTCCACTAGTATGTAAAATTTGCATTATAAGTAAAACAGAACTTTTACTTGCACGGTCCAGTTTGAGACCTTTGAGCAAAGAAAAAATAAAAAGACTAGAATGGTTCACCTGATCCCCTGACAAACTGTAGCAGCTTATCAAATACCAATTTTCTCTAGTCAACATAGGAGTTACACAGGTGTGACATAGAATCTACCTTTCAAATTTCTTAAAATTAAATTTATTTTACATATACCTCATGTCTGTAAGGTAATATAATTTCTATTCAAATTAACAATTTTTGCAAAATAATTAATATCACAGTTTAGAAATGTAAAATGAAATATAAACCATGATTAGTGAACAGATATTAAGAACATAATAGCACCACAGTGGTTTTAGTTCTTATTATTCATATCCCTAGGACTTTACAGAAGTTCACAAAGGGCTGTGAAAAGACATGAAGAAGAAATCAAACAGAAGACATATCAGATGACAGACTCAACATCAATTATTTCTAAACCAGTAAATTCCATTTTCTAAATTATTTTTGATATTAAAATCCCATGCAGTATTTCCTTGAAAAATGTGTCTTTAGCAGTTTGCAGAGTGCTTTGGAGCTCAGGGCAAAAGTTATTAGAAAGCTAAAATTCGAACTACCTTGTGACTCAGCTATATACTACTACATACACCAAGGAATCAGCATGTTACCACAGAGAGACCTACATATATTCTCGCTGATGTTCTATTCATAATGTGTAGGAAATCAACCAAGGCCATGAAGTGATGAATTGGTATGGAAACACACACACACACACACACACACACACACACACTTGTTCAGAAAAATGAATGGAACTGGAAAATATTGTAATGAATGCGATGCCCTTCATCCAGAAAGGAAAAGACTATTCAAGTGATAAGGAGGGAAAGGAGAGAATGACTGACTTCTTTAACAGCCCTACCCAACTACAACACGCACCCCTTCTCCATCTCAACATACTAATTATCTTAATGAGTTAACACAGAGACCAGAAATGGCCAGCATTCTCCCAACAAACAAGAGAATAATATCAGACTACAGAAGCTTCCATACTTGAGAAGTAAAGGGCTGAATTTGTGTCGGGGAGGATTTTATTTTTCTTCTCTTTCTTATTTATACAACTTAGGACAGGGTTTGGTACGTAGTAGGTGCTCACAAATAATGAATGAATTTTTGAATGAATGAATGAAGTGATGGGGTATCCAAGTCCTTCTCTTTCCTCATTTTTTTTTTTTAAATTTTCTCTATCAATTTAAACCCTTCTCCCACAAAAAGCAGGATCGGCTTACTTTCTCATGACAGCAAGCATTTTACTGTAACTCTTACAAATAATTCTCTTTTGGAACTCATAGTGATGAGAACTGACTTGTATTAAGCAACACAAGTTTCAGCTTCTCAAACACTATTAGTTCTCACACTTACAGGTATGGAAGGTATCAATACAAATACCAGAAATCAGAAAGGTTGCTAGTAAATGTCTCACAAACATTTCAAATACATCCTAGTTATCCTCTGTTTAAAAGACTGCCTACAATTAAAATGAAACCCGAAAGATACAACTTAGGCTTTAGTTCGGTTATTGCTATAGATACTTAATTTGCAAAGTTTGCAAAATGTAAGCCTATATTTACTTAGGAAAGCTATATTATGTGCAACATTAATATTAATAAAACAAGTCTTCTCATTTATCTTTATTAACAAGACTGTCACTTCATAAATTTTCAACTAGCACCCAATGACTTTTTATATTTGAATGCAAAAATGATAAATTAAAATTATTCATCCCTTCACCTAAACTTAGGGAAATCAAGCGGAAAACATAATAAGAAAAAGTAGCTTCTTGGAACTTTAAATAGGTTTGACTGAGGTTGGCTTCACTGGCAGAGGACACTTTTAATAATACAACTTATTTTCTAACTTTTTTAATCATGAAAATCAAATTAATCCAGGAAATGATGATAGTTAAACAAAACATTATGACCTTATTGAGAGAACTTTTATATTCAGATATTAGCTACTAATTGAAATAAATTATCCACAAATTTTACTTATATGCAAATTGTGTACAAACACAAGGTTAGTCCCACTCATGTGTAGAATGAAGCAATTTAAAATGTTTCTATTCAAGACCAACAAAATAAAGAATAAAAAAGAAAACAAAAAGACAAAAAAAAAAGAAATTAACAAGAGAATATCAAAAGAAAAAAATGTTTCTATTCTTTGTCTGTTGGTACTGGATTAAAATTTCTTTTTTCTACAAGAACTCCACAGAGTGCTTCCCGGGCATGGGAGTGGGCTTCTGTTAGGTGAATTATAGCTTTTGCTGTATGAAACAATTCTAGAAATAAGAGGCCATGAATTTGAGGGAGAACAAGAAGGATATGTTTTAGGTATATATATATATATATATATAATTGCATTATAGTTTCAAAAATAAAATGTAATATACAAAATAGAGTTTCATCCTGGAGGCAGGAATAAGAAGACAAAGACAGAGGAAGCTCACAAACTTACAAGATTCCCCTTCATGTTTATAAAATAATTTCTGGGTGATACTGAGAAAAGGAAGTGGACAAAGTCCCACCCCGAACCACAAAGCTATTTCCAATTGATACCAACTAGGAAAAGAAAAATCATTTTTCTCCAATGGACTATCACTGGGTATATTAGCTACATTCCAGGGCAGGCATTCTGCCCAGCAGTAGTTGGACATCACAAGAAAGACTCATGTTATCACTATTATTATGTTGTTTGTGGGCTTTTGGTATGGCATTTTTGTCCTATTGGTTCATTGTTTGGTTAGGTTTTCATTTTTCTGGCTTTTTTTTGAAAGAGCAGAGATAGAGGAGCAAAATTAGGTGTGTGGGGAGGAAGAAAAGATTTTAGAGAAGTTGGAGGAGATATAAAGCAAGATTAGAATATATGGGATAAAATCAACAACAACAAAAACAAAAATGACAATAATAATAATAATAATAATAATAATAATAATAATAATAATAATAATAATATGGGGGAGAAGTTGTCCTTCCCACAAAGCAGATGCCTTATAGCTCTACAGGGAAGCATAAGGTTGCAGCTTTGTAATGCCAGAGTAGGTCAGCTTTGTGATACAGCTTCAGAGATACATGTAAGCCTGTGAATAGAACATACTTTTGCTCCTGTAAGTAATCCTTCCTGAGAAGGAAACTCAAGCTAGACTTGAACAGAATTGTTTCTTTGCCCTGACTTAATGTCCCATCTGAAGACAATGGATGCTTTGCCACGTGTCCCCCCAATGTCACACGATGTGAAATGTGTGTCTCTTGTGTCATCTGTATTGGTTGAAATGATCTAATAGAAGACTTGTCAATAAGTCAACATGCTATCTCCCATGTATCCATCAGTTGGCTATATTTTGGCAGTATTTCTTATTCAATAAAAATATAACTAAAACACATGCTGCTGAGAAAATTGAGTATCCACATACAGAAGAATGACATTAACCATAAGCATATAACTATCTTCTAGTACAAAAATTAACTCCAAGTAGATAAAATACTTTGATTTGAAACCTGGAAGGTTAAAACTGCTATAAGGAAACATAAGTACTACCCCACAAGATAAAGGTAGGAAAGGTCTTTCTAACTAGGATTGCTTTGATTGTCCAGGAATTAAGAACAACAATTGACAAACAAGTCAGACCCACAGAGTGGGAAAGAATCTTGGCAGCTATACATCTGACAAGGGGTTAATACTCAGAATGTATAAAGCAGTAAAACCCAAAATGTCAAGAAAATAAGCAGCCCTATTAAAATTGGCCTGAGACCTTGAAAAGAAAATGACTAAGAAACACCATCCCCCCAAAAGATATTCATTGTCCCTAGCAATTAGGAAAATACACATCAAAGTACTTTATGATTTCTTCTTACCCTAGGCAAAATGGCAAAGTGCAACAAAATATCTAACAACAAATGCTGGAATGGATGTGGACAAAAGGGAGCCCTCATTTACTGTGGGTGGGACTGTAAGCTGGTGAAACCACTACAGAAATCAGTAGGGAGAACTTTCAAAAAAGATAAAAATATATCTATCTACAGTTTATTTACTCCACTCCTTGGCACATGCCCGAAGAATTCAACAACATACTCCACAGATATTTGCTGATCCATGTTCATAGCTGATCTAGTCAAAATAGGTAGTAAATGGAAACTCTCTAAATGTCCTTTAACAGATGAATACATAATGAAAATGTGATACATATACCCAACCAATACTATACAACTGTAAAGAAAAAAAATGCAATCTACAGGTAAATGGAACTAGAAAGAATCATACTGAGTGAGACAACCCAAATGCAGAGGAAAAAACCCATCTCATGTTCTCTCTCATCTGTGGTTCATAAACCCCAAATTTTAGACGTAATTGTATAACAGGGAGTAACAAGAGAAGCCATGCAAGTATAAAGAGCAGTGAATAGGAGACTCGAGAATGAGATAGCAGGATACAGGTGATATTGAAGAGGAAATGGGAGGGGGGACATAACTGGGGAGGAAGAAGGAAGGTCAATACAGACTGAGGAGAAAGGGCCAAATAACACCAAGGTTATTTAGCAAAGCTTAAGTGAATCACATTATTTTATATTTATCTAAAATTACTTAACAAAAACCTCAGTACCAAGCAAGAGAAACTACCTTCCAAATTGTTGGTCAGAACAGACTATATGACTTCCAAAACATTATAGGTCACCGCTGTTGCCTTTGGTTGAAGGTAAGTCATTGTTGCTGAAGCCTCCATAAACTTAGGGCATAAGATTCAAGTTTTTATTAAATAATAATTATTATTATTATTAATTTTATTATGATAATGAACCCGAAAGCCTCTTTTACTTAAGTCTTACTCCCATAGTATCAGAAGGTGCATGGCCAAGGACAAGCTGCCAAGGGAGGGGAGCAATATATAGCCTGACCCAGATATGATGCCAATGAACTATAACACAGTTCAGCATGGCAAGATATCCTTAAAGGTTCAATAATGACACTTCATGGAAACCAATAGATATTTAGTTGGACTGAAGGCCAACTAAATGGAAATCATGTCTGGTGTCAGAAACCTAGGCAATTACTTCAGGCCAGTGAGCTCATGGATCTTAGAGAACTTATTACTGTCTCTTGACTTGACCAGCATAATTCTAACTACATCTAGAAGGTATTTTTATACCCACAGAGAAGAATAGTTACCATCCCTCATCAAAGACGCTTTGTTTTTACAGAAAAATTAAGACAATTCCAGAAAAATACAACTGTACACAATGCAGTGTTCAACAGAACATAATGAACTCAGCCTCAACTAATATATATTCAACATAACTTCTACATCCAAATAAAGTTCACCTCACAGAAGAAGAGGCAGAAAGAATATAAGTTCTGGAGGACCAGGATGCTAGCTAGAAGACTGTCTCCTTGAAATGTTGATTAACCAAGACCTGAACAAAGACAATATTAACAGACATGAATGTGGAAGGAGAAAATCTCATCAAGTCCACCCCTTGACTAAACCATGAAACTAAGGATAGCAGAGAGTTAGAATTAGCCTCTCTCAAAGATGCTACTCTCACACTATTTATCCAATAAAAAGTGCTCAGCCCTGAAATCTTACTCATACAAACAACAGAAATAGACTTAGCAGACTTTATATATCTGTATACACGTGCATATATGTGTTGCATGCATAAATATGGTATGCATATATATATGTGTGTGTGTGTGTGTGTGTGTGTGTGATGATGATTTGGAAGGAAGAAGAGGGTTTGGAGACATGAAATGATATTTTACTTCAATTAAAATGTATTTAATAAAAATGAAGAAAAATATGTCTTAAGTAACATGAACCTAATTTACATTAGATGTCATGATATCATATCATTAAGACATTAAAAAGTTACGTAACTTATGGTAATCAAGCCAATGTCCCTTATTCATGTCTTCGTTTTGTTCCCCTATAATTACAAGATACACAAATTGAGTAGAGTTGACTTCTATTACATATTGTTTTGTTCTGAAATAGGGTCTAACTTTTCTAGCCCAGGCTGGTCTGAAACTCACTATCCAATCATGGCTGTCATTGACCTAGGGCCAGTCCTCCTGTATCACCTTTCAAAGTGCTGGGATCTTTTGTAGTTCTTTTCTTTGAACTAAATCCCTTCTGGTGGATGGAGGGAGGAAAATAAATATCAAGGAGTAAAGAAAACTTTAAACGATTGAGACATTCAGAAAGTTTCAAAACTTCTAAGTCTTATGTTCATGTCATTATATATATAGTAAACAATTCCTGGGAAGAGGGGCATCTCCTTGGTATCACCTGCAGTCTGTGCAAAGAGCTACAGAAATATAACTTTAATGAGTCAAGAGGCCTCAAGGTTGGATATGTTTTTCCAGTCATAGAGCTGCTTTGAATCACCCATATTCCTGTAAGTAAACTCAGGAAACTCACTTATTGGTTTACTGTCTTAGGGTTTCAAGTGCTGTGATAAAACACCATTAATAAAAACAGCTTGGGGACAAAAGTGTTTATTTCAGCAAACAACTCTCAGGTCACACTTTATCAAGGAGGAATGTCAGGGGAGGAACTCAAGGCAGGAACTGAAACAGAGGCCATGGAGGACCAGGGCTTACTGGCTTGGTTCACAGGGCTTTCTTAACTTGCAATTTTAGATGTCCCAAGACCACCTGCCCAGCGGTAGCACTATGAAAGAAGAAGAGAGTCCTCCCACATCAGTCACTCAATAAAAATTTGTCCCACAAGCTTTCCTATATGTCAGTCTCATGGAGGCATTTTCTTTCAATGTGCTTCCTCTTCTCAGATAATTCTAGCTTGTGTCAAGTTGACAAAAACTAACTAGACATTCACAAGCTGAGTAGAGTTATTCTTTTGTTCTGTCATTCCTACCATACCTGGGGGTGAATAGACATCATTTTTCTTATTTTGTCTCACCAAACATTTCACAGTATTAGTGTGACACACCATACCCAGCTGAATGTGGCTTATTACAAACCATTACTTGCATATAACTAAATCACCTTCAATTCTGTGCCTACTTATAATGGATCTTACAATAGCACCAAATAAATTTGAGGAATGTTTCACAGGTCCAGTCTATTTACTTAAACACAGACTTGTTCATATTTTTCTATATTTGTAGTATATTGAATAAATCAAATGAATAAAATGTATATTATACACAGTTTATATTAAAATACATTTCAGTGATAGGCGTTTGAGGTCCAAGTGTGTGATGTATAATGCATGTGCAGTGGGAGTCATCAGCCAGGAGATATGAATTTTCTATTGTTTTCATCTGCTTCTTAATAGAAGAAACAAATCATGGAAAAAAGTATGCAGAATTGACAGGTCAAATATTATATACAGTAAAGTGCATAAGGAACTTGTGAGCCCTTGTGAGTTTGAGGCCAGAAAGCCCTAGGATCAGAGGAGCCAGTTCAGTGCAAGAGTGAGGTCAAGATGTGTCCAAACCCCACAATTCTCATCCTGAGACCAGCAGGAGTAGGACTGCTTCCTCTTTGCTCTGGGCCTGCATAACTCGGAGCACATAAGACTTACGACCCCCACCTCCACCACTCTTGACATAGTCACATAGTCTGATGGCCAGATTTCAGGTTAAAGTCTCTCTCTCTCCTTGTAAGATCCAGCTACCACCTGGAATTCCTCTTCATTCAAATGAAGCATTCCCAGGACCTCAGCATCTCAACACCAGCCAATAATGAACACTTAACTCCCAAACCCTCCCCCACCCCAAAGGTTATATAGCCTTTGTTCCCTCCAATAAAGAGAGTTGTTTCATGGTAAACTATTTCCAGAGATGGCTGTTTCACCCACACTGAAGCCAACAGACATCCTGTCTGATTCACCAATCCGGCTAAGCTTCATTCCTTCCAGTCCAGCTAAATGTACCAGAGTGCCTGGATACCACAAGGGGATAAGCAGACCCAGGCCTACAGGTGAGGATCAGGAAAGAATAGAAGGGAAGTCAGGAAGAAGTGGACAATGAACTTAGAAGTAGGGATATGATTGGTGATCCCATTAAGATGAGATTTTGGATTCATTGGGAGTGAAAAAGTATATTTTAGAGTCTAATTATGAGATTAGAATCTTGTGGATTTAAATAGAAAATCTATTATGGCTCAACTAATTTTTAAAACTGAAACGTAATGTTGAGTAACACATGAAAAGAATCTTTAAACTCCTGTGAAGCATGTGGCTGTGAGTGCAGCTGTAAAAACTTATAGAAGATGAGAAAATCTAAAGATAGCACTCTCTCTCTTCCTCCCTCCCTCCCTTCTCTTCTCTTTCTATTCATACCATTCTCTCTTCTATTCTTCCCCTTCTTCTCATGTCATTCAATCTCTTTCCTCTTCTTCCCCCCCCCACCATGCAGTCTTTTATTGACACAGGGTGTGTTGCAGAACCCAGGTTGGCATTGACCTTCCTATAGAGCAGTATACATAGGATTTTGAACTTCTGATTCTCTTACTTCCTCCTGTGGAGTGGTAGGATTATAGATATGCACCATGTTTGGTCTATAGACTGTTCTTCCATCCAAGGCAAGCACTTTACCTAATCTTTCTTATTATTCCTAAATCTTTTAATTCTTCTACCCATATTTCGTTCTTCTTTATTTCTTGTCTCTTTATTTTCATTTCTAGATATTTTATTCTTTCACACCTTCAATACCATTGTATCTTGGTCTTCCCCTGGTCCAGTTACTACTGCTTAAGCTTTTTGCCTGCTTCTCTTTCTCTGCCAATTCTATAAAGTCTGCCTTTCCCCCTGATATATGCCCTGTTTTGTCTTCTAATTTCAAAATATATACTCTAATCCTGGGATTTTACTTGGGTCCATATTTTTAATTAGTTCATCTATGATAATTACCCCTATGTCTATGTCTCTAACTCTGATGTTTCTCCTTATTCAGGTTGCAAGGTCCAAAATGCCTGATATCCTATAGTAATTTTCTTTCTTTTTCTTATTTTTATAAAATATATTTTACTACATTCTCCCAACTCCCTACTCTTTTTAGATACTCTCTCCCCCCTTACCCACCCAACTTCACACTTTTTCTATCAGTGTCTTAGAATGAAAATTAAAACAAACACAAAGCACTTCAAGAGAAAAATAAACAAAACCAAAGCAAAATAGCATGAAAAGTATCACACAAACACACACACACACACACACACACACACACACACACGGAGTCAATTTCGTATTGGCCAAGTACTCGCTACCCTGAACTGTGGGTGATATATCCAGTGGCACTCCACTGAAGAAAACTAATTTTCCTTTTCCCCGCAGGTATTAATTATAAATTGCTTCTGGGTTATGATGGGACTTTGTGTTCACTTGCCCATCTCAGTGAGGGAATGTTGTATGTTTTGAACTTGTCCAGGATTGGTACAAGCTGACACAGTCTCTGTGACCTCATGTTTGTGCTGCCCTGTTGTGCTTGGACAAGATTGTTTCACTGGAGTCTATCACCTCTGGCTTTTCTGCATACATCCCTGAACCTTGAGGTGAGGGATTTGATAAAGACATCCACTTAGTCCTGCTTCAGTGCTCTCTGCACATCATCTCTTTTAATTCCTATCTACTTGATAAAGTAGATTCACTGATGAGAGCTGAGTGATCCTTTGATCTATAGGTTTAGCAGTATATATCTTTAGGAGTCATTCTATTGCAATGTTCTTTTAGCATAATGATAGTAATAGGTTTTCTCCTAGGGCCCATGACCTCCTGTCAACATGTCTACCCCACTAGAACTATTCTTCACTCTCCACTTGTGCTAAACTGGGTAGCTTCGAGCCCTTTGGACAGTTTTGTTTGTTTTTCCCTTTTTTCCCACAATTGTTTACTGTGTTTTATTTAAAATAATTCTTAATGTCCATTCGTAATGTGAACGCCTTAATCTGGGAACTCCTCATCACTCCAATTATGTTAAATTGTAGTTTACTAGTAAATAGTTCCTTTATACAGTATTTTTCTCACTCAAGTCCATCCTTAATACTGTTTAAAAATTCTATCATTAATATGGAAATCAGATTATTCCAGAATCCTGCTTTAAATAATTTGTATTTCCATGCCAGAACTTATGTGCTCAACTGCTTAAAACAAATCTTATCCTTTCTTCCAATGCATGCTATTTCTTTAACTGGAAAGCCTGTATCCTTCTTTCAAGACCAGATTAAATGTCAACATCTCCATCTATAGTCCATTTTATGTGCTCGTTCATAAAATCAATTTCCCCTGTTTGCTGAGATACATTGTACATATCTCTACTGAAGTCCTTGTTCCACCAGCCATAGTCTTGTGTGTTCTCTTCTCTCCTACCAAACTGGTACTTCCTAAGGCCAAGAAAGACATCTTGCTCATTTGTCCATTCAGTATCCAGCATAACTCATGATAAATATTTAGTTCAGCATGAACACATAGGTAGCAGATGCACTAATAATATATTTAATTATTAAGGAAAATAAGTTCTATACAACAAAAGATAAACTCTAATACATTGTGTTTTAAGTTAAATGTTTAATTAAGATAATACACTGTAGTTCTATAAAGCAGTTCCTATACAGGCATAGGAAAACATAGAAACCATGTTTACTCAGGAAACTAAGTATGAGGATAGACGGAATTATTGTCTCACCACAATGGTAATCATATCAAACTCAAAGGAACTCTAAAATTAACCACTTTCCATACTTGCACAGTGAATTCTGATGCAAGTGTGCAATGGGTAAATGCAACTAAATTACCACCTTTATCTAGTGGTCCAACACATAAAACATTATTTTTATTTTAATTAGACCATTGTATTAGCAAGAAATCCATGCTTGTAGTACCTACACAGGGATTTCAAAATCTAATCAAACACTGAAGGGCAAAATAATAAACAAGGATCATCTTCCCTAACCAAAAAATTCAAGAAAGGACAAACAGCTGGATGGCAGAAAGGGAATAAGAAAAGAGAAGGCGGCTAATGGAATATTTAAAATGGTGGTTCACTGTTAAAGGGTAATGTCATGTTTATCACATGCCGACTATGTTGTTCAGAAGCAAGAAAGAGTGATCGGAGTATGAGTCATTGTCTTAAATAGCTGTTATATGGATCATAACAATGAGCTCTTAGCTCATTGAGCAGTCTGAGCATAGCTCAGAGAGCAGTTTATTATGGCAAAAATTGTTAAGTAAATCTGGTGGTTGATAGAATTCTAAATGTTTCACATCACTGTATGAACTCTGACAAGCTTACACTAATTTCACATGGTCTCTGTCGTAAGACAACTGGTCTTGGGTGGAAGGCACAGACTGATAAGATGACAAGAGGTTAGCATCTTATTGGAGAAAACTCTCATTTACTTCCTTAAAGCAAGTAACCACAGACTATTTATATTTCTGTTCTATTTTTTTAATTTTATAAATTTCTACAACAAACCTTGATCATATCCATCCTACGAACTTCCCTCACTTCAGCTCTCCCTTGTCCCCCTAAATTATCATCTATATCTCTAGCAACTTCATGGCCTGCCTCATTCTCTCTTTCAATAACCCACTGAGTTCAGTTAATGTTCCCACATGAGCGTATGTATGGAGTCATGAACAACTTACCAATGGTCACTCTTCCCAAAGAAAAGTACCTCCTCCAATGAGCCCCTGACCTAAAATGAAACTTCAGTTTTGATTTCAAATGTGTGTGTGTGTGTGTGTGTGTATTATGTAGATATATGTAGATGAAAACAAACTAAGTGTGAAGCTAGTATCACATTAAAAAACAAGCCTTTTATTCATAAAATAGTGAGAAATAAGCTCCACAAGGCATCATAAGAGATTTTAACCAGATATATTTTCTGACCAAATTTGAACAAGGATAAAATGTCTGTGTGATGAAAGTCTTTCTAATAGAAATTGCTTCAGTAAGCTTGTGATTCAATGTTTGACAATTACTATTGTTTTCTAGTTAAAGGCTTTTAGCACTTCTCAGCAGAAAGTAAAACAAATTCATGCTCCAAACTCGATTGCTTAAATGGCACAATGACTTTTATAAAAAAGAAACCAAATATATATTTAAATATATAACATGTCGTGTCTGTGTACTATTCCTGGGAAAGCCAAGGAAGTCAACATTTCAATGAAGCTATAAGTTTTAAAGTGTGTGCTTTATCTGAAGTTCACAGCAGAAGCTATGCTGAAAGAGTAGACTTATAAATAAATAAATAAATAAATAAATAAATAAATAAATAAAAAAAAAATATATTTAAAAGCAGGGAGAGATAAAAATCCTTAGGAAAAAAACCCAAAATATTAAAATAAATGGTTTTCAGTCTTTCTATCAAAGTTACAAAGCAGTGAATATAGCCAAAATATTTCAGCAGCCCTGCTTTAAAATTGATGTTTAGCACAACATAGTGGATCACAGCAGAAACACATACATGAGAAAGTACTGAGAAAGCATTGGTGATATTCAGAAAGTTACTATCTTGCGAGAGATAATGGTTAAGAATGAAAGAAGTTTGGCTAAAGATATTATAGATTCCTGACTACTTAGGTCACAATTATAGGCGATGTTCCTTTTTATAATTCAGGTATTCTTTTTAAGAATTCAGTATAAAACAGAAGCCCACCATGGCTGCCCTCTGAGAGGCTCCACCCAGCAGCTGACTGAGATAGATGCAGAGACTCACAGCCAGACAGTGGAGCTTGGGGACTCATGGAAGAGTTGGGGAAAGGATCTAGGGCCAGAAGGGGATAGGAACTCCACAGGAAGACTAATAGTCAACTGACCTGGACCCTTGGGGGCTCTCAGAAACTGAACTACCAACCAAAGAACAAACATGGGATGGACTAGACCTCCCCCCTCATATGTAACAGATATGCAGCTTGGTCTTCATCTGAGTCCTGAACAACTGGAGTAGAGACTATCCCTAAAGCTGTTGTAGGTCTGTGGGATCCATTCCCCTAACTTGGCTGTCTTGTCTGGCCTCAGTGAGAGAAGCAGTGCCTAGCCCTGCAAGGACTTGATGTGTCAGGATAAGGGAATATCCAAGGGGGAACTCCATTCTCTCAGAGGAGAAGGGGTGGGGGTATAGAGTGCAGGGGGAACTGGGAGGGGTTACAGCGATTGGGATGTAATGTGAATAAATAAATAAATTAATTAAAGAATTCTGGTATAGTAATGATATTAAGGATTGTGAAAGTAATACAAATAGTATATCAAAAAATATTGAAAATTTACCTGTATAACTTATATTGAAATGTAATTGGATATTTTTAATGAGAAACCAAATTACAGGAATTCAAAGTCAGTATGTCTCAGTAGAAACCAGTTTGGGCCTCTCATCTTCATTTTGTGATATTTAACAGCATTGGAAAAAGTTTTGACTATCACAAGTTCCGAGAAGGGACATGACTAGTACTCAGAAGTTTCAGGCCAAAGATGTTTTGTTAAATGTTCTATAACGCAAAGAGCAGCCCCTCCATAGCAAAATGTATCTTGCCCCAAATGACAATATTGCTGAGGTGGAAGAACTCTGGCCTAAATGAATCTACTAAAATCTTAGAGCAATCTGAACTGACAATAACCATAAAGAATGTCATCTCGGATGTCATGTCCAAGCATCTTAGAGCTTCTGTTAAGCACTTTTAAAATATTAAAACATGGTTTTGCCTATAAGTTGACTTTAGTATTATTTTTAGGGATTTCCTGGAACACATTACAATAAAATCACTGTATGTATTTATTCTGTGAGAGGAAGTGAGGATTACATGTGAATGTTCAGAGGAGCAGGTAAAAGTGGCTGTAGGTTTAAAAAATAAGAGATGACTATTACTGGTGAAATTAAAGGGGAAATGTCACACATATGCAACAACACTCATATCCTATAGAAGAAGAATATAATAATTACTGGGAAAGGCAATTTCTGTGTTCAAAGTTGCTTTCTCTCCCAGTCCCTCTCCCTCTTTCCCTCCTTCCCTCCCCCTAACCCATTGTGTATTATGCCCCCATTCCCATGTCTGCTGTCAAGATCTGAAGAATCTCAAATTACCAAACTAAGGTCAGATGCCAGCCACCCTAGATTATTTGCCATGAAACTGTGCACCAGAATGATTCCTTCTTCCCACATGTTGATTCTTATCCAGTATTTAATTACAACAGGGAAAGAAGTAAATAATACTCTCCCATAAGAAAACATTAAGAGAAAAGCAAGTACCATAAACATACACCTACCAAAAGACACAAAAACAGATTGGCCTGAACAGTTTACACAAACTGTTTTTGTTGTGAAGAGAAGGCATGCAAAATACCATCAGCATTTAAGAAGTATCATTCAGTCACAAGGGCAGTATGACAAGCTTAATCCAAATCAGGCAGTCTGAGACCACGGTCAAGGAGCAGCAAGAAAAAAGATGTAAAACAAACAATTAAACCAAGGATAGTGCAAATGAGTAGTGTCTGTAAAGCTGAAAGATAATGCTCCTCCCTAAGCAAGTTGTGACTCTGGAAAAATAAATTCTACTGTTCCCAGGCTCTTGTTTCTGCACTGGAGCTAGTGATAGCTACTTGCCGATTCAAGGAGAAAGGATTTTGTTAGGAGCTCTGGAGAAGCATCATCAAGCATCATCAGGAAAGGCTTTTGTTTTTCCCTCAAGAGCTTAATCAAGAAGAACTGGTGCTTAAAGAGGACCGCCACCAAGTGTTCTCTTTGAACATGAGGAAGTGAAAGAAGGCCCCTGTAGTTCCCTGATCTTGTACCATTACAATGCCCTTGGTGTAGATGACTGGTACAGGGGGGTGGGGTGATTCTATTTGAAAGCAATTTCCAGAATCACTTACTGTATTAATTAAAAGTCTTTCCACACTAGTTCAGCCCTTGCAGAAAAGAGTCTTTTGCTCCTATACATGGGAACTGAATTAATCCCCTGAGTAAAAAGAACCCAATCAAACAACAAAACCCCTAACTAGCTGAAATTCCTAATTTCAGCTAATACAACAAAAGTTGATTTTTGTCATATTTTTTCCCCTACCTTGATAGTTTTTGGATGGGTAATTAGAGAAAATGTTATAATCAGCAAAAGTACGGCTGTTTTAATGCCCAGTTTATATGAGTAAAAATAACCCCATATAACATCCGTAGGGCTTTCACTTTTGCAAAGCACTGACTGCAGCCCTCTTCGGCCAACTACATAAAGCTGGGATTTTCTGATTAAGCTATGCTTTGACCCTTGGTTTCTATGCTCCTTTGCCATCCTGCATCTGTGAAGAGCCAAATTGGGTGTTAAATGTAAAGCATAAACTCAAAGACAGTAGGAACACTTGGAAATGGTTTGAATGTTGTGCCGGAGCAGAGATGAATAACACACACACACATTCCCTAGCAATGCCACAGACATCTTTTATACAGGACATCTGTTTCTTCACTTAATAGAACACTTGATTATCATTTTCACTACATGGATGTTGTGTCAACTGTTCTCAAGGAGTACGTCTTGCTTCCACTAAAGCTGCGTTTTAATCCTCAAGTCATCTCTAAACATGAGTTTTCTTAAGACACTGTGTGATAAAATATAACAGCATTTTCAAAAAGCATTTCAGTGTTTG
Organism: Rhynchomys soricoides; assembly: GCA_019843965.1. Lineage (NCBI taxonomy): Eukaryota > Metazoa > Chordata > Mammalia > Rodentia > Muridae > Rhynchomys > Rhynchomys soricoides. The sequence continues at coordinate 2,145,092 of JADRCH010007458.1, read as the reverse complement.
TACTGCTTGATCCATAACTCAACCCAGTTGAATTAATAAAAAGGGAAATACAATTATTTAGTGAAATGTTACCTGATTCAGGACCCAACTAGATTTACAGTAGGCCACGGTAATTATCAAATCATCAAATTCCTGCTACACCACAAAAAGGAGTCAATCTACACTAAAAAGGAAGGGCACTTGCATTACAATTCTTAAATTTACATATTTAAATTGGAGTCTTAACCTTGGGGTTTAACATAAGACTCTGAAGTCATTGAAGTCATGATAAAGGGTAAGTGATAGAAACTAGTAAGATAGTTTTCTGTTCTGAAAAGTTTTTGAGACCCAATTAAGAGTGTACTGGATCTCAGAATTGTAAACTAAACAATATTAAAAACAAAGATATCATGCAATTTGCAGGCACATGGGTGGAATTAGAAAATATCATCCTGAGTGAGGTAATCCAGACCCAGAAAGACAGGCATGGTATGCATTCACATGTAAGTAGATTTTACCATAAAAGTACAGGATAACCATGCTACAAACCACAGACCCAGAAAGACAGGCATGGTATGCACTCACATGTAAGTAG
>JADRCH010007458.1:2094565-2144508 GCA_019843965.1 Rhynchomys soricoides | reverse complement strand
CCACAGACCCAGAAAGACAGGCATGGTATGCACTCACATGTAAGTAGATTTTATCATAAAAGTACAGGATAACCATGCTACAAACCACAGACCCAAAGAACCTACGTATCAAGAAGGCTCCAAGGAAGTATGCTTGAATCTCACTCAGAAGGGGAAATAAAATAGATATCAAGGATGGATGAAGGGAGGGAACTGGTGGGAAAAGGGGTGGGGTGGGAAATTGGGTTTGGAGTCAGGTGTGGAGAGAGTAGGGGGCAGAAGAGGGCTGGGAAGAAAGAACTGAAGTTGATGGGACAGGGAATCTTCTCAAGGACAAGCTGAAGACCTCTGATAGGGAGGTTACAATAATCTATGGTGGGTGGGGCTAGCTAAGTTTCCTACCAATTTCCTATATAGAGAATGAAGTAGCCACCTCCTGTAGCAAAACAAGACTTCCAAATATAGGGAGGAGAGATCAATCCTCCCACAAAACCTTCAACCAAAAAATTTGTCTTACCTACAAGATGTTCAGGAATAAAAATAGAACCAATAACTGCCCCAAGTTTAGACCCATCCCATGGGAGATAACCAATCCCTGACAGTATTAATGATACTGTGCTATGCTTACAGAAAAGAACCTAGCATAACTGTCTTCTGAGAGACTTCATTCAGCAGGTAATAGAAATAGATGAAGAGACCTACAATCAAATATTAAGCAGAGCTCAGGAAGTCTTGTGGAAGAATGGGGGTAAGGATTGAGGGAGGTTCAGGAGCCAAGGACACTCCAAAAGGATATTGACAGAGTAAACTACCCTGGGTCTATGGGTGCCTAGAGATTGAACTACCAACCAAAGTGCACAGACGGCCTGGATCTAGGTCTCCTAAACATTTGTAGCAGATGTGCAGCTTGATCTTCATGAGTCCCTAAAAAATGGAGTGGTGGTGGTGGTGACTGTCTCTTAATCTATTGTCTGCCTTTGGGAGCTTTTCCAGTAGCCAGACTGCCTTGTCTGACTTCAGTGGGAGAGGATGTGCTTAGGTTTGCTGGGACTTGATGTGCCAGGGTGGGTTGGTACCAGTTGTGGGGGGGGCTTCCATACTCTGAGCGGGGAAGGGGAAGGGGTAATGAGTGGAGGGATGTTGTAAGGGTGGGACTGAGAGGAGAGGAGGCTACAGCGATCCAGATGTAAAGTGAATAAATAATTAATGAAAAAGAAGTAGAAGAACAAAAGTAAAAGACTTTTAACTGAGAAACAACACTGTGCCAACAGGCTTGGAAACTTTCTTGTAAGTTCTTCAGGTTTTTGATGTGTAATATATTTTTTGCCTTCAGTCTCTTCATAACATTATGAAAAACAAAAAGCAGACCCATCTGACATAATTTGCTCAATATTATAATTTTACTTCATTTAAATGAAAATGTTTAAGTAATATATGACAATATAAATTTTTATATAAATTAATGTGGTGCCATGTGATATTCTGAAACGCATACATACTCTTTTCTTTAAATAAATATAAGCATATATATTTCCACATTTCCTCATCATTTTTGTGAAACCTTTGAAATTGCTTATTTTGTAGTTTTTAAAATATGAAGTATATTACAGATACCCATAGTCACCCTACTGCTCAACAAAACATCAACCCTGCATCCATTAGTTATAACTTAACACAGAAATCATCTCCTCTTCATCCTCTGTCTTCTAGCAATTACCAATTTTTCCTCAGCTGCTGTGAGATCAAATTTTCTATGGTACTACAATTGAATAAGATCATGAGGCATGAGACTTTCTATGACTACTTAAGGTGACAAGAAACCAAAAGATTACAGGAGAACGGGTAACTTGTGTAAATTACAAATACCTTGAGTTCAGACAAAGATCGTGCTTCCCCATTGTATCTGCTTTTGTATCTATCTATCAACCGATACTATGTTTTTGTTACAGTTATAGTGTTTGTGTGTGTGTGTGTGTGTGTGTGTGCCTACTTTATGTCAAAAACATCTAATGAAACCTGATAATGTTTGATTTTCCTGGGAATAATTTTCAACAATGGCTGGTCTCCCTGCATGCTGATTTGGTAGAAAACTAATATTATTTTGATTTCCAGATGAGACTGCACTATAAATGAGACACACTGATTATCATGTTTAGAATGCATTCTTTTACTTTTTTTATATTTTCTTCAACTGTAATCTATTGTCATTCTTTAAGTTCAAAAAAAAACAAGTCAGTCTGTTTTGTAATGCCGTTTTTGCTTTTTTCATGCAATATGTAGAATGTATTATTAAAGTGCAAGTTCAGTCCCAGGGAATAAGACTTAATGATATGCCTTGGGAGGTGGTTGTGTGATGTAGGTGTCCCACTTAGGGATGAGCATTTCAAAGTATCTTATTCTCAGCACCTTGAGCAGTTTTAGGTTGTCATCTACTGTAAACAGAAGCTTCTCAGATGAGGGTCAAGAGATGCATTAATCTATGGTGTAATGATAATCAATAGAAATTAATTCTGACTTTTTAGAGTAATAATAGTAGTGCATTCTTCCCTAGGGCCTGGGACCTGGACAGACACAGGCTCTTGGCACAGATAGTGTGCTAGGTATGAGTTTCATCTTACTCGCACAACATTTGTGCCACTATTGTACCTGTGAACATGTCATACCTAGTTAATAATTATTATAGTTCTCAGACTTCACAAATAAGTAAGATGGATGATGATTCTTCTCCTCTTTCAGTGTGTGTAGCATCTTCAGGTACTATGAAACACTTAAGATGTCCCGTTTTTGTAACTAAGTATTAATTTGAAACAAAATTGTAATAAATAGAAGTGAATGAAAATTAAAATTCAAGTAAGTCAATCAGTTTATAAAGAGAAATGAAGGAGCAGCACTTTAGAACAGGAATGAAAGGTCATAATTGTTTAAATGATAACATCTAGGGAATTTGGGGTTGTAGCCAAAAATATTAATACCTAGGCTTCTCAAAACAGTGTTGTTGGATGTTCAGCTAGCTTACAGGTTCTCAATACCACATTCACAGTTTAACTAGACTAAGGAGTTTGCAGTATGCCATTTCTCGGATTTCATCACCAATTATGATTTAACAGGTTACCAAGAGATGGCAAATGTGTATGCGGTATTTCTAGTGGATTAATATATGCTGATGCTTCACTGGTGTCAGGCAGCCAAGAAACGTTGTGTATTTGTTGGCATTTGTACAAACAGGTGGTTGGAATAGATGTGTGTCAGTGCAAGGGGATGGAATATGCTTGAATTTAATTTGTACACTCAGAAAATAAAGGAGAAAATGAGTTCTACATTTCCTTCCATTGATAAAATTGAGGATATTTACTACTCTAGGACCGCAGAAAGCCTAAAAAACTCTGGTATTGTGTTTAAAATGAAGGAGATGAAAACCAATTAGATAAGGAAATAGCAATGTCTAATCCTAAATAAGTGCAGCATGTTTCTATACATAAGGAGGGTTAGAGTGAGCTTTCAGAAGTTGAAGTTGCTTAGGGCTGTGGGGGTAAAACCACTCTATCATGCCACAAACAATATGATTTTGAGACAGCCAAGTTGCAAGTCAAGCAGGCAATTGAGTTCATAAGAAAGAAAACATGGGTAGAATGTGGTATATTTGGCCAAAGAGATATAAAAATTCTATATGACCCCAAATGTTTGTTAGAAAAAGGCAGTGAAATGTCGCTACCACACTTGACACTAAATGTAGCTTTGGCTTTGGTTTTACAGAACTTCACCTCTGGTGTAAGCCTTTGTAATTAAAATATGTTTTTAATTGTTTATTCTTCGTAATTCCTTATCAAAACTCTCATGCTTTGGACTGGAAAAATTCTTCAGTGGTTAAGGGCATTTGCTACTCTTTCAGAGGATTTTTATTCCATTTCGAGCACTCACATGGTAGTGCATAAAGGTCTGTAACTCCAGTCCCAGGGGATCGAATGCATCATCTTGCCTTCATGGGAACAAAGCACACATGAAATGATAAAATTAAAAAACAACTCTCTTAGTCAGGTTTTCTATTCCTGTAAAAACATCATGACCAAGAAGCAAGTTGGGGAGGAAAGGGTTTATTCAGCTTACATTTCTACACTGCTGTTCATTACTAACGAAAATCAGGACTGGAACTCAGGAAGCAGGAGATGATACAGAGGACATGGAGAGGTGTTTCTTACTGGCTGGCTTGCTTGCTTGCTTGCTTCTCCTGGCTTGCTCAGCTGGCTTTCTTATAGAGCCCAAGACTACCAGCCCACAGATGGTACCACTCACAAGGGGCCCTCCCCTGAGAAAATGCCTTACAGCTGGATCTCATGGAGGCATTTGCTCAGCTGAAACTCCTTTCTCTGTGATAATTCCAGCTTGTGTCAAGTTGACACAAAACCAGCCAGTACAATTAACCCCTTGTCAACTTGACACACAAACACATCACTATTAAGCCTCAACCCTTTCTTATTCATCCCCAAGATCTAAATAACTTTACAGGTCTTTTTACAATTAAACATCTCTTAACTGTGGGTTTTACTAAAATACCTTCTTTCTTCAGTTAAGAAAATATATCAGGTCACAGTCACAATCAAAAGCAAAATCAAACTACTAGGCTTTACCAACAGCCTCTCATAGGCACTCTTCATGGTGCCAAGCCTCACCTCCTTTGCATGACCCCTTCAGTCCTGGGCCATCAATTGCAACTGAGACTGCACCTTCACCAATGGCCTTCTGCAGCCTTTCACAGTGCCCAGGCCTCAGCTACTCTTCATGACTCCTTCATGCCATGCTTTTAAAACCAGTACCACCTGGGTGACTCTTACACATTACCAAGTCCTGCCATAGCACAAGGTACAGAGGCCTTGGAGGGATGATTCTTACTGGTTTGCTTCTCCTGGCTTGCTCAGCCTGCTTTCTTATTGAACCCAAGTCTACCAGCCCACAGATGGTACCACTCACAAGGGCCCTCCCCCCTTAATCACTAATTGAGAAAATGCGTTACAGCTGGATCTCAGGGAGGCGTTTTCTCAACTGAAACTCCTTTCTCTGTGATAACTCCAGCTTGTGTCAAGTTGACACAAAACCAGCCAGTACAACAACTCATAGGCTTCTTATAAATGAGATTTCAAATGTACTTTTTTGAGAACTAATGTTATGTGGGTCAGATATTATGTCATCATTTTGAGTATTAATAGTTAATATATTTATTTAAATGAATCTGAACATATATACAATAATAGTTATAATAATTATTTAAATGATAAAATTGATTATTATATCTAGAAATATTTATTCATAATATTGCTATTTCTCCAGTGAACAAGTAAGAAATTCTGAGAATGCAAATATAGGTAAAAAGTTAAGTTGAAATAAAAGAAATAGTGTTGTTAAATTTATTTAAATAAGGATACCTTTTGCACTTGCTTGTGATCAGACTGTGATACTATTCTTTTAGAGCCAAGCCCACAAGAAAGATGTTACTTTCTTGTAAACATCATCTCACATTTTTTGAAGACACATTGGGTTTCAACTTGTCTATCCACTTCAAGAAAGACTAAGAAACAATAATAAAATAGTAGTTGACACCCATTAGGACAGTCATAATAAAAAAAGTCAATAACAACCTTTTTAGAAGATGTGAAGAAATTGCAATAAGTTACCCCTGAATTGCTTACAGGGATGGGAAATCATCCATATAGTCTGGAATAACAAATGCCCTTTGGCAATGCCTCAAAATGCCAATCATAGAGTAGTCCTATAATGAAACAATTCCACTTCCAGGTATCTATATCACCAAGAAATGAATAAAAACACATTTTTTTAATAAATATACTGTACACACTTGATTATAGCACCATTTTTACTATAGGCAAAGGGTAGGTACAATTTTATTGCTCATACACACACACACACACACACATACACATATATAAAATTAGACTCCAGACAAATAACCCTATTTAAAAATGGAGATCAGAGCTGAACAAAGAATTTTGAATTGAGGAAACTCGAATGTCCAAGAAGCATCTAAAGAAATATTCAACATCCTTAGTCACTAGGGAAATGCAAACCAAAACAACCCTGAGATTCCACCTCACACCAGTCGGAATGGCTAAGATCAAAAACTCAGGTAACAGAAGATGTGGGCGAGGATGTGGAGAAAGAGGAACACTCTTCCATTGTTGGTGGGATTGCAAGCTGGTACAACCTGTCTGGAAATCAGTCTGGTGGTTCCTCAGAAAATTGGACATAGTACTACCTGAAGACCCAGCTATACCACTCCTGGGCATATACCCAAAAGACACTCCAACATTTAACAAGGACACATGCTCCACTATGTTCATAGCAGCCTTATTTATAATAGCCAGAAGCTGGAAACAACTTAGATGTCCTTCGACAGAAGAATGGATACAGAAAATGTGGTACATTTACAGAATGGAGTACTACTCAGCTATTAAGAACAATGACTTCATGACATTCTTGGGTAAAGGATGGACCTTGAAAAATATCATACTGAGTGAGGTAAGCCAATCACAAAAAAACACACATGGTATGCACTCACTGATAAGTGGATATTAGCCCAAAAGCTTGGAATACCCAAGATAAAATTCACAGACCACATGAAACCAGTAGAATGAAGACCAAAGTGTGGAGGCTTCAGTACTTCTTAGAAGGGAGAAAATATTCATGGGAGGAAATATGGAGACAAAGTTTAGAGCAGAGACTGAAGGAAAGACCAGAGACTGCCTCACCTGGGGATCCATCCCATATACAATCACCAAATGGAGACATTATTGTGGATGCCAAGAAGTGTTTGCTGAAAGAGCCTGATATAACTGTCTCCTTAGAGGCTCTGCCAGAGCCTGACAAATACAGAGGCTGATGCTTGCAGCTAACCATTGGACTGAGCTCAGGGTACCCAATGGAGGAGTTAGAGAAAGGACTGAAGGAGCTGAAGTGGTTTGCAGCCCCATAGGAAGAAAATCAATATCAACCAACCAGACCAGACCAGAGTTCCCAGGGACTAATTACCACCAACCAAAGAGTATACAGGGAGGGATCCATGGCTCCAGCTGCATATGTATCGGAGGAGGCCTTGTTGGGCGTCAATGGGAGGAGGCCTTGTTGGGCATCAATGGGAGGAGAGGTCCTTGATCCTGTGAAGGCTTGATGCCCCAGTTTAGGGGAATGTAAGGGTGAGGAGGCAGGAGTGAGTGGGTGGCTGGGGGCACACTCTCATAGAGGCAGGGGGATAGGAGATGGAATGGGGGTTGCTGGGGGAAAAATTGAAAAAGGGGATAACATTTGATTTGTAAATAAAGAAAATATCCAATAAAAAATATGTGGTACATCCATAAAATGGAATGTGATTCAGACATAAGAAAATAATGAAATGGTAGTATTTGCTACAATGATGAAAAATCTTGAAATATTTATGCTAGTGAAGAAGCCTGTCATCAAAGCAAAATATTATGCAATCACCTTCATATAAAATATCCAACAAAAATCCATACAAACAATATATATATATGTGTGTGTGTGTGTGTGTGTGTGTGTGTGTGTGTGTATTGTCAATGGCTGTAAGAATCAGGTGTGGGTTGTGATTGTTTAACAGGTATAGACTATTTTGGCAATCATGAAATAATTTAAAATTGTCTGTGGTAATGACTACACAACTTTATGAATAGACCAGTATTACTAAATTACATATTTCAAAAGTCAAATTGTGTGTAATTGTGTCACAGTGACATTGTATGAAAAAATTCTATGATCAGTTACAGCACTATTTCCAGTGGAAATACAAGTCTTAATGAAGTGCAAAGTGACTATAGAAATTACATTTTCTTTTTCTTTTCTTCTTCTTCTTACTACTACTATATTATTATTATTATTATTTTTTTTATTATTATTATTATTATTATTATTATTATTATTATTATTATTATTATTATTATTATTTGCCCAGAGATTGGCTAAGGAAGATTCATGTGACCTAATTTTTAGTCAATGAAATGTGAAGTCTTCTTTAAATAAAGGAATTTATATATATATATATATATATATATATACCTTAGTATCGAAGAGTCAACACATATTTTATGCATCTTTTTACATTGTTTTATGAACATGTCATGCCAGAAGCATTTCTATCAGTGTAGATAATATGAGTAGCAACATATTCTGAATACTGTGACTGGAATAGCAGGTAATAAATGATGTCTTGAGGCATAAAAATGATTAACTCCACCTTAGAATTTCCCAATATGATAGCATGTATGATAATAAATGTTTTTATTGTTTTAGTGTTGTTTTCTTCAACTTGTAGTAAATCATATCTAAGGTAATAAAATGTAATTTATTATATTAGATCTTAGTCCAAAATGACTTGAAATGGCTAAATAATGATTTAAAGGTTAGAAAAGTCATCAACCCTATTTAACTATAAGCTTTTTCATCAAACTATTGGAAAAATAATTTTTTCAATAGTATTTAACTTCAGGGGATGAAGCATGTGCTTTCCTCATCACTGTCTCTTACTTCTTTGTCATTATTTAGCAGGTCTCCTAGCAAGTGTATTTTCTTATAGAATCTGAGACAAAAGAAACTTTAATATGATACAGATAAGAGACAAATATCATTAGCATTTATGCACTACAAATGCTTAGAATCTTTAAGTTTACAAGTACTTATAATCATAATTGTCTAGTTAAATAGACAGGATCCATGTGCTTAGGTCTAAATGATAAACCAATTAGACAAAATAATGTCAGCAATTTTTTTGTCAGTGGAATCACACAATTTTAATGAAAAACAGGCTAAATTTACGTCCTTATTCACAGGCATAAAATTATTGATTTCACAGTATACTTTAAGGCTGTAGCTGTGTGTGTGTGTGTGTGTAATTAAAGAATTTTCGGGACAATTGTGTTAAGACCATTTCCTGACATACATGAAACTCATACTTTTTTTTAAGCTTGCTCTGAAAGTAGATAATGAAGAGACCAGTGGTATTTTACTACTAGCCATGGGTTAAAATTTGATGACGCTAAGGAAATTGCATGTCCATTTTGTTTCCCTCTGACATGGTAGCATGTCTGGCCCTGGCCAGCAAGAAACCTTTTACTTCATCATTTTCTCCTGAGGCAATCAGTGTGTTAAAATATAGAATCTCTGGGGATTTTGTCCAATTCTACGCTGATAGCTTCTGATTGCCTAGTACTTCCTGGTGCTGTGAGACTCAAAGAATGTCCCCCCCAAAGGACTCAGTAAGGATAACTTGATTTCATCTCTTGTTGCTTCCATTTTGATTATACAATTACATATTATAATTGTGTGTGTGCATGTGAATGTCCTAGTTTGGTGGTATAAATCTGTATTAATATTTTAATGTAATCTGGACTGATTGAACCAGCCAACATATCTACCATCTTATGTATTTGGCATTTTTTAAAGTACTAATATTTATTTTAGATAAAATACGCTTGCTGCCTCTATATGCTTTCTATGCATTTTTTTACATCAAAAACACTGCCCTATCTCCTGGCCCCCCCCCCCCACAGTCCCTGCCCCCATACTCCCTCCCCTTTTCCTTTGAGAGAGTGTTTGATGAAAGCATTATTGAAATGTGCGTGGTTGTTACTAGCAATAATCCTGATACTATTCAATTGATCTGAAAATTAATCGAATACGTTGGATTAAAATGGCCCCATTCATTTCACCCTCCCGCCCCCCCCCCCCGCACACACACACATTTACAATATTCTTTTCTCCAACTTCAGGACATGGATCATTTTACATTCCTCATGTGAATTAGAATATATGGTTACTTTTGTCTCTCTCTGTTTTATTGATTTCCTTTAGCATTTAGCATTTAACTCTTCAAATCTGCCCATGTTGTCACAAAAGGCGTTTCTTCCCTTTTAAGACTGAATACTATCATATTGAATGTATATACTTTATTTTTTTTAATTCACACATTCATTGACAGAGATGTAGGTGGACTGCATAATTTGGCTATTGTGATAATGCAGGCATTATTACAGGAGTGTTTCTTTACTCTCTCGGCTATTAAACATCTAATGCTTGTTGACAGAATTTGAGTGCTGCACTTAAATCATGGTGGGTAAACAGCATCAACTGGAGATGCCACCAAATGAAGCATCTGTGCACAGTTAGAATTAAAATACATAAACATACGGCAACTTTTACATGTATTTTTTTTTTTTATTTTGCTTTATTATTGTGGCTCCTACCATTAACAATGTGTGTTCCAGAATATATTTCCTAGGTCTTCTTCCTCAGTAACTTACTGTTATCTCATATGCTCTGTTGTTTTCAAGAATTCTCAGCAATGTGCCAAATCTAAGTGCCCTTTTTTAAAAAAAAAATCTCCTGTTCAACATTTGTGTAAGATCTGATGAATGATGCCAAATCACAACTACTCTTGATTTTCTTTTCTTTTAGATTTCAAGGCCTTATACCATACTGGTTTTTATTCTATCACATATGTGTATGTGTAAAGCAGCACACAACCCAGTGTGTCATTCCTCTGGTGTTATCTATTTGTTTTTGAGAACTGGTTTATAATTCACCAAGGAAATAGGATGGCAGGCTAGTAAACCATAGGAATTTACCTGTTTCTTTTTCTCTGGTGCTGGGATTGCAGGAGAATACCATCATGCTTGGCTTTTTATGTAAGTTCAGGGTATTGAAATCAGGTCTTGCATAAGGATTTAACTAAATGACGTATATTCCTGATCCCTATGAGTCTTCTTATCTTTGTTGTAACTGTTTCATTGGCTATGTTCTCTGTACTAGTACCTTAAATACTTTTCTTAGATTTATTTATTTATCTGTTTATCTATTTATTTATTTACCTAGGTTCTCTTCATTCCTTGCATGGACAGTTTCATTAGTTGCTATTCCCTAAATTAAAACCTAACTTTTGAAGATACCCATGACTCTCATATCTAACAGCCACTCACAGACCCCCTTCCACACAAAATGCAAACACCCCAGAAGTTCCAATTATGGCTATATTAGAGGCAATACATGCAGAATGGATGGATTTACTCAATTAAACAGCTACCCTACCACATGTAAGCTCAATTTCCTTCATCAGCACCGATAATTTCTATCCCCATGACTTAAACCTCCTTAGAGTCAGCTTGAGTTGTTATATTCCATCTTTCTGAAGTCACCATTACTTGAAAATGTAAACCATCATATTGCTATTCCATGTGTCCATGTCTTACTATCACTATGGCTATTGCTTTAATTCAAGTTACTATCAATGTTTCCTAGGGCTGTGCTAGCGGACTGGTAAATGGCACTCCTGCCTCCAGTCTCTCTGGATGTTGTTACTGTTACAGCTATAAACTGGAAGCTGAAGAAAAATCAATAGCAGCTGTATATGGCTGTTGGGTAAGAATTGCCACCAAAAAGTGGTTCTTTTCCCAAAGGGAAAATCTTGTCTCACATTGTCCTCTGCACACTGCCATCAGTGTCATTCACTTGTGAGCTATCTTTACTAAAGTTTGTAACAACCAGGTAGTCATCACATAATCATTCACATTGCTGCAGTGGCTATTTAGAAAGTATTAGTAACTAATGATCAAAAGGAATCAGCATAACTTTTTTGTTAAGTTGGCTTGAAGAAGCAAAAATACCTGTATCCATGGAGTGTTGTGAAGGATAAAGTAGTCTTTATTCTTTTGGGAAATGTAAGTTTGAAGTGACATTCAGATCTGCTTAATGTTATGCCTGATATTAACCTTTCTGATTTTTTTTGACAAATGCATGCTGTCTGTTCAGAAATACCTTTCTCCACATAAGAGCTTTGTTTCTCAATATACAGCATTTAAATATGACATAGAAAATGTGCTTTTTGTCACTTTTCTTCCCAATATTTTTTATTCCCTATTTTTTATTTATAAGTTAGTAAATTTCTGAACCACTGAAAATAATGTAATAAAATAAATCATATTATTTTGTGACATTCTTGCATAAGTATTTATTTTGGCATGTCTGTTTGCAAAGACCTATTAAGTCTAAATGTTTTACTACCACCTGCCAATATTTACATGACTCTTAAACTATCAATACCACACTGAAACTTATAGCTGAAGAGCCAAATTTTTAAGGTAATTTATAAACTGGTTTATCTATTAGCAATGGAATGAACTTATTTTATCTGCTCTTCTCTAATAATAAGTTGATTTGGAGAGAAACAACTGAATTAAACCAAACTGGTTGTTTGCACAACAGTTCTAAGTCTGTTGGTTCCAAACCTAGTAGTTCTATCATTTCAGCCACTGTGTGTACACAGCACCTAAATTAGCCATTTGTGTAAATGTCTCATTAGAGTAGTTTTAAAAATTCATTTATTTTTATTTAGATATATGTGTGTTTTTTCTATGCCTATGTTCTTGGCACTAAGTGCATGTTTAGTGCTTGTAGAAGTCAAAAGATCATGTCAGATCTGATGGCACTGGAGTTATGGACAGCTGTGAGCCACCATGTCAGTGCTTGGAGTGAAACCTGGATATTCTGTAGGAGTAGTAAGTGCTCGTAATTACTGAGCCATGTGTCCAGCCCCACAATCTCCTTTAATGCAGTCTTATCACACCCAAAATACTTCAAACACTCACTTGTGTCTTGTCTATTTGGTACTATGAAAGCTTTACTCATCATCTGCTCAAATGTAATGTTTTCATGTATGAGTCTCTACATTTCAGAGCTTTCTTAAGACCCGTTATCTCGACTCTGCTACAGAATGGATTATAAATACTATAAGCAACACTTAGATTCTCTTTTCTGGATTTGTATAGAATGAAGTTTAAAGTACAGGAGGTTAACATTTCTAAGGGATCATTTTGTACCTGACTGAATACCAAGTCTACAACAGGCACTTCATAAACACATGTGAACTTACTTCATTGACTTACTATTTGTATGGTATAACCAAAGACTTCTCAGAGAATGTATCTTCAGTATACTAATGACCTTCAATATAGCATTTGATTGTGTAAATATTGGCAAAATGCACATCCTCTTTTCCTTTCTTTCTCTGCCATTCAGGCTCCACTTCCCAGCCCATAATGCTCCGATCAGTAGCAATCATAGCCAGTGGATTGTGAAAAGGGTAGTAGTGAGCACAGCAAGAGGAGACTCTGGGATGGAGCTTTAGAGAAAGTTTAACTTGGCTACAAGTTCCAGTGTGCAAAGGTGGGGATGCAGGTCTACCGAGACAGGTAGGCCTAGGGGATGGTGGTAGCAATCCTATTTCTGCCTGTCTCGGGATGAGATTTCAGGTTTGAACATACCTTGACTCTGACTTTTGCTCTGGGATGTCCCTCCCCACCCCATCCCACAGTTCCTTGGCAACATATTTCTGTACTGACTCATTAATTTGGAGTATATCTCCACCATTAAATGTAGGTACTGTTATAAACATACGAAAGTAGAGTCGGTCTTTGTTGGTCCTGAGTACAGAAAGTTTCTAGAAAGGAAGTTTGGGGCTTACTCCTAGCAATCAAATACTGCTTCCTTTCAGCTTCTTCCCAAATGATATTCATAAAAGAAAATCATGGTTATTACTGGAAAACAAACTCCATACTACAGGGCAAGAGTTGGTGAATCTGTCAAAAATGACACTAAGTGTCTATCAGAAAAGATTAGTTTACAGTGATAAAACAATTCTCACTCATTTTATCTAGGTCATCACAAGAAGAATTCTACATTAATTTGCATAAATCTCTACTTAATGAAATTATACCAGTTCTTATTACCATTATGAGGATGGAAAGACACAGCAAGAGAAATTGGAAAAGGACAGTAGAAAAAATAATTGATTTTGTATATTAAACAGAAATATAGAGGAAGCTGGATTCTTTTCAACTTCCTCTGGCTCTTGCAATAGTCATGATTCATAAAGAAATCATTGTAGGAGAAACATAAGTGCATGTCTGAGATGCTCCTTTACTTCTCAGATGCCATCTACATAGGAAATCAAAAGTGATTTTACTATGTAGCATAGAAAAACCATGGAAAAATTCAGATACCTAGATTCAAAATGTCTGAAAGATGTTGTCCTGACCTACTTTCCAAGTGCTTTTAAAAGCCACAGTTCCTGCCATTGGAGAGAAAAGTAATTTGTACAAGTAATAACTCAAATGATTTAGTGTCAGTGGCACTTGGGTTTTAGATAGGTAATATAGTGTGTCTTGAAATTACATAGGGATATATAAGAGCATTTCCAACACGACATATCAGTATCTCTACCTTATTCTGTAAGTTTCTTGTTAAAGAGTAAACTCTAATTACATGAAGTACTTTATATAAAAATATATTGGGAACTTTGAAAACCTAGGCTATTTTTAATTATGCATTTTAATTATAAGGCATTGTGATTTCCGTACAGAACAACATTTAAGTTCACATCAAACACTTTAATGCCCATATTTAGACTAGGGAGTGATCATATATTTTATTATGTGAGGTATGTATATAACATGTGCATGTGTGCACACGGGTGTACATATGTAGTTACATGCATGCATGTATGAAGAACTGAAATTAAAGTCAGATGTCTTTCTTGAATTCCTCTCTACTTTTTGTTTTCAAAGACAATCTCATTGACACTGAAGTTCATGCATTTGGATAGCCAGGGCAATGTGTTTCGGGGATTCCTCTTATCTCCATCTCTCTATCCCTCCCAAAGGCTGGAGCTAGACACATGAAGCAATGGGGTCTGTATTCAAATATTAGTGCTTGTGCAACAGGTGATTTACCCACTAAGTCATCTCCCCAGCTCCAGAAGTAAGTATTTACAAATCTTTGCCATATAATGAGTTTAACCATCAGATTCATCCAACTGACTGACATTTCTTCATAGTATCAATTGTGATCATTGTAGCGTGTGTGTGTGTGTGTGTGTGTGTGTGTGTGTGTGTGTGATTATATGAATATCTTGGGTTTGTTTTGTCAGGAAACCTTTGAAAAATAAACTGAAATACTAAAGCCTAGAGACAATATATGAATTCCTCAGCTTTATACTACTGTTAACTATAATAAAGCCAGCAACTAACAATCAAGGAATATGTGTTATGTACTGATGGTGTAGATTAAGAAGCTTATGATACACATTCTACAGCATATTAAATACAGAGATCACAGAAATATATAATTTTATGATGATAAGATTTTTCTCTTCACCGAGTAACAGGATGTTTAGATAGAAAGGTTGGTATATATTTACTATGTTTCTGAAATGACTTACCTATAATTAAAAGTAGCTCAAATTGCATGCTAGCTGAGAATGTAAACTAAAGAATCACAACTTTCGTCTTCCCCATATTGTTGTCACCATGCCTACCATCTGAGCGGCTAGAGCTTTGCAGACTGAAGTAACACCACTGCTTTCACTTCAGTTGATTTGCAAACAACTTGGAGAGGCAATATCTCTTCCTTTTTGGAATTGATGCCCAACACAATTCATTACAAAGATAGAGCAACTTGGAGTGATGAAACAGTCATTAAGAACAAAACAAAACAAAAAAACCCTATCCTAACCTTTAGTTCAAAGTAGCCTGAGTAGAAGAAATAACAAAAAAAATCTCTGGTGAAATTGTATAGACAGAGAACATTCCAAAGTAACTTTGAACAAACAGTCAACATTGCCTTGAAATGTAATATCCTGTCTGTTAGGCAATAGCCTATGTGAAAAGATTTGGTGATTGCTTTCTCATTCCCGGTGGTCAAATGCTCGCATCATTACAGCTACTGTAGGAAAGGGATGCTTGCAAAATTCCACTCTCAGTAAAGGAATCAATTTACTAATGGGGCAAGGAGAACCTACTTAAGTTGCCTTTCTGTTGAAATTTTAGAGACAATATCATGTAGTTTTTACCTTTGCAGTACAAATACTTTGAGTCTACAATCATCCACTATTTGGAACTTAAAATTAACAATGGAAAGGGAGCCCACCAAACACAGGACCTTTTAATTTAATGAAGAACTAAAGAGGTTGGATGCTTTTGTTTTCTTTATTGATTGTTCTTCCGTCATAATTCTCCATTAACTCATAAACGCAGTGCAAGAAATTCTACATTTGGAATATAAGACCTATCTTTAAGGTCATGTTGTTTACCACTCTACTTATCCAGATCTATGTAAGTAATTTTGTGAAATGGGAGTGGCAAACATTGCTCTGTAGGTGTGATTGGCTTGGTTCTCAGATCAATTGCATAAAGATAGGAAAAAATTCAAACCAGATTTCAGCAATCTGGGACTGCAAGGGATGTACTGAGAAGTTGCTTTGCTCTCCGTCCGTGCTAATCACTTGAACATACCAGAGAACAAGATTTCCAAATCCAGAGTTTGAACATTGTAATTTTCCGTGTTCCACACAAAGCAAATAGGAAAGCCAAATAAATCTATCACAATTTGATGTCAAGGGACATATGTTAAGATTATTCTGCCCATTCAAACATACTTTCATTACTTCTGTTGGTGTGGATTTTGTATGTCCTTCTAAGACATTTTATCTGAATTGCAACATTTCCTCCAAATTGAAACATTTGCTCTAGGAAGGAAAAAGGAGGCTCTTCAGCCTCAGGAAGTAAACAATGGTTACACATCCTGAAGAACAGAACTGGAACATTCTTGAAGGCTCTGACTCCACATTATAAAAAAGAGTAAACAGAAGCTTGGGGTCACAGACTGTGAGCAGCCAAACTGCAGAGAAAGAGATATTCCGACAGCAAGCTGCCTGCATGTTCCAGAAAGAAACTCCAGGGTTGCAGGTTTACAGGAGTCCACATCAGTGTAATGGTAGGCTTTTTGGTGATGCAACCACTTTTTAGTTACAAGGAACATCTCCTTGTAAGTAATCCCTCAGCCACATGTTAGTAAGTCCAATAAACAAAACAAAACAAAAACCAACCAAACCCACTCAAACAAAACAAAACAAACAACAAAAAAACAAAACCAACCAACCAACCAAACAAAATCCCTCAGTGATTCAGAATGTACATTTGTACAATTATTGCTTTGGTCTGTTTAGGGTTCCCTTTCTAAGGTGAATAAACATGTCCATTGCATCTCTGATAGAAACATCTGTCACATAAAAGCAAATCGTACCTGAACAACTAAATATACGAATCTGTAGCTATAAAGAAATATGTTTGTTGCCATCTATTTTTGTAGAATTTCTTTACTTTTTTTCTTTTTCTTTTCTAGACAAGAAAATCTTTTAGAGTTCTGAAATCTTCTGGGTTTGCACGTAGAATGCTGTAGAGATGTGTCTAAGCCACTTGGTTATGGCACTTGCTTCAGCCTCAGCAGTTGGCATTTGATACAAGGGTACATGGATTAATTTGTTTTATGCATTTCCTGAATGAGTAAGTCACCCCCACATACACTTTTGCTTTGTCTTTCCTCAGTTATTACACATAATTTCCACTGAGATTAAAAATACAGTCATACAAGGGAATTTTTATTTTTATTGTTTGTACTTAGTGTTGGCTGTGGTAGCAAATGAATGATAGTAAGTCATGTCCTTGTATCAATATTCTTTGTTTGAATATGGGCTGATGTTGTGAAATATTTGTAGAAAACAGAATATGGCAAAGGCAAAGTGATTTTTTTCAGGAGTAGTTAAGGCCCCAATTAGTTGACTTTGGCCTCATCAAAAGATCGTTTATTCTGGGTAAGCCTAGTATAATCAGAAAAGTCCTTTCAAAGGGTGTCTAGGTCATCACTGATGTTAGATATTTGAATCACTGCAGATCCTTTCTGTTGCTAGATCTGAAGAAATACACTGCTATGTACTTGCATTTATGAAGAAATTTGTTCTGGAAGAACTGGATGTAGATTATTCCCTTCTCAACCTTCAAAGGAAATTAAGTCCATCCAACACTGAAACTACAGCCTTAGGAGACTTTGAGAAGAAAAACAGTTTAAGTCACGTCCATACATTTGACTTGCAAAATTTGTGAAATAATAAATTGGTTTCATTATCAGTCATTCAGATTATAAAAGTTCCTTATTTAGCCAGAGAAAGTGAATATAACATGTATGTGTTCAGGTCATCCTTAAGAGTAAGCACTTTGAGGGAAAAGCTGTAGCTATTGCCCCTCTATGTGGGGCTAGTGCTTGGGCAACTGTACCACAGGAATGCTTGCAAGCTTAGATGAATTGCTTCTACTTGAGTATTCTGTATTATACTGTACCTCCTGCTGAAGCTGTTTCCTACTAAAGATGTAAAATGCAATATACTGACTTCTGATTTGTCACATATTTTTCAGCAGAGTGGCAAAAATTAGACACACATGAAAAACAGTGGGAGTTGTATACCTACTTATCAATGCAGGAAGCTGAAAAATGACCACATTCCTCCTAAAGATGGCAATAATGTAGGAAGAACAAATAATTCAGAAATCCAATTACAAAGAACTGACTAACAAACTGGCTATAGTGGCCACACATGGCTGGTATAAATCAGAGTTATTTTCCTCTTTCTTAATTTGGTTCACAGTCAGGCTTTGGCTTTGCTTTTAAACGAACTGGGATATCTAGTTTATATCTGACCCTCAGATATTTTTAAACAGCTTTGGTCTTATCTCAAACGTATACACCCACAGCCCATCTTAATTTGCTTACCTAAAATGCAATTCTTTGAAGAGCTACACTTCTGTTCAAAACCATGGTCTTCCTCATATTTCTGTGAGGGAATTAAATAAACCTGAAATGTGAATAAGAAGTCTGGAAGATGTCTTGTTATTTGAGTCATATCTTCTGAAATGTTTTTTTGTAAAGTTTTTCTAATCTAACAAAACCAAGTGTTCAGGCATATCAGTTGTATGTCTTTATGTTTTTCCTTATTCCAATCTTTCAGCCTTGAATGTGACTTGTTCCATCGTCTAAAGGCCATGTTATAACTTATTTTCTAAAGCTTGTATCATTGTAACATTTTGGAAGTACTTTCCATTATATAAACCAAAAGAAAGCCAGAAGCCCATTTGTCTCTGACTGCAGATCAGCTCATATATACTTTTAATATGTTTTCATTACACTTTCTTTACTGTGTGCTTGTTTTACATCCCATCTTCTTCACTGCAGACACATAGAGTATACTTTATGCACACTAACTGTCCTCTGACTCTCTAGAGTGTCTATCACAATAGCTCATAATATGGTCTTTCTTCATGTTGAGCACAATGCATTCATCTGGGTTTGCTGTTTTTCTTGTTGTTTTTCAACCTGACTGGAGCTCGAGTTTTCTGAGAATAGGGTATCACAATTGAGAAAATATCTCTGTATGATTCGCCTCGCGGCAAGCCTGGGAGGTATTTTCTTAACCAATTATCTCTGTGGAACGGCAGGCAATTGTAGGTGCTGCCACCCATTAGCAGGTGGTCTTGGCTCACAGCCAACCATTGGGCTGAGCACGAGGTCCTCAATGGAGGAGTTAGAGAAAGGACTGAAGGAGCTGAAGGGGTTTGTAACTCCATAGGAAGAACAAAAATATCAGCCAACCAGACCTCCCCCTCCCCCCAGAGCTCCCAGAGACTAATCCACCAACCAAGGAGTACACATGGAGGGACCCAAGGCTCCAGCTTCATATGTAGCAGAGGATGGCCTGGATGGACTTCAATGGGAGGAGAAGCCCTTGGTCCTGTGAAGGGTCGATGATGCTCCAGTGTACAGGAATTCTAGGGTGGGGAGACAGGAATGGGTGGGTGGGTGGGGGAACACGTTCACAGAAGCCGGGGGAGGGGGAATGGGAGAGGAACTTTCAGGGGGGTGGGAAAGGGGATAATATTTGAAATGTAAATAAAGAAACTATCCAAAAAAAATAAGATAAGAAAAGAAAAGAAAACAATAGAAAAGAAAAGAAAAGAAAGAAAGCAGGAACAAGTCTCTAGGAACAAGTCTGTAAGCAGAATTCAGCCATGGCCTCTGCTTCAGTTCCTGCCCTGACTTTCTTCACATATGGACAGCAATATGGAAGTGTAAGCCAAATAAACCCTCTCCTCATGAAGATGCTTTTGGTCATACAGTTATTTCATAGTAAAAGAAATCATAACTAAGATACTTTTGATGTCAGAATTCCAGAAAAAAAATGACAGAAATAATACCTTCCTGAAAAATATGGACTTATTTCTCACAAGTGATATACCCAGATGGATCTTTGTAGCCATGAAAAATCAAATTAATTATAATATTCTTTCAATGTAGGAGTCTAGGGCAATGATTTTCAGAGGAAGAGATATGATCTAAGTGTTTGTGTCTTCCCAGACACATTGATTTAATACGCTTAAATCCTAAATCCCAGGGTGGATATCAGGAAAACAGTCTTTGGAAACTGACTAGACCATGAGGATTTGCTCTCCTGAATTGAATAAATGCCCTTAAAATGAGGCTTAGAGAGACCTTTTACCCTTGACATTATGTGAAGAATAGTGAGAAGGTGCTATCTGTGAAGCAGATGGCCAGTTATGACATGTCATCGAATTAGCTAGCACCATCATCATGGACATCCTAGTATCCAGAAATATGAGAATTAAATTTCCGTTTTCTTTTTTTTCAATAAGCCACAGAGAATGAGTAATTTTGTTTGTAAAAGTCCAAGTAGACTGACACACGGACCTTTATACTCTTTTAGCTACCAAGTCAGTTGGTCTCCTATGGGGGAAAAAAAATGCTACCTTTGTATATTTGAACTTTTTTTGGTCTTAATGCTAAGTGATTAGCATCTTGTCTTAAGTACTTGACAAATTTTGTCACACCTCATAATGTCTCAGATTCCATGAAGGAAATAGTATTAGACATAATTCTGTATTTAAAAGTCTCTTGCAATTTATTTGGGGAGATAATTTTAATATGAAAAATACATCATATAACTAAATAAAAATTGGATAAGAAAGATGATATAAACATGTAAAATATGCCTTCCTGATTATGTACATACTGTGGGAAAATTAAGAAGATCGTGCAGGAATTAGGATCCTTGTAAATCTGTCATGGACCTTAAAGCACAAAGAGAATTCAGATAGATGTTGCTAAGACTTTACTACTTCTCAAAGAATTCTGGGCATGCAAGGAAACTGAGAGATGATTCATCCTAAATTCCTCACCTTCTATGAGAAACAAACCCAGACATAGCAGCTGACTTACCCAAGGTTCCACTGTGGATGTGTGCAGTGCTGGGAAAGATTCTGCTTTGTTTCTATCATTTTAAGTCGTCTCCCACAACCTTGCTTAAATTACATAGAGGCTGTTGTTTGTTTTCCATTTATGTCAGGGAAGATGAGCTCAGACGCATAATTTCTCACTAGAATAAAACGCCCTGTTAAAACATCGTCTAGACCAGTTTTTTTTTTTTTTTTTTTAACCAGAAACTGGAAATGTTGATGCTATAATCATAAAACCTACACTAGGTCTATTGCATTTGCAAAGGAACAGGGAAAAAATTGTCTTCTAAGGATTTGAAGGCGTGGAACCAGAATAAGATATCTATTATAGACTTCCAATTCCAGACATGTGAGTTACGTCATTATACATCCAAGGAACAGGATTTCCCCTGATATTTAAGCAATCTTCTTTTATGAATGAATTAGCCTTTTTCTCCACCACACTATCTAATGGTTTAAAAAAGACAACATCCGTCCTAGCACAGATTATAGTGGTTTCTTTCCATTTTGCATACCGTTCTTTGATAGGCAGCATCAACTTTAATTTATGTTCAAGCAGCATCTGAGAGTACTGACATCTGGTTTGATAAACCACATAGCTATAAGCAAACTTATAAGGTAAATTATTTAAGAATCCCCATTTAATTTTCAGCTTCTCTAAGGACAAGATGACAGACTGAAATGTGTCAAGCCCAAAGAAAGCAGCCTAAGCTCATCTCAAACATGACATTTAAAGTAATTCAATAATATTCCACATTTTACAAACAGACATGAAAACACATTTCACCCTATCAATATAATTTGTAGTACCCTGAGTAGAATCCTGCCATGCTGTCCCACAAGAAGTATAATTTAGCATGGGCATAAATTGCACTTAGATATTCAATTATTACCTTAAATATATGACTATGTGGGAAAAATCTCAGCATGTTACGTACAGTGAAATATATTGAAGTGAATAAGGCAAATCAAGAGGAGATTTTTATTCCCCTATGTTGGGTTAGCACAGTTCTGTTTCTGAGATTCATTCATTGAAGCATTAAATATGTATTTGCTAAATAGCTCAAGTGTGAGATGCTGTTCTAAGCACTTGCTAGTCATTAAAGATTATACACACACACACACACACACACACACACACACATACACACACACACATGGTTACTACCTCTATGGAGCTTTATATCTGATCTTGCTGGATAAAATGTTCTGATTGTCCATCTGAAGCATTATAAGTGTATCAGTTTTGTTCTTGTCCTTTTTGTTACAGATTTATTCATTTTTCCCTTTTCTTTTATATGAGTGTTTGCAAGCATGAATGTGTGGCATATGTGTACAGTGCCCACAGAGGCCAGAAGGCAATGTCAGAACCCCTGGAGCTAGAGCTACAAGTGGTTGTAAGCTACCATTTGAATGCTTGCAACCCAATCTGAGTTCTCTGCAAGAACAAGTTCTCCCAACCACTAAACTATCTCTCCCACTCCCTTTCGTTTTCATGCAAGGAAGGTGTATGATAGTGATTCTGATAAAATATATACAGAAACCTCCCAAAGAGAAAATACTCACATAGAAGAAAAGATGTACCTCCCAAAAGCCTGATTTCAAAGTGACTTGATCCTTCTTCCAGGAAGAAGTAAACTGTAACTCAGTCAACACCAAATGCAAAACACGGACAATGCTACGAGCGAAGCAACGTGTCAAGCTTTAGGAAGGTATTAATGAGGTGGTAAATGGTATGACATCTCAGAAGGTCAAAGATAAAACAGAGAAATGAACTTTACAAAGAGGTGGTTGGCCGTGATCCCTCACTGTATGTGGAAAGCAAAGTAAAAGTTTTCATTGGCAATGTTCAATTGGTAGCTTTTTTTCCCGCTTTGAATTTGGAAGCATAATATATCTCATTTGATACTAGACACATTAACAAATAGTATTGTTCTTTAAAGTGACCATTCATTTATAAGTTAGCCCTGTTAGTAAGCTCTCCATAAATCACTGCTACATGGAACTCTGTGTTCCCATCAGTAATGAAGGAGGCATTTTTATTCAAATTTAGCAGGCTGTTCAGCTCCCAGGATAATGATTAAGTAAAGATCTTCTTTTTTATTCTGCAGACAAAGCACATACCATACTTACAGTTTAGGCTCTTGGGGACAAAAATATTAATGGAGGCCAAGATTTCTACAGACTTTATGGAAATAACCTTTAAAAAAGTTTTCATTCTATGATCACTCTCTATAGCACTCTGATTTCTTTTTCCTCAGGTCAGAGCATTCTTGACAGGCCTCCCACTCTTTGGCTATTCTTTAAGAGTACTGTGATTTCCTCACTTCTCTTCTTAATGAATATTTCATCTGTTGGAAGGAATAATCATTGCATGTTTACGAAATGACAAAATGACTTACAAAAATGTATTTAACAGAAAATCAGCCTTTCTTAGAATTACCAAAGGATCTTCTTTCTGAGCCTTCTTCCACCTCCTCAAATGACTGTCAGCAGTAAAATGAGCATTAATTTCATGCACTCTTACGATTAAAACTATCATCTTGGTACAAATTAGAATGAATGACACAATGACAGATCCTACAGGATGTTGTAGTAAGCAGAGTAAAAATACTGTAGCATCAACCAAGGTGCTTATTAACAAAGAAAGCTATATAGTTAGATGAAATTAAGAACAGTGGAAATTTGTGTGACTCCTATTAGTTTATTTTGAAAAGACTGAATGATACAGTTGGTATCATTTCCATTCCAAGGAAGACCTAGTCAGCTGCATCCTTTAAAATGAATCCAGAATTCAAATACATATGCAGATATGCAAATGAATATGGGACAAAAATAGGTAGCTGGTGCATTTTCATAAAACATCATTGAATTATCTAAGTTATATTGTTTCAACTGATATCTGTCAGATCCCTAGGGAAAACAGGATGCTACTTGAAGGTCATTAGTTTAACACCTATCATATAGAAAATGGTCACTTCTGCAGTTTAATTGTCACACATCACAGAATTATATTTTCATTTTGTTCTTACTTTACAATTTTATCATTACTTTTCATTCTTTTTAAAGGGAAAACATTTCAATTCTTACTATTTCTTGGAAGTGCTTTAGGATGATGAAACAGTGGTTTCAAGTTAATTTGGAAAGATGAAGAACTATGAAACAGTCTTTGGTTCACTGAAAATGCATATTGTTGCATTCTTCTGTCCGATGAAATAATAATAATCTCATGAGAGAACTTCTGCTTGGAAACCATCATCTTCACCTCCGTCAGGTACTACCACCCTACTGCGTCAGCATCCTGTTTGCAAACCCACATATCTTTCAGATCATGATTTCTCTATAGGAATTTACCAAGCCCTCTAGGTTTTGTATTCAATCTTGTCGTTGCTTTTCCATTGTTTTTTATTTTCTTCTCCTTTTGTTTTTCTGGGCCAGAGGGACAAGTACCAACTGAGCAATATTTGTACGTTCCTTGAAAGGTCATAGATAAATGTTACAAGAAACTAAATTCAATCTACAAGTTAGGTTCATTATGAACCTTGAGAGTGGAAGTAAATGAATCTCTAACCTATCCACAAATTATGTCTGATGAAACTTCAAAGAATAAATGGCACAGTTCATTCTATCTTTTTCATTGAAGTTTCAGTAAAGAAAGGTTGTAATTATCTATCTTACAATATTTTTACCTTCCACATTAAGAAGATTCTATCGGTTCATGGAACGACACAATGATAAGTGAGTTGGGACATATAGTGTGTCAGGATATGCATATCCATACAAATATATGCAAGGCAATAATGAATGTATAATCAACTTAACAGTAATAAACCCCACCCCTTTGCCGCAACAGCAATTCTATTAATTTAAACATTTTGCTTAACATTTAGGAGGTCTACTCTGTTTTAAGAGTTTCTTCTCAAACTACCTTCAACCTTGAAGGTTTGTGAAAAATCATTAGGTTGTGAAGAATCAGACCATCACTGAAATAGGTCAGAATAGAAAAAAAAAAAAAGCTAAAACAATGTCACTCTACCTTAAAGAACTAATATCCTGTTCTCTCTTGATTTTTATTTTTTGTGAAACAGTAATATAAATAAAGCTCATATGAGTGTTCAAAGGGGAACTTAAGAGTGAACATACTTTGAATTCATTGATCTATATATACTATTAAAGATGATTGACAGCTACAACAAATTTACTACTAGGAAAACCTTGTAAGTTTAACTGTAAATGCACAGAGAGTCAGTAGATTAAAGCACAATTGAACTACATTTGTACACACACACACACACACTCACTATTAGTCAAATATACTTACAGAACAATCACTTGTTAGTAATATATGTGTATGTATATATGTGTCATGTATAACAAAGAATTCAGAATGTGTACATCTAAAATAAAAACTCTACATTGTCATATGGCTCATAGAACTATTGCTTCAATTTTGCATAAGAAGTTGATGGTACAAGTTATTCTAAGTTAAATGTTAAACTCTAATTTTTCTTTTCAGGTTCTCTCACTTATAGGCTTCACTGGTTCTCCAAATGCAACAGATATGAAAGAGTCCACTATCCCCCTATTTTTACCAAATCTGAAATCTCCCATCTTGCCTATGAATAGCACCAAATGCATATAAATACAAGTTTGGTGGGAGCAGCAGAAGCTGGTATAAAATACAAGGTCAAATTGTCTGAGATGGAAGAACACAACCTGATCACAAATTCAGTTTAAAGATTTCAGCAGCCTTTTCCCTTATAGGGATAAAAACATTTTCCTTCAAGTTCTGCCTACTAAACTTCTTGTTAGTAATATTGGATATAAGAATCATCTACTTAGTTTTCCAAGCCTTCCTTTTAAAGCTTGAATTTATTAAGTGACCTAACCTGGTCAGTTCCATATACTTAGCACATTTAAAAACCCATGATCTTCAAAGTACATCCCATGGCCTGGTGTCATCAGTATCCCCTGAGATCATGTTAGAAATATAAAATCTTAACCATCATGCAGACCAAGTAAAGCAGAAACTCAGATGTATGGATCAGAAATTTTTGTTCTAACAAGTCTTCCAATTAATTGTAATGTACACTGCAGTTTAAGAACCATCGGTGATATAAGTCCCTCTGCAATTATACAATGGAGCACTGCATATCTGTCCTTAACATTTTCCTTTTTCTTCTTTTGTATCATGGATGGTACAAGTCTAGTATGTTTAGGAAAGTATGGCAAAAAAATAGGTATTACAAATAATGTGGCATTTTAGTTGACACACTTAAACTACTCACAGTTTTATAAACAGAGAGATAGAAGAGAAGGGCAGTATGGCAAGACAGAGTTTGGGAAGGGGAGGTGTGATCCTCGGCTACAAACATATTTCTGAGCACTTTTAAGTAGGCCAAAAACATAAGACTAGTTTTCTACACTATATTCAATTCTTCATCATTTTCTTCTCAGAAACTTGATGCTAGAAAAACATATTAGGAATATAGTGTCTCCATCCTTTTCATTGCTGAAGGTGTCCCCAAAAAGAATAAAAAAAAATGATGACTTTGCATTGAACCATACTCCTTGTACCCTAAACACAAAAGGAGAGGATTGTGGGACAGAAGAACAGGAAGAATGTTATCAAGTGACCTATAGATGGAATGGGGGAAAGTCAAAATTCTCCCCGAGAATGAGAATGGGTTTCCAATGACTTAACAAATTCTTTTTCTGAATGAAGGAATGTCCTAAAGAATACCTGGAGGTGTGGGGATGATCACTGACGAGATAGCTCAGAAGTAACATGAACCACGTCTATTAGTAATTACGATTAGATTGCAAGTTTTCTCAAGAACTTCACTGTAATCTAATAAATTAGTGAGAATTTGATGATATGAAAGAACATAGAATTCTCCTAGAGTCTAATCAGTCAGAAGTTTTAAATGAGTTCTTTATATATTTTAGATATTAGCCCTATATTGTATGTGGGATTAGTGAAGAAATTTTTTCTCAATCTGTAAGTTGACGATTTGTCCTATTGACTATGTCCTTTGCTTTAAAGAAGCTTTCCAGTTTCATGAGGTCCCATTTATCAATTCTTGATCTTAGAGCCTGAGCCATTGGAGTTCTGTTTAGGAAATATCCCCCCCTGTGCCAATGAGTTCGACGCTCTTTCCCACTTTCTCTTCTATCAGATTCAGTATATCTTGTTTTATATTGAGGTCCTTGATCCACTTGTGCTTGAGCTTTGTGCAAAGTGATAGATATGGATCTATTTTCAGTTTTCTACATACAGATTGTCAGTTAGACCAGCTGCATTTGTGAAGATGCTGTCTTTCTTACATTGTATATTTTTGGCTTCTTTGTCAAATTCAGGTGTCCATAAGTGTGTGTTTTTATTTCTGGGTCTTCAATTCTATTCCATTGATAAACTTGTCTCTGTACTAATACTATACTATTTTTAAAACCAAACAACCCAATCAAAAAATGGAGTATAGAACTAAACAGAGAATTCACAACAGATGAATCTCAAAGGGCTGAGAAACACTTAAAGAAATGTTCAAAGTCCTTAGTGATCAGTGAAATGAAAATTAAAATGACCTTACACTAATCAGAATAGCTAAGATCAAAAACTCAAGTGACAGCAAATACTGGCAAGGATGTGGAAAAAGAGGAACACTTATTCATTGCTGGTGGGATTGCAAACTGGTATAACCACTCTGGAAATCAATCTGGAGGTTCCTCAGAAAAACTGGATATAGTATCTACTACCTGAAGACCACTTTTAGACACATACCCAAAAGATGATGCACCATGCCACAGAGGCAGTGTTCCACTATGTTCATAGAGGCCTTATTTGTGATAGCCAGAAGCTGAAAACAACCCAGATGTCCCACAATGGAAGACTGGATACAGAAAATGTGGTTCATTTACACAACGGAATACTACTCAGCTATTAAGAACTAGGACATCATGAGTTTTGCAAGCAAATAGATGGAAGTAGAAAAGATCATCCTGAGTGAGATAACTCACACCCAAAAGGACATGCATGGTATGTACTCAGTAATAAGTGGATATTAGCCAAAAAAGTACATAATACCGAGGAAACAACTCACAGGGCTCAAGAAAGACCTAAGTGAGGATTCCTCAATCCCACTTGGGAGGGAGAAGAAAGCAGTTACCAGGAGCAGAGAGAGAGAGAAGGACCTGGGTGAGAGAGGAGACAGAGAGAGGAAGGGAGGAACATGATTGGATATTGGGAAGGGAGGGGGCAGGACTGAAGTCCTGAGGGCCAGCAGAAAGAGTGGAAACAGGCAACCTCAGTAGGTAAGAGGTGGGGGAGACCCTCTAGAATGTACCGGAGACCTGGGAGGTGAGAGACTCTCAGAACTCAATGGAAGGTACCTTGGATGATGTGCTCTAGAGTGGGAAGGGGGAAGTTGTAGAGTCTACCTCCAGTGGAGAGACAGGACATTAAGTGGTGGGATGGGGTTGCCATCCCACAGTCAAAAGCTCTGACCCAGAATTGTTCCTATCTGAAGGAACTGCAGGGACAAAAATGGAGAAGAGCATAAGAGAAAGGAGGCCCAGTGACAGGCCCAAAAGGGGATCCAGCTAAGGGGAAGGCCAGGGGCCCTGACACTGTTACTGATGCTGTGGTGTGGTTGCAGACAGGAGCCTATCATGACAGCCCTCCAAGAGGTCCAACAAGCAGCTGAAAGAGTAATATGAAGATACTAGCACCCAACCAATGGACCCCTGTGGTTGAATTGGGGAAAAGCTGGAAGAAGCTGAGGAGGAAGGCAGTCTCAACTGACCTGGATCCCTGAGATCTCTCAGACACTGAACTACCAACCAGGTAGCTTAAATCAGTTGAAATGAGACCCCTGACACATACACAGTGGAGGACTGACAGGTCTGGCCTTAGTGAGAGAAGATGCACCTAACCCTCAAGAGACTGCAGGCCCCAGGGAGTGGTGAGGTCTGGTGGGTTAGGGTTGTGGGGGTGGGGTCATCCTTGTGGAGACAGGGGGCTGGAAGGAGGTAAGGGATGGCAAGTGGTCAGGAGGAAGGCAGATAGGGAAGGGTATGAAATCTGTACTATCAACAAGGATTAAAGCAAAAAATAAATTAATTAATAAAAAATAAGTCTTAATGGTTCTTGATTAGGATAAATTTAGGATGACAGATCAGGGTGAGTTTTTCCATTGAGGCACCAGGGTTTGTATAATGTGAATCCTTGCTTTTTTAGCATCGAGAGGTTGCCCATATTCCTTGGTACCTCCCTCTTAAAACAGCCCATACCATGTCAGGTTGTTCTCATGCTTTCTGTAACTCTATTCAGTCACCATCTTCCACTTTTAAAAACCTTGTAATTACATTGACTTTATACAGATAATCCTCTGTAACTTAAGACCATCTGATTAGCACCTTTAATTCGATATGCACTCTTAATTATTTCTGGTATATGGCATAGCATTGTCACAAATTCTACAGATTAAAAGATGAGCTTGGGTAGAGAATTATGCCTCATATAAGCTGTGATTCCTGAACGTTTTTTAAATGTGGAGCTATTTTCAATCATTTATATTATTGCTTGATCAAAAAGGAATTTGATATATGAATCCTTTTCACTTGGAAGAATAATGTCCCAAACAAACACATCTATATAACACATACTAACAACACTGATTACTTGGTATATAAATACATATATTTCAGCCCTCAACTACATACCACATGGTTCTGACTGTAGCACCTGCCCCTTGCTGATTCTTATTTCACTAGAACTTAGCACCATGCCCCATTGTGCAAACTTAATGGGTGTCACCGTAATAAATAAAGTAAGTGAAAGTTTATTTGGAAAAAAATCATTGTATACTTGTATTTCTTACTTAGTTCACAGTTATACATATTTCAGAAATATGAGTCTAATTCTAAACATGGAAAATGAACTTACACTACTTAAAATCCATTTAAAGGAGATGTCAGAGGCATTAGAAAATTGTTTTTAAACTGAATCATTCATCAGTGGAATATGGAACAAAAGAAAGTGAACCCTTATACCACATGAATTTTTACTTCTATTTCATTTCAAATCAAGAAGATGAAAGTCACTTCTAAAACATTACGATTCGTGAACTTCATTTACTGCTTCTTTTTTGGTTTGATCAAAATATCCATCTTTATATAGCACTTGGATTGTTGGTATTTTATTGTATTGCCACATCTCATTATTATGTATTAAATACTATTATTTATAGCCACTACTTAATCTGATGGAAAATTATTGAAGGCTTGGCACTTCAGGAATAGACATTTTATTGGGATGAAGGAAAGACTAGGAAGAGTCAATGGTCCTTCAGCTGCCCCTCAGATCATTAACTCCAAGTGGTTATTTGCTTCCAGGCACTGTCCTGCCCAGGATGTTATTGCTGTGATATGGAGATGAAGGAGAATATATTTTGAATGCTTTAATATGAACACAAGCTCGTGAAAGGTGCCAGATTGAAAGCATTGGAGTTTGAAGTCATCGGGTTATGCACTTGGCTGCTTTCAAGGTACAGAGAGATGCTTGACCTTGAATGACCACCTAAGCAAAAGGGAAGAAACATAGAGCGTGCTAAACTTTAAGAGACACAGAGAGAATCAGCATGGATACATCCCACCATTAATTTAAACCTTTTGACTAAGAAAAAAACTTTGAAACTACTAGTTAAATTTAGACTTCATCTAATTAGTATAATGCCAGAACAAGTACTGCTATGGAGTGAGGTAAGTGGGTGCTAGTCATTTAAGAACACACAGTTGCTTTGTTTCAAAGAGAAACAAGTATTTTATTACCAATTCATTTGAACCACTTAACAGAAAATCTTTGAACAGCTGATTTGTGTATATATTTTCCAATTTAAGAACCAATCTTGACTCATATACATACCTGAGAAGAATCCTGATGTGTGTGTGTGTGTGTGTGTGTGTGTGTGTGTGTGTGTGTGTACATGCGCACCCTTGTGCACATGTGCTCACACACCAGTGCAAGTGCTAAGGGGATGTATTTGTGGGTGCATGTGCCTGTGCTTGTAGAAGCCAGAGGTCAAGGTTAGCTGCTTTCCTGTCTTAGTGACTATTTTTTATTGCTATGACAAAATAGCATAACCACAGCAACTTATAGAACAAAGCATTTATTGTAAGGACTCATGGTTTCCAAGGGTGAGTCCTTGAGTCCTTGATCAGTAAGGCAGAGAGCATAGCAGCAGGTAGGCAGACAAACATGAGTCAGAGAAAGAGAGATAACTGAGAATAGAATGATCTTCTGAAACCTCAAAGCTCACTCCTGTTGACATTCCTCCTTACACAAGGTTATACCTCCACTCTTTCACAAAGAGTTCTACCAAGTAGGAATCAAACATTCAAATATATGACCCTATGGAGACCATTGCTCATTCAAACCACCACACTTCCCCAGTCATTTTCAACCTTACTTTTTCAGATGGGGTCACTCACTGAACCTGTATAGATCTTCCTCATTCAGTGAGAATCTATGTGCCAGCCTTAGGTATGTTCCTAAGTAATACAATGTACCTTGCTTTTGAAAAGTGGGTTGAGAAGATCAAC
Source organism: Rhynchomys soricoides (assembly GCA_019843965.1). NCBI lineage: Eukaryota > Metazoa > Chordata > Mammalia > Rodentia > Muridae > Rhynchomys > Rhynchomys soricoides. Next base: position 2,112,727 of record JADRCH010007458.1, on the reverse strand, counting down.
CCTAGGTTTTCATGATTAAGCTACAAGAAACTTACCAAGGTATCCATCTCTCTAGCCACAAAAACTACCTCTCGATTTTGAACTATACAATTATTGAACAGGGAGGAAATTATAATTATTCAACACAATGTTTTAGCATTGATGAGAAAACTAAAGAGAAATAACCCAGGTATAAATGTATTGTTAATATAAAACCAGGAGTATAGTTCGGGTTTTCTACCATGGCATGCTTTCTCCCTAAAGAAATAGACCTAGATGCTCTCTGAAATACCTAATCAGTACCAATAATTTTTTTGTAAGTGCACATCTTTCATATCTGTCAGGGATGTTTCCCCTTAATTATACTCTATTAATTTACATTAGCTATAAAGCTTTATTTGTATGATAGATATGTTAATATCATACTATGATATTAGGGCACAGAGACATCTTCCAAATTCACAAATGAAATAATATGTAAAAATCTTGAATAGTTCTCAAAGGAAGTTTTCTTTTAATTTTGTCATTTGATTATCTGATCATAATTTTTGTTGTATAAATATCTAAACTTTGCCATATTATTCTCCTAAAGAGAGTACATCTAGACGAATGGCAAATGGAGTTATGTTTAAGATGGTAACAATTGGCCAATATATTTTAAGTTCATGTTATAGAATAATTATAACTAGTTGAGTGCTAATTAATGATATATTTAATACAATATTTTTATATTTAGTATATTTCTCAAAGTGCATTACAAATTCTAAAATTTGGGAGATTTCTGGGTTTTTTTCTATACTTCTATACTTACATAGTTTTAAAAGTACCAAATTATGTCAAAGGCTTACCAACTTGCTTCATATTCAGATAATCCTTTCATTGTTTCCACTTGGACTGAGAATTAATATTTGATTAATGGTGTATAGCATGATTACAGATAGGGACCAAAGTTTAAAAGAGCAATACTATCTCTTCCCTAGTTATTAAGAACTGAATAATGACTATTGTTTTAATAGAATTAAGAACTGTAAGGTATGTTACAAATCTTGCCACATTTTCATATATATTCCACCAGAGGACTGACTCTAAAAGCGCTTGATAATCTAATCGAATTATTGCTATCTTATTTATCAGAAGAAAGGGTACTAGCTGGAGAGATGGCTCAGCGGTTAAGAGCACTGGCTGCTCTTCCAGAGGTCCTGAGTTCAATTCCCAGCAACCACATGGTGGTTCACAACCTTCTGTAATGGGATCCCATGCCCTTTTCTGGTGTGTCTGAAGACAGCTACAGTGCACTCACATATATAAAATAACTAAATCTTTTAAAAAGAAGAAGAAGAAGAAAGGGTACAATGATTTTTGATGGTTGTTTAGTGACTGTGCATCGGACAAACATGTGGTTGGATAGATGGGTAGATGAAAAGAAGAAAAATGGAAGGTTAAACAGATTAATGCAATAGCTTAGTCAAAATTCAAAAATTCAAATTTAAATATTTCACTTGCCACTTTTTAAAGAATCATAGCATACATTTCAGGAGGCAAATTTTGTCTGAATCTTCCAAATAGAAATATTTGTTCCATTGATAGGGAAAAGTGTCATGTTTATTATAGTCCATGAGAACTATTAAATAATTTGCAAATTTCCTTATTGGCAACTGATATTCCCACCCACTCTACAGAGGGTTTATGGAAACTCCTAGGGTTAATAACTATGTATAGAAAATATCACACAATTAATAATTCAAACTTGTCAGATAGTTTAAACATTTGGTTTTGCAAATACCCTCTCATAATAATGGAGTATATAAACTTTTATATATAAAATAAATAAATAGATTCCAAAAATTAAACTATGCATTTCAATCGAAATAAACTCAATAATACAAACTATTATATCAAAAAATTCAGCATAGATTGAACATACCTTGTTAGATCCAGAAGAGAAGTTAAGCAGAATAAAAGTCACTCTTGTAATTCCTGTAAGAAAAAATTAAACCAAATTATCTTTCATATAGATGTACAAACAGGTCAAATGCAGTACTTCCATGAAAAGGGATATATACATACATATAGATAGATGGATAGATAGATAGATAGATAGATAGATATAGATATGCTGAGAGGGACTGCGTATACACTACATACACACTGTAACTTATTTTCTAATTAACAATGGAAGTGTGTTTCATGTTTAAAGGTCTGATTCAAACTTTCATTGTATTAACTATACTGCTAACAGAAGGGGTTTTGTTTTAATGTTTTGCTGTGCATGGTATAGAACTTTTCTTCTTAGGCATGTAGACAAGTACTCTACCTTTTAGTCACATTCTAGGCTGAAGACTGTTTTAATTGCACAGTATATACCTAGAATAGTATGGAACTTATGTCTACTCCCTAAACAACCTCATTTAACTTACACTCAACATTTTGAGATGATATGATATCACAATTTCATTAACAACATGAAGTTTATACTAACCATAGTTGCTTGAAGTATAATAGTTACTTGTACTTACTGAAAGCCTTCATATAAAGACTTCATCTATTTCTCCAAATAATTGTTTAAGTTTGGAAAACTAGGGTTCAGAGACCTTCAGTAGCTAGCATTATTGCAGTGAATCATATATATGGTACATGGCAGAGCCAGCATCAGGATACATGTCTTTTCCCTTTTGTTTCATTCTTTGATTCAATGACTTACATGCTATCTTTATACAGCACTTATAAAAAAAATGAAGGTAAAATATTTTCAATACATATCATGCTTAGCACTTGGACAAAAGGTTTACTATCATAAAAGGAGCCACACTAATATGCTCTACTTGAAAGATACATATTTCTCTGTGACTTAATATATTCAATATGTAAGCTAATGATGGATAACATATGAAATTTACAACCCCCCATGAGCAATGTATATGGATACATTTTTGGAAAGCAACTTGTCAGTAAATGTTAAATCTTTAAGACAGGCAGTTTATTTTATCTTTTCTACATATACAATTATATTTATGTACAGAAAACTTAGCAGTGTACATTTAACCCAGTTTAGTACTGCTTTCTTTAGGCTTTGCCTTTTCCAGCTTGGCAATGCGAGCCACAAACTTAGGACCCAGAACGTTGCCTCTCCCGTGGCATTGGATCTCGTCATATCTGTCATTCTAATTGGTCCTAATAGCTTCCACCAGCTTAGCCAGAGCACCCTTGTCTTCCGAGTTAACCTGTGTGAGGGCAACAGTGGTGCATTTCTTCCCGTGGACCAGGAGTCTCCAGCCTGGCCTTTTCCTTGATGATGCAGTAGGGCACCCCCATCTTTCGACACAGGACAGGCAGGAAAACCACCAGCTCAATGGGGTCTACATCATGGGCAATCACCACTGACTGAGCCTTCTTGTCCTCCACCAAGGTGGTGACTATATTGACTCCTCTCAGAGGACAGGTGGTCTCTTAGTTGGAATGTTCCCGTTGCCAGCAGGTTTTTTCTCAGTACAGGGCAGTAGCACTTGCTTCTTCTCTTGCTTTGTCTCTGTACTGTACTTGAGGGCAAGCTTAAGCAGCTGAGTAGCTGTTTGGCTGTCCAGGGCCTGGATGAACTGGTTAATGGCACGAGGTACTTTGAGCCACTTATAGAGGATGTCTGCAGCCTGATGTAGTGGGGCCATTTGATGAAGCAGAGTGTTAGATCTCTTTTGAGCTATTTTTTTCTGCTTTTCTCTCTATCTATATGTATATATGTGTATGTATGTATGTATTATATAAACTTAGAAATTATTATCAAAATATTGGTAAATAAATATATGTAATAAAATAATTTAAAATGCAATCCGTATAGAAAACCATATTTAAAATATATGATCCTCTTTTGTGTATATTTCTATTATCTAACATTTCTCTAATGAATGTATAATATTGTATTAATAAATATATTTTAATTCCTTAAAAATTCCATTTCAGAATAGGTAGTATTGTAAATCAAAGCAGAAAAAGAGAAAATATTAACTTTAAACTTTAACATTTTGATATTTTATGATTGACATTTAATTAAACTTGTGGCACCAATTTATCAATCAACTAATTCCCAAATCTACTTCTTTTATATTTGGAAATTCTCAAAAGTGAGAACACGTCTTTTAAAAATGCTATGAGAATATCAATATAAAAGACAACATTTAAATACATTTTAAAAGAATGTAGGCCAATAATACCATTGTCACCTTTGGAAAAAATCACTAGGATGACCTTGTAGTGATAATAGAGTATGATGTTATTACTAATAATTTCTATGCCCAATGTACTATGTATAAAGCATTCATAGTAAACTGAAGTAGTGCTCTTGATTAGTTGCAATCTAATTGCTCTATGTGCATTTTTATCACTGTTAATGCTACTCAAAAAAAGGCATAGTTCTGCTCAAGTGTTGACATGGTTCCATAATAGTGCTAAGTTAAAATCTTTCAAGGGAAGATACTTCAGTATGTACTGACATCTAGACTACAAAATTATTCCTGTCTCTTCTGATGCACACAAGAGTAAGTCTGTAGAAATTGGCTTCATACCCATAAGGCTGATTCTGCAAGGAAGCTAGCAAATAAAAATGTACTTGAAAAAATAAACTGTCCTATATGTAGCATTTTGGCTTGGTGAGGTACACAGAGAAATGAGAAGAAAACTGGCTTTAAATAGATATAGCTCTTCTCTGCTCACTTCAGAATTGCTTTCCTGCTTCAGCATTTAGAAGCGAATCTACCCATTTAAGATTATAGAAGGCCAGCATATAGGTTGATCTATGTCAGATACCCTAGGTTACATGCCATTGCTTACAAGTTGACAACATGTTCTCCTTCCCTTCCTTTTTACAAATCTCTATCTCACCCAAGAGTTCATTTCCAAAAAGAGGAAGCTGTTCAACGACTTTTTGTGTGCTAACCACCATTTAACAAAAAGAAGTTAGAAAGTTTGAGAGTATTGGCACTGGAATGAGGCAAATAATGGATACCAGATGCAAAATAACAGAAGCTATAAACATTAGAAAGACAGCCCACAGAACTGACTTATGATTTAGAAATGGGCTATATCTTGACAGCCAAGTCATAAATCCAAATCTAGATAGCTCATTAAGAGACCATCTAGTCCAGACTTCAGATACTGAAATGGCCTCTTGTTTGATCCTATGAAAAGAATAATATTCTACTGCCTTCACAAAGGAGATGCTTAGTATGTCTAAATAATTGCCATTTATGAATGGAGAGGTAATTAGTGAATTGAAGGTAATCGAATGAGACTTTAAAAATCTGATTCAAAATGTTAATATAAAATATAAATATATGGATGTACTTATATAAAATATACATGTGTATATAGAATTGCTATCTTCAATGGATTTCAAAATAATAACTTCTATTAATTTAAGAAAAGTGTCATTTAATTATTCAATCTTTAATAAATTTTTGTTGTAGGTACTATATTAACATGGTTTCTATTTACAAGGCCCTTAGGTAGCACGTGAGTCACTAGACTTTATTTTACTAATGACTATATCTTTCTATGTTGCTTTCCATGCTTTGAAAACTCAGATGCAATTTTTCTAATGGAACCTTTACTCAAGGACCTTGTAGAAAATAATTGTGTTAATAACAGAGACAGTTTCCCCATTACAATGATCTGTGCTCCTCGACAATTAATGCCTCTCCATTCTGGATTGTCACCTTTTTTCCTCAGGGCCTAAAGAACTTTTAGGTTTACATTATTGGATGCAGCTTCTTTTCTTTCTGGCAATATGGGCATTTCTAATGATGAGACCTGCCCAAAGTTGTCAATGCTATTTTTCTTCTTTTCCATTAGAGGTGACTGTGGCTGACTCGCCAAGTAATCTGTAGTCTAACTTCACTTAATTGTTATTACTACACAACATGAAGAAATATAGTGAGTAATCACTTCTGTTTTACATGAAGCAAATTGCTAGTGCTTTTCACAGCAATATGAAGAAGCCTTAACTTGCCTAATCTTTCCCTAACATCCTGTTCAAATACTGAGAGTATAAACTCAGCTCTCTCTGGTTCTCTAGTAAATGAAGAATAAATTGCATTAGTGGCTTTCAATTATTCCACTTGTCTGTGGACCTCTTCAAACAAAATATCCAGAGAACATTTCTACCTGATTTGCTTACCTCTGTCTCGGTGGTTCTCAACTCCCTTTAGGGGTCACATATCAGATATCCTGCATATCAGATATTTACCCAATGATTCAAAGTAGTAGCAAAAAATACAGTTATAAAGTAGAAACAAAATAATTTTATAGTTGGGGGTCACCACAACATGAGGAATTGTACTAGGGGTCACGACATTAGGAAGGCTGAGAACCACTGTTATATAGCTCCACCTCTCAAGGAGAAAGGTTTATTCTAATCTACCATGTAAACCTTACGTCAATGCTCCAGTAATTATTTTCTGCATTGTATTTACTCTTTCTCTTGTATATATACTCTGATAATGAAAGTTATATAATCTAATATAGAACATCTAAAAGCACAGGAAAGAAAAAAATAAAAGCTTCCTCCTATCTACTTCCTCCTAAAACAAGTCTTTTTGTTTTTAATACTGTTTTAAATATTTTTAAAATGATTTTTAATAATTTTTTAATGATTTTAATAATTTAATAATCCATTTCCAATCTTTTTTCCCTACATGTATATGGGGCACATACAGTTGCTTATCCAAATTTTTTACTTGACATTGTAATATACACATTTTGCTTTTACATAAAATATTTGTAAACATCATCTTTAGTACACATAAACTATTGTATTTTCTGAACATATCATAAATCATGTAGCAATTCCTTTGTTGAACATGTATTCTACCATTACAAAAAAAATGTTATTTGAAAAAAAAAAGCTTTGCAAATGAATTTTCTTTAGATTAGAACAAATTCTCAGAAGTAAAGTTACTGGAACAAATAATAACAGTATTGGTTTTCTGGTACTAGGAGTAGAACACAGGGTTTACATATGCTAGACAAATGGTCCACCAGTAATCTACCACCATAGCCACTGTGTACAAAATTTCTAATTATTTTGCAGAAAACTGCCAAATATCTACCAATTAGTGTTCCATCAGGTCTTTATTATCTCTTATTAAGCTGATATTTCTTAAGCATGTCCTACATGTAGAGCACTATTTTATTTTATATGGATGGATGTAGTGGTAAACAGAAATGCAAGTAGCTCATGGCCTCATGGATCCAGTATGCTAGAGGAGCTGCTAAATTATAAACAAACAAAACCACAGTAAAATACCAAGTAATTCTAACTAATAAGAAAGAAAATAGAGACAGAAAACGAGAGAGGAAAATGAAGAAGTATACCACAAATCGATGCACAGGGGAGAGGACACAGTAATGATGAAAGGGTAATAATTTAAACATCTGAATAAAATGAGAAATTCGACCAGTAGGAATCTGGAAAAAATATTTCAAACAAATAGAAGAAAATTCATATCTAAAGTTCCTGGGTGACAAAACGTTCATGGTATGTTTCAGAAACAAAGCAGAAGACAAAATGTGTAGGAGGTTTTGAGTAAGTTTGGATAGGAAATACAGTACACAGTCTGAGAGCAAACTAATGCAGACTCTTGTAGGCCTTGATATTTTTTTAAAATATTTAAATTGTAGTTTATATGGTATGTTTGATTGTTTTCTAACAGGTAGAGAAGAGATAAAAGCACAGATCTTAATGAAATTTAAAAATCATATTGGTTGTGGCGTAGAAAACTTAAGAGAGGAAGACAATCAATGGACGAATCTTTGTGAATACTATTTCCTATTCCTAATTAAAAAACGATGGCTTGGTTGAGGGCAGGGAGAAACTGACTCATATAAAGACTAGAGTTTGTAGGTGGAATCAAATGAGTAAGCCATTTGTTAATTGGTTTAAGTATAGGTTTTACTTGCCAGGAATGACTTTTAAGAATTGGCTCTTGCACAATAGTACCATCTTACTAATAAATTCCTCACATACATATTTTTCTGTATTGCTTCTATATTGTAAGTATACAATTATGTCTATGCACACTATTGATGGTATGATATACAGATGATCATAAGAAGTTATTCACTTTTCAGAACTGAAATTTCAGATATATAATAGAATTTCTTTTGATTACTGAAATTTGACTTTTAAAAGGAATACCAATTTCCATTTGTGCTATTCCCCATAAATTTTATTTTTCATGCCCTTTTCCTAGTGGCATGTACAGGAGCCTGTGTACTTAGATTTTATTTCATTGTTTTGTTTTCCTCTTGGCTTATGTCATAACTTCCCATGGAATACTTCCTCTTGCATCTCTAACATCCTTAGTGCAATATTTTTGAAACTATCACAAGGGCTTACCTTCCTATTTTCTCTACAGTCTGTAGGATATCTTAATTACTCATTCTTGTAATTTTAACGACTGTGTTTGCTGATGGTACCCAAATATCTGCCTTCAGAACTGATAATCGTTTGGCAATTTAAATCATCTAAAATCTAAGTCTGTCCGGATGTCTTTGTGCTATTGCCCATTAAACAAGTGCAAACCTCACCTCATTGTCCACTCAGACTTTTTTTTTTTTCTTTTGCAGTCCTTATATTGCATGAGTCTAACCGTGGGTTCCATATATTTCTTCTCTTTTCATTGTCACTGTCACAGTTTGGTCCACACCCTGATAAACATTTACACTTACAGTATAGTCTCTTCACATATGTCACTTGTAATCATCCATACAGGAATAACCTTTGAAAAAGAATCACACTCCTAGGAAGAAACAACTCCACCTGAGGGAAGGCTTTAATCAGATTAGCTTGTGGCCATGTCTATGTGGCATTTTCTTGACTTGTAATTGATATAAGAAGGCCCAGCCCACTATGAATGGTACCTAGCTTGGATTGTATGAAAAGGCTGCAACCCAGTAAAAAGCCTTTCTCCTTGGCTTTTGATTCTTTTCCTATCTCCTGGTTCTTGCCTCCAGCTATTGCCTTGACTTCCCTCAATGATTAATATAATCTGTAAGGTTAAATAGAATCTTCCCTGCCAGATTTGCTTTTGGTCATTGTATTCATTATGATAGGAGAGTAAATTAGGATAATTGATCACCACTATGTTATCTTAAAACCTACCACCAATTCAACAATATAGATAATTTTCTGGTTTTAAATGTAGCAACTTTCCTGTTTATTCTTTTAATAAGCTTCAGGAAAATTACCATTTTCTAGAATAAGTCTCCATATAGGTAAATTCACCCATCCTGTATATAAGCTCTAAACATTGTATACCAGGCACATGCAGGAATACCTGCAGAAATTATGTTTGATCTTCTTCAGACCTAGATAGTAGGCACTTTTATCCTGAGTAGGTATGCAGTGTAGCTAGTTTAGCCTGTGCCTGTTCACAGGCCTTATGCCATACAGGATGTGAGTCTTTCTATTCTCTATCAGTGGTTCTCAACCTGTGGGTTGTTACCCCTTTCTGAGTCATATATCAGATTCTTGTTTATCAGATATACACAGTACAATTCATAACAGTAGCAAAACTGCATACGTGAAGTAGCAACAAAATAATTTTATGGTTGGGGGTCACCATAATGTAAGGAATTGTATTAAAGTGTTCCAGCAATATGAAGGTTGAGAAGCACTACTCTAACTAAAATATCCAGGGGTACTCAATAAGAATTAATTTAAGGATACAGGAAAAAATGGCTTAGCTGTTATGAACATATATTGCTCCTCTAGAGGATCCAATTTCAGTTATTAGCATCCATATCAGGCAGCTCAAAACTACTTGTAACAGTTCCAGAGTATCTGACACTCTTTTGGGACCTCCATGGGCTCCTGTATACACATTTCAAACACACACACACACACACACACATACACACACAGACAGAGAGAGAGAGAGAGAGAGAGAGAGAGAGAGAGAGTTTAAAAATCTAAAAAAGAATTAATTTAAGCAATCTGTCCTTTATAAAGCTTTATCATGTTTGAGTTTCCACAATATTCTGGTTATTGCTCTTAAAGAGTTCTTTACATGATCATATTAGGGCTACATGTTTGCCTTCAAGAATAGGTAAGTCTTTTGAATCAGTTTGTATAGTGAGCTAAATATAGGAATTTGTAAAAGTTTATCAAATGTATTAAAAAATTATCAGATGAAAAGCTTTATTCATGAAGAGTGTTCTTTGCTATATGACAAAATTTATGTAAAGCTTAAGTTTTTGTTAAAAGAAGAGGTCACCAAACGACACCAAAAGCTCCTTTAGAGTAAATACATGGAGATATAAAACCTATTATTACTAAATTCTGTGAAATATTGATTATATTGCTCTGCACCTTCAGCAGCCAACTGTCACCAAGTATTTTATTGAATGTGTGGATCAAGTATTCCCTCATATTTTATACATTTGCCTAACTATGTGGTATTCCATATTTAAAACAACATTGTGAAAATTCCCCTTGTTATGATAAGTTAACCATTAAAATATTTCCCTTGTACTGGATTCTAATTGTTTACATTTACATTATCTCATGTTCACAAGTTGTTAAATCTCAAATAGGAAAATAGGAGATAATTGAAAAGTAGCATGCTTGTGTTAATACTTCATGGAGTCCAATCTAAATGTAAATGTTGTTACACCTACATGATGAGATTTTATGATACTAACCATCAGAAATTCAAAAATATGATATTTTGAAGTATACTCAAAGTAAGCCTTCAATAAAGAATATAAATCCAGGACTGGCAAGATGTCTCAGGGGTAAAGGCACTTGTCATCCTGCCCAATGGCCTGAGTTAAATTTTCAGTACCCACATGGTGCAGGTTGAATAGAATTCTTACTTCTTTACTTTGTCTTCTGACCTTCAAAAATGGCTTATGTGTATGTATACATGTGCACACACATAAATGTAAAGAAAGGTAGAAAGAAAATAATTCAAATCCAGAGAATTTGTATGTTGTTACAGCTCATACTCAATGGCATAGCACTCTTTCTTAAAGGTAACTAGATCTCATTAGTAAAATTAAAACTATCTTCTCAAAATAATTTTCCTTGTTTTACTTGCCTAGCAATTGAACCTAAATTGTCCTATGTTGCTCAGAGCTTTCCAGATGTAGTGGAGGCTCAGTCAAAGAAGCATATTCCTTTAAAGTATATAGTAAACAACAGAGGAGATTGTTATGTGTCTGTATACGATGATTGTGAAATTGATGTGAAATGTACACATACTTTTATTAAGTATTCCCCAGAGAAAGAAATCTCATGAACACCCCCCAACACACACACACACACATTTGAATTTGGGGGCTACTTAATAGCCCCCAAAGATTATACAACAGAAGATTATACAACAATAGCAGAAGATTATACAACAATATCTCTCAAATGTTTGCAATTAAGCAAAGCAGCTTTAGAAAAGGAAATCATTAACATTAAAAGTAAGAGACATAATGCACAGACAATAAATTGAAAATGTTGATCAGAAACATTTTGTTGATAGGAACTAAGTTGGCTAAGAATCGAGCCAAAATTTCATGTTTAGAATGCTTCCAGCCACTGTGCAGTTGTAGTGTATTTATACACCTCTATATTTAAACACAGGTGGTAATTAGCAAGATTGAGACACCTTTAATAAGGCATCATCATGGGTGCAAAGGATGTGTAGCATAAGATGAGTTCATTATCAATAACTTTCCTGAATTAATCATCTCTTAGGACATTTAATTTTAAATGTACCTGAAAAAAAATCTGGATTATTGAGGTGGGCCATCTGTAGAATTTATTTTCCTATTTTAGCTGAATAATGGAAATTTTTTTTTAAACTTCTACATACAGCTGGGATACAGGGGTGATGATATCTAATAAACCAGTTGTCTATTTAATCTGGCACCTTCTCTTTGACAGGTGTCTAAACCAGATAGAGACATTAGAGGTAATAGACACACATAGAATCCACCAATTAGGCAAAACCATGCAACTGGGAAATTTTCTCTTTGATCTTAGCCAGTAATAAGATTTTTCCTGAAGTATGCAAACAGAGAGTCATTTACTTTTATGTTGGCCAATATACAAACCCTCAATCATATAAGCCACTAAAAACACTAAACTAATTCCCAAAAAAGTGAAAACGGAGTTTCTTTAATATACCCATATTTGAATTCTACTGAGAGTAGTCACTCTCAGTATCTGCATCAGCGCACTCAATATTGATAATATATTTCATCCAAATAGGAAAACAATTGAATAGTAAGTACATTATACTTTGAAAGAGAAATGAAGGCTATCATTCCTTCAAAACTGAGCATTTGGCTATACAATGAAACGTGATTTATCAGATAGTTTGAGCCAAACAGTTAATATACTATTTCATTATTTCCCTGAACTGTCAAGTATTTGCATAAAGTTTAAAAGAAATCAATGTGATAGATATGATTCAAGTATTAGGTACTCTGCATGTGCAGCAGTGATGAGTGACCTAGTTTTTGGTTTTGTAATTATATAGCTAGAGCTCAAATAAGCAAACACCAACAAAACAGCTAATAAAACATGCATTTCAAAATCCAGCCACAGGATACTAATATCACCAATATTCCCTATAATAACAAAACTGTAAACAACTGGTTTTTTTTCCAAAAATTTTAAATAAATACCCTATTCTCTCATTCATAATTCTGTCTAGGATATTTATATTTTAAAATATCTTCATTTAAAACATAAAAGACCTTCTGATCTTTATATGACAAACAAATATGCCTATGTTTTTTTCATTACAAAAATCCTCACTAAGGAATTGTGTTTTCTTAGCCATAATACATAAAAAAAAAAAAATGGTTGAAACAATAATTCACAAGAAAACCCATTAGATTCTCAGAACCTATAGCTGGCATTGCAAAAGACAGCATGAGTTTCAGTTCAGCTCATATTAGAGACTGTGATTCTAAAATTCAATTTCATAAGTTGTAATCAGCCACAAAAATGTTAGAACAAAATATGAGAAACATTAAAAGGCAATTTCCTACTTATCAAATGACAACTTAGTTGATTAAAATTAAAACAATCAGCATACTTTACAGTGAGGAGTAAAATAACTCTTTTACAAATTCCAAATAAATGCATTCAAATACATTTGGTCTCTAACAAAAAAAAAAGTGGGGCATAGATATTTTAACAGAATTGCTTTTCTATTTAAAAAGGAAAAATAACCCATTATACTGGAAAATTCAAGTACCACTTGTATTTAGTTTTACTGTGATCACTAAGTAGGGTTCTTCAAAGTCTACAGACTCATAATTTGAAAGAACATATTTTTCAATGTAATAGTTATTACAAAACTATTTTACAGCTGTGAATGCTCTATTAGAACAAAAAATGCATTGTAGACTCCATAAATACCAACAAGAATGTACAAATCAAATCTCTATTTCTGGGACTACTTTGAAAGAACTGCTTGAGTAGAAACAGAAGAGGTTTACAAGTAAAATCCTCAGAAAAATTGGCAGAAGTTTTGCTCTGCTTAATAATTTATTTCTGACAAATTCATTGTTCCAACCTTTTCAGTTATTTTCAGGGTCCAACAGGCTGCTGTGAAATTAAAAAGGAGGCTCCTGTCCTGAATGCGTAACTCTCGGCTGTCTGTACCATCTACTTTCCATGGCAGTAGAGGACTGCTGGAAAATGAAATATAGAAAATCATAAGAAGCTAACATATCAAACCCATTAAGTTAATTTCTAAACTGATAAATCATAGCATTGGGCGGGGGGTTATGTAAAAATAAGTACAGATTGAAGTCAAGTCGTTGCATTTTCTCTGTTCTAGAGAAGACCAGTTAGTACACTTGGTTTTGTATTAGCTGAGGGATGCCAGTAGCATCTCATATAATTCATAAAAGGCTCTAGAATGACATTTGGTGTATTATGTATCTTATAGAAATTCAAAAGTGTTAAATATTTTTTTGTTTTAGTTTTGCATGTCTTCTTTTCCTGCAAAGATATCAGTGGTCATCATCCTATTAAATGATTCCAAAACACTCAGACCCTGAGGGAAATTTTTTCTTGATCAACCACAAGTTAGTCTGAATTGTCCCAAACAGTTGACTGTTGCATGCATACACTTTGGTCTTAGCTAGCTATAATCATAGAAACTCAGATACAATCATAAATACACAGAAAGCATATTAGTCATATTACAGACCTCCGAGAAACAGAAAAAGGCTCCTGAGAAACAGATTCACAAAAATGATCCACTAATCTGAAAACAGATTCTTAATACACATTGATGTGCTGATTTTCTACTTAACTGCATTCTTACAGTTAGAATAGGGTAGAAGAGAAAAACCCAATATTTCAGAATCATTACATCACTTTAAAAACATCATCCGGGAGGTAGTGGCTATTTGGCATATATGCACATTTTACCATATGCTATTGTTTACCAAAAGTAGATGCTTGGGCAGGAAATACAATTCAGAATATTTTTTAAAGTTGCAAATTATCCAAGATCATACTTTCAGGTCTAGAAATAAATATTGAAGTTACATAAGAATTTAATAGTTTTAAATTTTTATTAATGCTACTATTTTTAAAATAATCAGTGATCCTCATCAACTGTCACTTTTTGATATTACTAAATAAAACTAGTTTGCTTGAATTATTTACGAAAATATTAGCAGATAATTGAACATGTATACTTTACAATGATTTTCAGTTCATACCATTATATTTAAATTTATTCAGTCCTATTTCCTATGAGGTTTAAATGTCAACAATGTCTGGCTTTGCTTAATCATACCACATCACATGTAGCAGACTACAGTATTACTATACATAATATAAGCTACATAATGGAGCACTGATACTGAGGAGACAGTTGTGGTTGAACCATCAAGGTTGTTCACAATAATCAAAAGCTGAGGAAAACCTTTAATAGCATTCACCTGCTCCAACTGTGCACGGTGCTATTTAGTATTTACTTTTCTCTGCATTAACAAGAATCATCAGAAAAAAAGAAACAAAAAAATAAAAATCACATTAACCCAGGTGATTCATGCTTTAATTTGATTTTATTAACAATTGCTATGTATTATATCTGGTAAGAAGGGTGTTTTATTTCTTTAAGGAAGAATATATAAGCTCAATCTCCAGTAAAAAGAACGATCTAACCTAGTCGTCAGAATCTGCGGTTGATTGAAATCAGTTATTGTTTATGTGGAACAATTCTGAAATTTAAGTTCTTTTAATTTTCATGCTAGCACTCACATTTGAAGTTATAGATATATGCTGGTAATCATACATCAATAGCTTTTATCATTTTATCTACCCGTAGTTGTGCTAATAACCCAAATCAGAATTTTTTTTTTCCAAGTGGTAAGTGATGGAGAAGCTTTGTAAAATATTCACAAATCATTACATTTGGGTTTAAAATTCACATAAAATTAAGAATTATATACATTGATTTAAATAAAATTAGCCAATGAATAGAAATAGCTAAGAAATCTTGGAAGATTGCTTCCAAGAAAGTGTGTGTGTGTTTGTGTGTGGGTGTGTATGTGTGTCTGCATACATCTTTTGAAGCATGCCTGTGTATGTGTGTGTCTGTGAGGGTGAGGATGAGGAGGTAAAAAATATTTCAATTAAAAATATTCTTGAATCAGGTACTCAATGTACCAGTGTTTCCTTGACCTCAAGTCATTCATAAGTAAATATAGTCATAACTAATAAATTAACATATATTTGAAAACCTTAGGGAAATGATCAATCAAAATGTATACTGAAGACGTAAGAGCTTTACTCAAATCAGAAACTTATAGACTTTCAGGAACAGTGAGCTTCAGGCAAACACTCCATGAATTCTGAAAGCCTATCTCCAATGTAAAATCAAAAGCATTTTTTGTTGTTGTTAGTTGTCACTAAAATTTCTCACCACGTCTAAGTTTTTAAAATTGTCATCGAAAATAAAATCCCATTGTTTTTTCTTTTCAAAAGTAACATCAAATAATTTTCAGTTCGATCATTTAAAATAGTATCATATAGAATAAATGTGACGGCTATATTGTTCTGTTTCAGCAAGAATCTGTACAAAGGCCAGAGAAAGGTACAATGGTAAGGGCAGCTATCAATGTTCCTTTCATGTAAGATAGCCTGACTCAAACACTGAGATCATTAGGACATCCAAACTTTGAAGTAGGGAGTTGATAATTCCATACACTATGATTTACCATTTTAGTCCACCAATGTGTTTGAATATTTGGACATTCAGTTAGCTATCATTACAGCACCATGACTCTACAAAACAACATTGTCCTTTAAGCTTTCTCTATAATTTATCAAATGTTAATCCATAATTGAGTCCCAGATGCAATAGCAAGCACCATATCATCTATCCCCAAGTGTTTTCCCTAAATTTCTGTTATTGTTCTAGAAAGCAAATTTTATTATTAGCATTATCAAATGTATTATGTCGAGTATTCATTTATATAGTTAGGCAGAAATACCTGGGATTTTTGTTTTTTAAGTTATGATGAACAACCTGTAAAGTTTTAATTAATATCTAGAGCATGGGTGCATTTTAGAAAATACTTGAACCACTTTACAAATGCATTTTATGGCTTTATTTTCTTAGCATCAAAAGTTTGCAACCTTGTTTTAACATATCTGAAAACCTTTGACTACCCTTTAAGAACTTTGCAATAGTAAATTATTCAACATATCATTACAAATTTGGATAAAATGTCAAAAGTTGGATTTTGCTATTCCAGTATCTACTTTAAGTGTCATATGAATCCTTACGCAAATTCATCCCCTCATACACACACACTGGGAGATACACAGGATACAGGGCAGGGGTAAGCAAGTAAACAAGTACAGGATAATTACTGAGCAGAAGTTAAAGCCGTGGATAGTCCTTTCATTAAAAATGAGCTTTCCCCTTTCAGGTTATGCTATTGCTTGACACTGGTCCAGTACCCTCTGCTACAGGTCAGAAGATGTCAGAGGATGAAGGTATATAGGATTGTTTTTCAACCAAAGGTACAATAGAGCAGACATTTGCAATGTCTTCACGGAGCAGATTAAAGTAGCAATTGATGCTTACAGTGCAGTGTACCTGGCTTACTAATTATAGATATAAAACAACAGTCCCCAATTCAAGGAAGCTGCCTGTAATCCTTACCGGAAATATCAATTAAATGCTTATCTAAGGATTCCTATTAAAGTTCGCTGGGGCACATCATCCTTTGCTTTTGGTGCCTACATTCAAATGACATTTAATTTCTCTCCTGTGACACAGGGAACTTCTCTTCCTGTTTCTTTGGACCACAATAAGTACATGACTAGGTTAGTGTGCTCAGAAAAACCTGTGAACTTTGAGACAAATTCTGACCAATTGCTTTGTACTCAAGTAGAGTTTTTTTTTTTTAACAGTATTAGCATATCTCCAGCAGCAGTGATGCAGATCTGCTAAACCCAACGCTGCCAAATGCAAGTACTAGCTGCAAGCCAGCTCTGGCCCCCGCCCCTATTCTCCCAGTGGTGAAACAGACGCGGAGAGGGCATCCACTAGTGGAGTGAGATCGGCTGTCTCTGCAATTGTAAACAATCAGCTGCACCCGGTTTGCTGAAATGTTTAAATAGGCTACTGGCTTCTAGCACATCCGCTCACCAAGTAGCGCTAAGGCTCTTTCCACACCTCTAGGCAAAGCATCTTAAAACTGAATTGGCAATCCGCCTGTTCCCGGAATGGGAGAAGCTGAGGTTACATTTCCCCAGGCATGCCTAGCGGGTGCTAGGCTCTCAGCAGATGTACTGGCTATTGCTGAATTCTAGACACCACGTTTTCAGGATGAAACACAGAAACACACAATCCCGCACAGATGAGTGCATGGTTAAAGCCAACGGTGACTGCTACTGAAGCACCCAGTGCCCCATTAGGATTATTTCCTTTGACACAGATTGGGATATTGGAGAACACATTGGGTGGGGCCTCAGTGAGGGTCCTGACATTCCCCTAGAACTCGAACTCCCTGTGTGAGGGTGGAATAGCAATTCAGAAGCAAACAGGTTCTACAGTACGTTCTAGCCCTTGGGCATCTTCTTTCAGAGAGAGAGAGAGAGAGAGAGAGAGAGAGAGAGAGAGAGAGAGAGAGAGAGAGAGAGAGAGAGAG
>JADRCH010007458.1:1870640-2093267 GCA_019843965.1 Rhynchomys soricoides | reverse complement strand
GAGAGAGACAGAGACAGAGAGAAAGACACACAGAGAGAGGCACACAAGGAAAGAGACACAGAGAGATCAGAAGGGGTAGACAAGCCTCCTGGGCACTGGGAGGTGAACTCCAGGCTGAGCCGGAGCTCGCCGCGCGGCCGGGTGCCGGGCGTCTGCACCGCTGATGGCTGTGCTGATGTTGCCCTAGCCGCCGCCGCCGCGCTCTAAGGCTGGTCGCGGTTGTGCAAAAAATGTTTCTCCGCTACTCGAGACCAAAAAACCTGCCCTGTCTACTGAGCATGCCCGGTTTGACAGCTTCACAGCCTAGGCTTTTTTTTTTTTTTTTTTTTTTTCCTTTTTTTCTTTTCCTCAAGACTCCAGGTTTTAGCCGCAGCTGAGCCCCGGGAGGTGGGGGTTGAGCTGGGAGGAGCTGGAGGAGGAGGAGGGCTGAAGGAGCAGGTAACGAGCAGAGGAATAGTCAGGAAGGTGAGAGGGCAGGAGAAAGCTGAGTACCAGAGCAAAAGGCAGTATGGACAAACAAAATTTAGATTTCATACCACACTAGGATGGTTTCTGATTTCACATGTCCAGCACTTATCATTTATCATTATTTCCACCAGAGGATGAGGTGGAATGCAGACTTCGAAGGAATGTTTGTTAATTTCAGAATCAACCCGGGACAGCGTTTCCCATTCATGATGTGCACAAGCAGATATATGGGCACGCGCGCGCGCGCATACACACACACACACACACACACACACACACACACACACACACAAGTCGCAAGCGTGAACACACGCGCTAAAACTCTCCACTCCATCACTGCTTCAATGTGCTTCAGGACGAACTTAAAGAATAAGTCTTTTACCAGCGTAACTTTGGGGGGGGGGATAAACTCAAGGGGGATAATCCTATTTTTCTATTAGTCCTTGCGCTACAGAAAAGCCAAGCAGGTGAGCATGGTGCTAGGTACACAGGAACTCTCATGTTGGGGGTTGGGTTGAGGGGGTAGAGAGGAACTCCAAACTGCCTTCCATTAAAGATATCAAGGGGGGGGGGCATCAAGGGACAGCAGGACAGGTCAGCATTAACAAAATCATCATGAAGGAGGTGTGTGTGTGTGTGTGTGTATGTGTGTGTAAAACATGCTCTTAATTTTACTGTACTTGGCCACTCTGGCTGTCTTGGCCAAACAGCTCTGTCCCTCACCCAGATGGGCAGGAGGGCACTAACCCAGGCGAACCCGGTTCACTGCCCCAAGCCTAGGATCCCTCTCTTCCCACCCACCTCAGCTTCCTCGAAAAAGCGGAGAAGTGGAATTTGTACGCCCAGAAACTCGCTTGGGGAGCCTTAAGAACCTGACTGGGCATGCTCGAGACTTTGGGGCGCCTCGAGTGGAGGCACTCTCCAACCACTAACATCTGCATGGCTGAACCAGATGTGGCTGAAGTGGGGAGGCTTTGGCGCCAGCTCCAGGGAACCTTTACTGTTCCGGGAAGGGCGCTGGCGACGCCCATAGCTGCCTTCTTCCAGGCTTCCAAGGGAAAGCAGGACCGTGGGAGATACCAAATGCTTAGCCAGGGGAGCAGCGTCAACTGGAAAAAGAACAGGAGTCTTTGCAGACCACCAAGCCCCTACCCCTCCAGCCCCACCCCAGTAACACCGAGGTATTGGGCGCGTACCAAAGCACCAAGGATAGAGAGCCAGCGTATGTGTTCCCAGGGACTCCCAGCCTACCTAAAGAAAAGATAATCACAAGGACAGTTGAGCTGTTTCCGACCTAAAGACGGTTACTGATGGTTTTCTTGAGTGCAGACAGAAGGTTGTGTGTAAATATGTATGTGTGCACGCATACTTTTAAATTTTACTCTGCAAGAATACACTGGGTAGAACGATCAGCTATTACTGCCTTGGAAGCCCACTAGGGGTTGCAGTAAGGCACGTTTGGAGCTGTGGCTGGCGCTAATTAACCGGAAGAGTTGATCTAGCAGCGCATCAAAGCTTCCAGCTGTTCTCCTCCCAGGGTGGCAACAGCTGCCAGCGGACAGTTTCCGGGCTGAATGATCCCTGCACTCCAGAGCAAAGGGAGATCTTTCTGTTCCCAAAAATGAGGTAGCATAGGGTGACACCAGGGGGAGATCTTAGCACCATGTCTTCCTATCTTTCAGGCTTTTAATATAGGTATTTGTAAAGAGGGAGCACTGATAGACCATCACATCTTTGAGGGAAGGTAGTACCGGGAGCTGAACACTTTGGGGTGGGGAGTGGAAAAAATCAAGACCACACTTACTCACCTGGAAAACGTCCGTTTTCCAAGCTTCCTTCATCTTTAGGCAATCATTTGGATCTCTGCTGCTCAGCACACAGGAACTTCCAGTCCCGCCCCATTGCCCAGCCAACAAAGAAACAAAAGATAACAGGGCGGGTAGGGGGTGGTTGGGGAAAGGGGAAGAAGAGAGGAAAGGCACTGCTATCTTTGTGGTCTCTCTGTTGGGCTATTTAAAATTGTAATGAGTGAGTGAATATAAAACTCATCTTGCCATCAGTAAATTAAAGATACTTCTAAAGTCCATTCACTAGCTTACTTCACGACAAACAAGGTCTTCTTACCATAACATTGTTTTATATTATTTACAAAAGTAAAGTTTCTACATTAAGAACTACTCAAACCGTACTACGGAGGAGAAAAACAACCCTCAACAAACTTATAAGACATCTTCACCTCTCACCTTAGAGTTGGTATCTTTAGTATGTTTGTTGGCTTGTTTTCTGAAAGAAGTAAGATAAACATCTATCCAGTGAATTTATTGATTGGAAATGTTCTTGAATCTAAGGAAATTCTGTAATCAATGATAAAGATTTGATAGAGTTCCCCATTAACAGAGGAACGTCAGGCAGAATAGAAAATGGGTAACCCATGCAAGCCATAGGAATGGAAAATAAGATTCAAAACTGTGAATATCTCACTATTTCTCTGGCAGCTTTTTTTTTTTTTTTTAAATACACTGGAGGAGGAGACAGTGGATGCCCAAAGAGGTCCTGCAAGAAGACTCAAGTTGTCAGCCTTTCAGATATCATTCAAGTATTTCACCTCTACTGTCCTTTTCACACATTTTCCTTGAATTATTTTGTACTTTGCTCCTTCCTTTAGTCGACACACATGTCTCTTCTTTTAGAACCTTCAAAACATTGCTTGGTTTCCTCACGGTAGAGTACAACAGGCTGGACCACAATTCTCCCTTTTCCTAAAAACTGACTTGCTCATTACAGAGTTACATATCCCGATATTGTAGGTATGTTTGACAAATCATTTCTTCAATGATAGAGATACCCTAGATATATTTATTCCACAAGAAACTGTAGAATATTTATGTAGTTTACACATGAGAAAATGCATTTCCATTTCGATTGTGGAAACCATGAAAAAGAAACAATAAATTGCTAGTTTCATGTAAAGGGCAACATAAGTAAGCATAATGAAGCTCATAATCGCTATTTGCTTAGTTTATAGTTTTCAAATATTTTACAAATATGTGATTTTACATAATCAAAAACTGAATACACAAAAACAAAGAAAGACTATAGCTGCAAGGGAAACAAACCAAGTAACATATAAAAGTAGACCTATTAGAATTACACCAGACTTTGAACTGGAGCCACTAAAAGCCATGAGGTCCTGGACAAATGTGCTGCAGACTCTAACAGGTCATAGAGGCCATGCCAGACTATTATACCCAGCAAAATAATCCAATTAAAAATGAGGTACTGAGCTAAACAGAGAATTCTCAATACAAGAATCTCCCATGGCTGAGAAAAAAAAGAAATGTTCAACATCCTTAGCCACCAGGGATATACAAATCAAAATGACTCTGAGAGTCCATCTTACAACTAAGATCAATAACACAAGTGATAGCTCATACTGGTATGGATGTGACACAAGGGGAGCACTCATCCATTGCTGGTAGGAGTGCAAATTTGTACAGCCACTATGGAAATCAATATGGCAGTTCCATAGAAAGCTGGGAATTGATCTACCTCAAGACCCAGCTATACCACTCTTTGTATATACACAAAGGGGACTCCATCTTATCACAAGAACACTTTCTCAACCATGTTCATTGCTGTTTTAGTCACAATAGACAGAAACTGAAAACAATCTAGTAGTCCTTCATCAGAAAAATAGATAGATAAAGAAATTGTGGTACATTTACACAATGGAGTATTACTCCACTGTTAAAAAAAATAGATTACAAAATTTTCAGGCAAATAGATAGAACTAAAAAATATCCTGAGTAATGTAACCCAGACCCAGCAAGACAAGTATTGTACGTATTCATTTATTAGGGAACATTAGCTAGCAAGTAAATTATAACCAAGCTACAATCCCAGACAGGTTAGGCAAAGAAGAAGGCTCTAGAGTAGATGCATGGATTTCCCTTCTTGGGGGAAAATAGATTTTATGGGTAGACTGGGACAAGACCAGGGGATCAGGTGAGGAGCAGGTGGGGTATGGGAGAGAGTATGGGGAGAGACAGGTGGAATGGAGGGAATGTTGCAGGTGGTATGAAACCCAAGTGCAATGGAAACTTCCTGAAATCTCTGAAGGTGGTCCTCACGGGGACTCCTAGTAATGGCGGATAAAGAATATCAAGTGGCCTCCTCTTGTAGCCTGAAATCTCTGAAGGTTGAATTCAATTAAGTTGTTGGCCAAAGGAGTCCCATGGAAATTCCCAAACAACCAAGGCTGTGGCTAGACAAAAGGTTGCTCTCCACAAAAAAGACAGGGGGCCCTATGTCCAAGGAAAATACCATACAACTCTTTGAACATGGAGAATTCAAGCTGGACATGCCTACAACAAGCCTATGTCTCTATATTCTAGTCTCTTTGGTATGGAAAGGTACACTGCAGACTACCATAAGAGAAATGTAAACACTAGCCCAGCCTCAAAACCTTTGATCTACAGTCTGTCCTGCCTAAGAAATAGAAATATTCTAAGGCAAAGGTGGCACAAAACTTGTGGGAATAGCCAACCAGTGTCTGGTTTGACTTAAGGCCCACTACAGGAGAATGGATCCATATACTGCACTGCTTGGGTAACCAAAAACCAGAGACTAGATATCACAGAGACCGAGGGAGAGGGGGAAGCAATATAATGATTCCTAATGATATTCTGTTATACTCATAGATCCATAGATCAGTGACTTGCCTGGTCATCACTAGAGCGGCTTACTCAGGCAGCAGATGGAAATAGGGGCAGTGACCCACAGCCAGTCATTATGCAGAGAAAGAGAGAGACTAAATTGGAGGTGTTCATCAAATCACTGCTCTCAGATCTTGGAATCCTACAGAAGAGGAGTTGAAAAGAATGCAAGAGAAAGAGGAGATGGAGGACAGAAGGAAAACAAAGCCCTCTGAATCAACTAAACAAGGCACATATGAGCTCACAGAGACTGAAGCACCAAGCACAGGGCTTTCATGGCTCTGCACCAGGTCTTCTGCATATATATTATAGCTATTAGCTTAGTAATTTTTTTGGACTCCTAACGGTGAGAGTGAGTGGATCTCTAACTCTTGTGCCTGCTTTTGGGATTCTTTCTTTCCTATTGCATTGCCCTTCTGTGTCCAAAATCATATATATATATATATTCTTCATCTTATTAAATTTTAATTTGTCATTTTTGGTTGTTATCTCTTCAAGCCTGTTCTTTTCTAATGAGAGACAGAATGGAAATGGAAGGAAAGACAGGGGAAGTCAGGAGGAACTGGGAGGAGGATTATAGGAAACTATAATAAGGTTATATTGTATGCGAAAAGAGAGTATTTTCAATAAAAGGAAAGAGGGAAAAATACATGGCTTTAACAAAGACACATCCATAAGCACTCATTCGCCTTTATGTTTATTCCTGAAACTATTGTGATTACACGAATTCAATTCACCTAGTGAATTTAGAGCATTTACCATATTTCAGGAACTGTGCCTGCACTATGAATAGCAAAGGTAGAGACTTAAAAAAGCTAAGAGATGTACAAAGATTAGTGAACAATTCACTAATCAACAAGCATATTTCAATGGCTATTACCATGTACTGGAACAACTGCGTCTTTGAAAATAATATATGGATCTTCTGGCTTTGATTTTTAAAATGTATATTTAATCTATAGGTTTCATTCCGTGATACGAATGCACAAAGGAAATTTCACTTATTTCAATCTTCTTTCTAAGTACCCTCATAAGTAAGAGTATAAGTACAATAATATTAGAAGACTAAAGTCAATAACAATTACATAAAGAAAATCAATGTGTGCCATCTGAAATGAAGGAGTTTGGTTTGGTTGCTTGGCTATTGGGAGGATATTTTCAATACATACTGATTGTGGTGAACCATTATTTCCTATTGCTACTGATAACCATGCCATGCAGAGATCAGTTTTCAGAGGTTATGAGTGCTGCTAACACTTCAACTTCTGACTGAAATGACTGGAAACAGGAATGGTAGCTTAATTATTCTCCCACACAGCTTTCATAAACACTTCTGTAAAACTGTAAGTACCAGCTTGTTGCTGGGGAGTGCCCATTTCTGGACAGCTATGGGCTCTGCTGGGATAAGCAGCCACGTTTCAGGATAGAGGAAGCTCACTAGAGCCTGGATGTGAGCAGTTGGCAGCCAGAATTCTGGATCCAACTAGTCACAACAGTTAAATAATGATTTTGTTTTGTTTTGTTTTGTTTTACACACCCTAGTAAGGCTCAGGAGAACAATTGGCAAGCTAGTTTATGTCTTCTCCTTACCTATTCCCATTTAGTATCTAAATGGATCCTGTGTAGCCACATTTCTGGTCAGTATGGCAATGAGAAGCAAATGAAAAATAGAAGGCCATCTGCTGCAAATCATTTCATATTCCATATAGCAGGTACTTGTCAATGAAGAGTATAGTCATATTAAATGCCATTCTTTGGAAAAGCTCTATCAACGCTGCTGCACCTTATTCTCAAAATAAACTGTGCCTTAATGCAGATTAATCATAACTTTCAGAAGCCAACAGGGTGCAGTAGCAATTCATTTGTATTATTATAATAAATGGATTGCAATAACTGCTTAAATTAAAAATTATAGACAGTTGAGAGAATATTACTATGGTCTTTATTTTATATGAAATTCACTTTTGTTTGATATTGATAAACATAAACAAATATGGCAATAACAGTAATTTGTTCCCTCATAAAAATAATGTAGTGCTTTCCCTTGCATAACTGCTGGTGTTTGCCTTTATATTGGAAGTACTTTTAGGAATATTACTTTCTGACACTTTTTAACTATCATAGTTGTTGAAAAGAGGAAAAATCATTTCAAAATGTACCAGGACTTCTGTTTAAAAGATGAAATTACTCCTGAAAAAAAGCAAGAGGACTTTAGAACAATTAGGATTGTTCTCTTGGCATTTAAATGCACTTGAACTTCTCTCTCACTTTCTGACCTCCTCATCATAACCTTTTAAGTAAATTATTACTGTGATTGACTTATAGGTAACTATTAATTTATATTGAAGTATCTAAAGCATTCATTGCTTTAGAAACACATGCTTAGTAAGGGCCATAAGAAGTTTTTACAATTATACATATTAATACTCTCTATTACATGCTAACTATGATCAGAGGATAGCCTATTATAAATACAATTTAAAAGGAATTTTAGGGCTGGCAGTACAGCTCGCTTGTAGACCATTTGCCAACCATGAAAAAAAACCCTAGGTTCAATGCCTCAATGGAAAAGATTGTTTTAAATAAAAATTTGAACTATGTCCTTACTACTGCCACGCAACTCAGCAAACAGCAATTTCTCTTCATATATGTGCTAGTTCTCTCATTTTTACTTTCACCAAATAAAAACTGACAAAGGACCTAGAGTGTACCTTTATTACTGGAAGGGGATGGTAGTAATCCCAGTAGATATAGTCCTATCCTTGTTGATCCTGTTGTCTACTGGCAAAAGGTAGGCAGAACTCATCTAAACTGTTGTTCCTCTGAAAGAACAGAAGATAGTAACTGCAAGAGAAGAGAGAAGAATTAATTTAGACTGGGATAGGGAGATAGGTTAGCTAAACTTCCCTCAGGCAGTGCTATCAATCTGAGGCCTGGAGAGTGTGTTGTAGTTTGCATTCTGGGAACAAAAGGTAGAATCTGTTTTGATTCATATAATTAACACCTGGACACCCCATGGATTACAAGAACAGCCTGTATATTTAGAGTATGATGAGGGTGAGCAGTATTTAGGAGCAAATGACCGAACATGAGAAAAGAGAGTCAGAAAAATGCAAACCACTTAAAGCAGTGACCCTTTAATACAGTTCCTCATATGGTGATGATCCCCAATCATAAAGTTACTTCACTGCTATTTCATAATGGTGAGATTTTGCTATTGTTATGAGTCATAATGTAAATAAATATCTGATATGTAGGCTATCTGATATGCCAATCCAAAGGGGTCACAACCCACAGGTTGAGAACCAGTGATTTTAAGCTTTAGAGGCCATGGAAAAGATTTTGAGTTTGTCAAAAGCGTAATGGAAAATAAGGGTTGGGATGATATCATATTTCCCTACGTCAAATTGTACTCATTTTCAAAGAACATTTTCTATCATCTTTGTTCTCATTCTTTCTGTATGGTCTCAAATGTAGTCTTCCAGACTCTTTTAGAGTTTCTTTAAGTGTCTCTATAATCACTACTCTGAAATGCTAAAGAAAATTTCCTCCCTAGGGTCTGTTCCATTCTGTTTTGTGTCATACTAAGATCTTTGTTT
The DNA here is from genome assembly GCA_019843965.1 of Rhynchomys soricoides. Taxonomy (NCBI): domain Eukaryota; kingdom Metazoa; phylum Chordata; class Mammalia; order Rodentia; family Muridae; genus Rhynchomys; species Rhynchomys soricoides. The sequence goes on along the minus strand of JADRCH010007458.1, from coordinate 2,084,485 downwards.
CTCCTTACTATACATATATTACCATGAAGTTAGACATATATTGCTATGGTTATATATAGTAGACCATATAGAATGAATTGAGGACAAATTTTGGATCAGCCACTTTATTTCATAGACAAAAGATAAAATAATGAAAACAATAATGAGAATTGGGGGGAGCATATGTATATACTTCTGTATTAGTTAGGTTTTTACTGCTGTGAAGAGACACCATAACTATGGCAACTCTTACAAAGGAAAACATTTAATTGGGACTGGCTTACAGTTCAGAGGTTTAGTCTAATATCATCATGGTGGGAATCATGGCAGCATGCAGACAGACATAGTTCTGCCTAAGAAGCTAAGATTATTTCCATCTTGATTTGAAGGTAGCAGAAGTAGAGTGTGGCCTACACTGAGCATCACTTGAACCTATGACCTCAAAGCCCTCCTTCAATCCAGTGACATACTTGAACAAGCATTCAGATATGCAAATCTATGAGGGTTATTCCTATGTAAATCACCACAATGTAAATGTATATATAGTTGAGTTATTAAATTTGGATGAATAGAATTATCATGTCCCTTGCACTACACTGCAAGTTTTCTCTAAAATAGTATGCTTTGATTTAACACTATTAGTCCACTTCATGGGACTATCGATTTAACAGATAGGACTGAGTTTAAAACGGACTCTTTTTGTATTACCCCACTTTCCCATTGTTACAAAATCAATACAGTATCCAAGGTTGAGTTATCATTTAGAAAAGCAGCTTGCTTGACCAACAATTTTGAAGATAGAAAACCTTATGGTATCATAATGAAAACGAATAAAAGAGAAGAGAAATCTAGGGAAACCAAATACCACTCAGGGATTACGATTGCTCTTTTATTAAAATATTTTATGAGCACAAACTGAAGTCCCACGATGACTGCAGCAGTTCCTTCTAAGAACAACATACTCAATGACCTAAATATTCATATTAAATTTCACTGGATAAAGGTTCCTCATTGCTTTCCAACAGTACTAGCCTTCAGATTAAGGTTACAATTCATGAGCCTTTAAAGTACAAGGCACATATAGACATTTTGATGTGTCTATCATTGTTTTATATGCTGCCATTTATTTGTTGCTACTTACCATTTGTGAATTGCTTCCACTCGCACCTCTCAACCTCTCAAACTATTATGGGTTACATGGAAATTATTTCAATGAGTCTGGGCTAGGTTCACAAAAGTAGTTACATTCAGCTAAAGTAGCAAGTAGATATGAATTCTTCCAACTGGGTCTCACTGCACCCCATGTGTCAAAAAACACTGACATCTCAGACCTCTCACCGTATGTTTTTGTTTTTGTTTTTTTTTCTCTATGAGGGTGTATATCCACTGCACAAGTTATTTACTGTACATATAACATAACCCTGACTTAAACAGCATCAATTTGTTTGTTTTCATGACTGGGTGGGTTACTGTAACATTCACCCCACTCTTTCCTTGACACAATTATACATGCTATATGGTTAGCTGAGTTGGAAATCACAAGGTGTCCTCGAAGTCATGTCTGGAAGTAGGTTCTAGTTATTAGTTTCCTTTGCATTTGTATCTCCTCCATGTGGTCCTTTATTCTTTTCTAAGCTACAAAAATTGCCCTGTATGGTGATTTCAGAGCGCCATAAGATAGCTGTGAAGCTAGAAGCTGCAAGAGCCCCAAAGGCCCAAGCTTCATAATACAATGTTCCTTCTGCCATATTTTATTGGAGGAAGATAATTACAGGACTAACTCAGATTCAAAAGGCAGAGAAAATTATTTTAACTCTTGGTCAGAGGACAACAAAATAATAAAGTGATTTTTTTTTTCCTTTCTACCAATGGCACGATATAAGATATGTATCGTGGCTGGACAGTGGTGGGCACGTCTTTAATCCCAGCACTTGGGAGGCAGAGACAGGTGGATTTCTGAGTTTGAGGCCAGCCTGGTCTACAGAGTGAGATCCAGGACAGCCAGGGCTATACAGAGAAACTCTGTCATGAAAAACAAAAAAAAAAAAAAAATGTATTGTGAAGTACTTGTTAACTGGTGTCTTAGTCAGGGTTTCTATTCCTGCACAAACATCATGACCAAGAGGCAAGTTGGGGAAGAAAGGGTTTATTGAGCTTACACTTCCATGCTGCTGTTCATCACGAATGGAAGTCAGGACTGGAACTCAAGCAGGTTAGAGAGCAGGAGCTGATGCAGAGGCCATGGAGGAATGTTGCTTACTGGCTTGCTTGTCTCCCCTAGTTTGCTCAGCCTGCTCTCTTATAGAACCCAAGACTACCAGCCCACAGATGGTACCACTCACAAGGGGTCCTCCCCCCTTGTCACTAATTGAGAAAATGCCTTGCAGTTGGATCTCATGGAACATTTTCTCAGCTGAAACTCCTTTCTCTCTGATAACTCCAGCTTGTGTCAAGTTGACACACAAAACCAGCCAGTAAAACTGGCATATGATATAAATTCTACTATTGTCAAAATTTCCTCTATTTCATCCTTTTGCATTTTGATGCATCTTAGTTTCTCATTTACATTAGTTTTTCACCATTTTATTGTTTACTAAATAGAAAATCATTGAATACATTCTTACTAAAATATTTAAAGAAATAGCAATAACAAGTTGTCTCATAGTAATCTCACACCATCTGACAGGCTTCTATTTAAGAGCTTTACACCTATTCCTTTATTAATTCCTCACAATACATTTTTGAAATAATGAATAATATTACCACAATTTTTCAGGAACAAAAAATGGAAACAGAATAGTTAAGTCATTTGACAAAGACTACAGAGCTATGTTCTTTCCTACAGTGGAACAATTCTCTTTACGTCTTTCTCCTTATGACAGTGTAGTATATATTTCTTTAATTTCAGTTCTATGGACTTACTGTATATTATATTTGTGCAAACGTCCTCAATTGAAATGGGTCAATTTATATGCATGACTTCAAAACTCTACTTTTCCACTTAAACATATATCAAAATGATACACCAATAATTTTAGGTTTGCCTTTCTTTAAAGTAACTGCATAGTACTTCACTCTATGCAAGTCCTTCCTGTATTGCCAGATTTTCAGGCGAAAGTTGTTTTCAATAATTTTCAATTAATGATAAAGGTACCATAATAAATAACTCCAGAGTAGTCAAAAAGATTAACATATTTCAGTATACGATTTTGTGCATGTATTTACACATTTTTAGAATACTTTTGCCAATTCAATTTGCAGATTAAATAATATTCACTAGATATTACTAAATCTTCCTTCAAATAAACTTCATTAAGAGGCTGTCTCAATTGTCTCTTTTATCCACATACGTATATCAGACATTCCAAATTGAATTGACAAAAATTTCATTAGTACTTTAATACATTTGCTTTATAGTTAATAGTTTTGAAACTTTCATATAGTTAAAAGTTTTTCTTTACTTACAGATTTATTGTATCATTTCCTCATGGATTTCACAGAAATCTGATATCTTTGGTATATTACTCCTTTATTTTATATTTTGCAAATGTTTTCTACATCAAAGAATTCTTATTGTCAGCTCTGCCAGCATTCTCCTCCATAAAGAGTGAGTTTGATAATTTATAGAATGTTATGTCATTACCCCATAATTTCTTTACCTTATTTATATATTTCCCATTTTCTTTAATAATATTACAAGCTGTAAATTAAAGGTTTTTCTTCATTGTACAAATCTCCTGTGAAGCCTATTTTTTCCTACATTTGCTTGGCTTATTAGCTTATTGTATTTTATGATAAGTCCATACTTTTGTCAGTAGTATCCACATTTTCATGAATCAGGTTTCATGAATTTGCTCCCCATTGTCATATCCATGTCACCTTTTGAGGCAGGATTTTTTTTTTTATGTAGCCGAGGTTGGCCATGAGCTCTCAGCAATCCTCTTTGCTCGTGCTAAGCTTCCGTGTGTGAGATAAAGCACCAGAATTCATAGATCCTTCAGTATTTCTCAGGTGTAATCTCTTTCTCTATAACTCCCTTTAAAAAATGGAATAAGATACTTCACAACTGTTTTACTTATATGAATGTGAATGAAAATTGTATTAGCATTTAGAGTGTTTATAACGACACCTGCCTCACTTTCAGAAGTGCTATAGAAAAATAATTTATGAATCTAGGTTACTTTTATAATGGAATTAAAATTTAGAGATGTACTTGTATTTCATAAAGTTTTATATACATGTAACCCCAGGGGTTAAATTTATGCCAGACAAGAAAGTCCATAGGATAAATTCATTGGTAGGAAAGCTTTATGTGACAAATAGAGAAATAATATCCTTATCTTGAATGAAGGACCCCAAACTAAGACCCACATATTAAGCTACTTCTCATTACCCTACAATCTTCCACCATGGAATAAAATGTTTTCATGTAAATCTCCTTGAAATTGAGCCACTCACTAGCCAAATTTGACTTCCATTTTCACTAGTGTTCCACACTGATTATCTTCTTTTTGACCAAGGAACCCCCAAAGTCCTTTCATCTGTGTTTCCATTTATGTGGAACCCCATTTTACATACATACATACATACACACACACACACACACACACACACACATATTCCCATATCCCCATATCTTCCATCATGCTTTCCTCTCTACTTTCTGTCTTTTATTTTTAGATAACTCAACTAACTCCAGTTATTGCTGCTTATGTGTGCATAGGTGTGGAGCTGTCATCTATAACCGGGGAAACATATGAGTTGTGGCATCCTCAATAAGGATAAAATCCCCCTCCCCAAATATCAACTGACTATATCTCCTCAGGATAGGTTCGGACCTAAAGATCATCTAACTGATATATGTCAGAATTTGGCTGGTTTGATTTCATGTGGGTCTTATGCAGGTAACCACAGCTGCCGTGAGTTCATGATTGCAATAACCATAAAATATCCAGAAGACAACATTTAACGGTAGAACGCCCCACTCTTCAACTTTTAAGCTTTTTTCACTCTTACCTTCCTTAAATTTCGCTGGTTATTTGTATTGTGGGAGTTAAAACACACTGTCTCAGCATGTTTGAGAACAGTCCAGGTTTATGGTTATAAACATAATTAATTAGAGGATAATTTAACAGCATGATCATTTAGCAAAAAAAAAAAAAAAATCCCAAAGCAATAATAACACATTCTACCTTTGTGCCCATAGTTTCCTGATCCTTTGACAGACATGAAATTCCATGCTGCACAGCCATCCTCAAATCCAATAAACAAACAGTTAGTTTGCTTATAACAGTTGTGCCACTACTGTATCAGTAGTCAGCCTGGGAGGTTAGTATTAAAGTATGCATAATCCAGTTCTGGGTAAGACAACAGATTTTATTTCTCCCCTACCAGCCTGCCGAGTTCCTTCTAGCACTATCTAATCTAGGTACCAGGAAGGAAGTTTCCCAATTGAATTGAGATTGTTATTTCAATGTCCTGCATCCAAATTATTCAGTATATTCAGAAAGAAGAACTTACTGTGTAGTTATGATGGGTGACTGACAGCAAGGCCAATATTTTGTGTTATTTGGAAAACCTCAGAATCTTCCCTGAATGATAACTTTTAGGAATTATTCCTTGTTTTGTGAATTTCATTTAATAACTCATATCTTCTGAGAGCCACACTGCTCTCTCATGCATGATAATCACATTAGAACTCTTTTGTTAAAGCTGAATATTGGATTTCCACATATGTTAATTGTTTCCCTATTCATTACTGCAAGGAAATGTAATCAATTTAGATGCCTATCAATAGATTAATAGATAAAATAGGTGGAAAAATACAGTATGGAATATTACTTATCTGGAAATAAAAACAAAATCTTGATATTTGCAGGTAAATAATGGAACTGGAAGAAATTATACTCATTGAGGTAACTCTGGCCCAAAAGGGTAAACACTTTATTTTTTCTCTCATATTTCAATTCTATCTTCAAAACTTTTGTTTTGTGTATTTAACTTGGGGCACAAGTGGAAAATAAAAAAGTAAAGGAGATGATGGGGGCACAACTAGGGTGGAGGACATAGTAGATTATAGATAAAATAGAAACAAAGAGGCAGGATACATAGGTCAGACATACTTAATCAGTGAGGGGTGTTGGAGTATGGAAGAAAATCAGAGGGGAGATGGGAAGGGCTAACCCAAAGGAAGGCAATATGCAAAGCCAAAGCCGTATGGAAATCCATTATCTCACACCTCAACTAATAAAAAACTAGTTGAGGGACAGTAGATTTGAAAAGAGCTCAGTCTAACAGAAGAGAAAGTGAGAAAGAACCTTGAACTCATTGGCACAGGGGGAAACTTCCTACACAGAACGCCAATGGCTCACACTCTTAAGATCAAGAATTGGTAAATGGGACCTCATAAAACTGGAAAACTTCTGTAAGGCAAAGGACATAGCTAATAAGACTAATTGGTAACCAACAGATTGGGAAAAAGATCTTCACTAACCCTACATCCCATAGAAGGCTAACTCAAGAAGCTAACCACCAAAATGACGAACAACGAAATCAAAAAATGGTTTATAGAACTATTCTAAGTAAGTATGTAAGTGTTTCGTTTATAGGCAAAAAGATGCACCCTGTCACTGTCTTGGTTAGGATTTTTATTTCTGCAATAAAAACACTGTGACTAAACAGAAAAAAAAAAAAAAAAAAAAGAACTAAACCGAGAATTCACAACACAGAAATCTTGAACGGCTGAGAAGCACCTACAGAAATGTCCAAAGACCTTAGTCATCAGAGAAAAGCAAATCAAAACGACCCTGAGATTCCACCTCACACCAGTCAGAATGGCTAAGATCAAAAACTCAGGTGACAGCAGATGCTGGTGAGGATGTGGAGAAAGAGGAACACTCCTCCATTGCTGGTGGGATTGCAAACTGGTACAACCAGTCTAGAAATCAATCTGGAGGTTCCTCAGAACATTGGACATAGATCGACCTGAAGACTTAGCAATACAATTCTTGGGAATATACCCAAAAAATGCCCCACCATGCCACAGGGACACATGTTCCACTATATTCGTAGTGGCCTTGTTTGTGATACCCTGAAACTGGAAACAACCCAGATGTCCCAGGACAGAAGAAAGGATACAGAAAATGTGGTTCATTTACACAATGAAATACTACTCCACTATTTAGATGGAGGACATCCTGAGTTTTGCAGGCAAATGGATGGAACTAGAAAATATCATCCTGAGTGAGGTAACCCAGACATGTACTCACTAATACGTAGATATTAGTCCAAAAAAAGAGGAAAAAAGTACAAAATACCCAAGATACAATCCACAGAACTCAAAAAGGTCAACAAGCTGAAGGGCCCAAGTGAGGATGCCTCAGTCCCACTTGGAAGGGAGAAGAAATCAATCACAAGTGAGGAGGAAGGGAGGGACCTGGGAGGGAAAGTGGACCAGGTGGCAGGGGGTGGGGTAGTGGAAGGGGATTCTGATCTGGTATTAGGTGTGGGGAAATGACTTATGTCCTGAGGGCCAGCAGAAAGAATGGAAACACACAACTTCGGGAGGCAAGAGGTTGGGAGGAACCCTCCAGAATGTACCAGAGACCTGGGAGATGAGAGACTCTCTGGAATCAAAGGGAGGGGACCCTAGATGAAATGCCTGACAGTAGGGAGAGGGAACTTGTAGAGCCCACCTTCAGTCGGAAGACAGAGCATCAAATGAGGGAGGGGGTTGCCATCCCACAGTCAAAACTCTGACTCAAAATTTTTCCTGTCTAAAGGAACTGCAGGGATGGAAATGGAGAGGAGCCTGAGGAAAAGAAGGTCCAGGCCCAAAGTGGAATTCAGCTCAAGGGGAAGCCCTAAGATCTGACACTATTATTGAGGCTATGGAGTGCTCACAAAAAGGGGCCTATCATGATTGTCCTCTGCAAGACCCAACAAGCAGCTGAAAGAGTCAGATGCAGATATTTGCACCCAACCAATGGACAGAAGCTGCTGACCCCTGTGGTTGAATTAAGGAAAAGCTGGAAGAAGCTGAGGAGGAGGGCGACCCTGTAGGAGGACCAGCAGTCTCAATTAACCTGAAACCCCAAGATCTCTCAAACACTGGTCCACCAAACAGGCAGCATACACCAGCTGATATGAGGTCCCCAACACATATACAGCAGAGGACTGCCAGGTCTGGGTTCAGTCAGAGAAGATGCACCTAACCCTTAAGAGACTGGAGGCCCCAGGGAGTTTAGAGGTCTGGTGGGGTGGGGGTTGGAGGGTGGATGTTAGGGACTTCCTCATGGAGACATGGGGTGGGGAGGAGGTATAGGATGTCAAATAGTTGGAAGGTGGACTGGCAGTGGTATAAAATCTGTAGTGTAAAAATTAAATAAATAAAAAAAACTCAAGCAAAAAAAAAAAGAAAAAAGAAAAAAGAAAGAAAAGAAAAGGAAAGGAAAGAAAGAAGTGAATTTAGAGGGTTTATAAGAGATGGAGGTGGAAGGATGGGGGAGAAAAAGGGGGAGTGGTGGATTATTTTCTTCTTTTAAAGACTGCATATAAAACAAACCCTAAATAGTTGAACATTTGCTATTATTTCCTTTTACTTAAACTCAGAAGGAAGAAGAAAATAACCTGTAAGCTCACATTAAAAATACACAATCCTTTCTGGTCACGCCAGAGTAACAGAACAGTGTGCATGGGGGTGGGGGTTAGGGGTTCTACTAGATACATCACTATTTGTAGTTACTGTTAATACTTTAGCTCTATCCTTTATTAAACCTTTGTTATATGGTATATATATATATAAAACAAGTGATTTATTATTAAGTATATTTAACTAATACAAACCTTCAAACATCCTTAAACTCAGAAATAGACTACCTATATTCATTTTATTCTAAAATTGCCTAGTAAACAAACAAACTATAAAGCATTAACTTTTAATATGTGTGAATTCTAAGCAATGTAAGGATACTACATTCCATGTTGTCTCATCACAGGGATCATGCCAAAATTATCAATGTAATTTCTTTGAAGGAGAAGAGGAGAAATTGTTTCCCTGATGTCTGTGTAAAATGTAAATGAATATGGATGTGATTTGAATGTTAGCATTCAGAGCTGCTTGTTCTTCTGTGTTAATTTACATTTATATTCTTAATGTCTAGGTTGAGCCTAGGGAAATTTAAAAACCAATTTCATTAATGGTATAACATCCATAGGACTCTCAATACGCACACAAGTTCCTAGATTGTGGAGTTATTGGATGAGACTATAACAGCTAAGCATAATTGCAGAGTGGTTATGATAGTTAAGTATGTACTGTCAATTTTGATTTTCAAAATTCCTCTGGGCCTAAACCCAATGTCCAAAAAGTTTTAAAAACATGAATCTAATACAGTAATGAATTTTAACATCTTTGAAAGGGAAACTTTACATTTCTGAACCATTGCCCATTCTGATTAAATGTGATTTAAACTAGAGCATGTTTCACATTTGCAATAATTATATTGAGATACATGATGCTTAATATTACTGCCAATCCTGAGGTTCAAGGTTCACCTCACCCATGTTAGGGTTTTTCATTTAGTTTTTTGTTCCTAATTTTAAGTGTGACACCTTAATCCTATTTATTTTATTTTACTAAGAATAGGAACACAAACTAAGCAATAACAGTGTCCATCAGTTCTCAGATAATATTTTGTTCCTTGTATGAATATATAGTATATAAAGGTTGCAACTACTGAGCAAGTTTTTAAAAAGGGAAATTTCTAACACTGAAGAATACCTTAGCAGTGGTAAAACGTAAAACCTAGTTTTAATCCTCCCCATGATCATTTTGATTAGACTACTCCCAATTACTGGCAATGATGTCTTAGAATTGTTTTCATCCCAAGAGGATCAGTAACTCATACTTTCAACAGCTTTTAATACTTTCCACCTAAACCCTATTGTGAACCTAAACTATAAGAATTTTGATATAAAAAGATGTTACTCCACTGATTTCTTTCATAAATTTAGTTGAAGACTCTCTTATAAATTTCATTAACTTGAAACATCGGTTAGGGATAAAAGGAGTGACAGAAAAAAATATGAAGATGACAGAAAACACATAAAGATGAAGGAAAATGAGCAGGTGTAAACAACTTCTGTCACTACAAATGCATTCAAGGAGAGCTCTCTGGGCTATAGAGACTTGACAAGGAAATAACTTCTCTTAGGTGGCAAATGTCACAGGACAGATAGACATGAAAGGAAAGGAAGCCATTTCTGACTTTAGAAAACCTTTCTAGTGATGAAATGCGCGTTTAAAAATCACTTGCTTCTAAAACACATCTAAACTTACTTCGTGACAGTTTCATATCTCTCCAATGAATTGTTCTTTAATTTTGAGATTTTAGTAAAAAAAAAAAAATTAATGCATGGTGTGCATTCATCCAGGAATCAAAAAACCTGCCTTACAAAACTTTTAAGTCTTAGAAAGCAGTAAACAAGTGGTGGGGACCCATTTGTCTAACTAAGTTCCAGAGATGCAAGTTTATATATGTGTGGGCCACAGGCTAGGATTGACTTTCCAGTGATGTAGCTGCCTTCATGTCATCTGTTCTCCTGCCAGTGGACACTCACTCATACACTCCTGTAATTAGTGGCAGGTGTTAAGTTCAACCAAACACAATTCCAAACTCCATCTGTCAATAACAAGCCACAGAGATGGTTATTAACGTACTAAACTTGAGGTTTTAATAACAGAGTTAGACAATAGAAAAATTACAAGTAATTTTGTAATTTTTGATATGACATGTACAGAGTTGAGATTCAGGAAAAATTTTCTCCTTTCTTATCATCTGAATATTGTGATTTATGAAGAATTGAGATAAGATGGTCTTGATTGCTGTGGATATTAATTCTCTGTCAAATGAATGGTTGACAAAGATTTTTCATTTTGTATGGTGTCTTTTTGCTCCGGTGGCTATTTATCACGCTGTGCAAATTTGATTTAATGAAATCCCATTTGTCTTTTCAAGATCTGCAGAGAACTGGGATGTAATTTTGACGGGGATTGCATTGAATTTGTAGATGGCTTTTGGTGAGATAGCCATTTTTACTATGGTAATTCTACAGATCCATGAGCATGGGAAATCTTTGCATCTTCTGATACCTTCTTCAATTTATTTCTTCAAAGACGTGAGGTTTTTGTCATACATGTCTTTCACTTGCTTGCTTGGAGTTATCACCTCCCCCAACTTTTTTATTATTTAAAGCCATTTTCAAGGGTGTTATTTCCATGATTTCTTTCTCAATCAGTTTGTCATTTGTAAATAGGAAGGCTACTAATTTTTTTGAGTTAATCTTTTATCCAACCACTTTGCTGAAAGTGTTTATCAGCTGTAGGATTTCACTAGTGAAATGTTTAGGGTCACATAGGTATACTATCATATCAGCTGCGAATAGCAATACATTGAGCTCTTCCTTTCCGACTTGCATGCTCTTTAACTCCTTTAGTGTTATTGCTCTAGCTAAAATTTCAAGTACTCTACTGTGTGTGTGTATATATATATATATATATATATATATATATATATACATATATATATATATATATATCATTTTGTTCAGATTTTTGTGGAGTTGCTTTGAGTTTCCTCTCCATTTAATTTGATGTTGGCTATAGGCTTGTTGTAAATTGCCATTATGATATTTAGGTATGCCTATTTTGTTCCTAATCTCTCCAGGATTTTTGTCATGAAAGGGTGTTGGATTTCATTAAAGGCTTTGTGGCTTCTAATGAGAATGTGTTTTTTTTCTTTCAGTTTGTTTATATGGTGGATTACATTTACTGCTTTTCATACGTCTAACCATATCCTGAACCATAAAAGAACTGCTGTGGGTATCATCATCACTGATTCCAAGTTGTTCTACAGAGGTAAATAATTAAAACACAAGGCTTTGACATAAGCACAGACATGTTCATCAGTGGAATATAACTGAAGACTCACATATAAATCTACACACATATGGACACCCGATTTTTAATGAAGATGCCAGAAAGGCACATTGCAAAAAATACAGCATCTTTGACAAATGGTGCTGGTTAAACTGAATGTCTGCATGTAGAAGAACGCAAATTAACCCACATTTATCACCTTGTACAAAACTAAAGTCAAAGTGGAACGAAGACTTTAACACAAAACAAAATACACGAAATTTGTCAGAAAAGAAACTGAGGAATAGCCTTGAGTGCATTAGCACAGGAACATCTGAATGGAACACTGATAGTGCTGGTAGTAAGGTCAAGAATTAATAAAAGGGACCTTGTGAAACTGAAAAGCATCTGCAAAGCATACTGTCAGTGAGACAAAGTTTGCAGAATAGGAACATATTTTCACCATCTCTACACCTGATAGAGGGCTAATATTCAAAATATATAAAAAACTCAAGAGAGTATATATCAATAAACTAAATAGCCCAATTCAAAAATAAGGTGCAGATTTAAACAGATAATTCACACTAGAGAAATCTTCAGTGGCTGAGAAACACTTAAAGAAATGTTCACCATCCTAGATATATCTCCACTGAAGAATGGATAAATAAAATGAGAAGTATTACTCCACTGATATTGGAGAACATTTCAGAAGGACATTTTGTATGGCTAGATCTTGATGTTATTCCCTTCTAGAAATTCAGATTTTATATTTAAGGCTACTGTTTCATTTTTAAAGGGGATTTTTATAGTGAGACAGGTAGAGATATAGGATTCAAGTTTCTGTAAATCTGTGACCTTAGTTCTTATCTTACAATTCCATTTCATTGATCTATATATCTATTTTTTGTGCCAGTACCATGACTTTTTGTTCCTGGGGTTAAATAGTATAGTTTGAAGTCAGGTATTTTTATACCACCACCATTGTCTTGACTATTCAGGGTCTTTTGTGTTTCTACAATAATTTTGGGATAATTTTCTTATTTTATAAATATTTGAATTGTTAAAGGAATCTGCATTCAATTGGTGTATTGCTTTTGGTAATATGCCTATATTGACTGCTTTGAATTTGCCAATCTTTTGATATGGGAAGTCCTTCAATTTCTTATTATTTTCTGAAAAATTTTTCTTCAGACTTTGAAAAAGCCATTGTCAAGATATTTAATATTTTTGTTCAGTTTATGCTAAGGTATTTTGCTTTTATTGAAGTGTTTGTGTTTATCAAAATAAAAATTCAAATAACCCAACTAATAAAAGAGAAAATAAACAGAGGAGACACTTTGTGGAAACCTTTTGAATCATCAAGAATATGTATTCCATTTTACCTCAGTTGCCATGGTTATTATTATGTTAACACAGACCATTGGTTCTCAACATTCCTAAACTATGATACTTTAATACAGTTCCTGGTGTAATGACCCCCCAACCATAAAATTATTGTCGTTGTTACTTTAAAACTATAATTTTGTTACTGTTGTGAATTGTATTGTAAATATGTTTGTAGATAAATGTTTGGCAAAGGGACCATGACACAAAGGTGGAGAACCGCTGGTCAATGTGAATGAGAATGTAGTCAAAAGAATAGTAATAATTAACCCCTGCTTATTTAATCTAGCTTTTATCAACATATTTATGAATGCTCTCGAAAAATAAACAAAATAATGTCTATTTGATGTAAATTATGGCACCTCTGGGAAGATAAACATTGAAAAATCTACACAGGAAGAAACTCAAGATAATAGTGCCTTGAAAGTTTGAGAAAATATTAGAAACAAGTTAAAGCTATAATTTTGTGTTTCTCAAGGCAATCATATTTATATCTGATAATTCAATATGAATCTGTGAGAAACATAGTAGATAAAAAGGCATAGAATCTTTTTAGTATAGAGTATTTCATAAAGCTTTTCAGTCATTGATATTGAAGATTTTCTCACACTATTGACAGAGCTCGGTTCACACAATAAAAAATCCTCATACTTACAATATAGATTTATGCTTATGCATATGACTATTGCTAGAACATATCATTGATAGGGTAGGTACAAGACTAGTGCAATCAAGGATGAAAAGAAAATATACTGGACTGGTACATCAGGTCAAGAACCCTTTGATTACGTGGATTCATAATCAAATATAACAAATTAAAATGCTTCTGAATTAAGCCACAATTTTGACAAATGCATTCTCATTTCAAACCTACTGGCATATCACAGGAAGATATATTTCTCAAGAGAAATGATTCAGCATAACTTTACACACTAATTTTTAAGGTATACCTTGTGATTTTGATCTTGAGATAAATTAGCAAATTAGAATTTGAGATTTTGGATATCCTGTCACTATGTTCTGTACACTACAATTACAATTGAGTTGTTAGGCATACTCAGTTTTTCTATGTGCTTAGGTTATTCAAACTCGGGTCCTCAAACGTTTGTTGCAAGTGCTTTTCAGTGGAATTATCACACAATCCTTCCCTCTGCTATACAGCATCTTACTATATATTCCAGACTTCCATAAAAGTCACCATCCTGTCTCTGTTTATTTTTTCTTTTTCTTTTTTAGCTTCATTACAACATGGTTTTATTTTTTATTATTTTTGATACTTTATTTACATATCAAATGCTTTCCCCTTTTCAGGTTTACCCCTTGGAAACCGCCTATCCCATCCTCCCTCCCCATGCCACTATGAGAGTATTTCCCCATCCACCCAGCCACACCTACCTTCCCTCCCTGGTATATCCCTATACTGGGGCATCTAACACTATCAGACCCAAGAGCCTCTCCTCCCACTGATGGCCAACAAGGTCATCCTCTGCCAGATATGTGGCCAGCACCATGGGTCCCTCCATGTGTATTCTTTGATTGGTGGTCCAGTCTCTGGGAGCACAGGGGGGCTGATCATTTGACACTGTTGCTCCCTCCATGGGACTCCAAACTCCCTCAGCTCTTTCAGTCCCTTCTCCAACTCCTCCATCTGGGATCTCACACTCAGTCCAACAGTTGCTGTGAATTGAATGACGGGTATTCCACACTTTTGGGCTAATATCCACTTATCAGTTAGTACTTACTGTGTTTGTGCTTTTGTGACTGAGTTATCTCAGTCAGTATGATATTTTCAAGTTCCATCTATTTGCCTGTGAATTTCATGAAGTCATTGTTTTAAATAGCTGAGTAATATTCCATTGTGTAAATGTACCACATTTTCTGTATCTATTCCTCTGTTGGGGGACATCTGGGTTGTTTCCAGTTTCTGGTTATTATAAATATGGATACTATGAACATAGTGGAGAATTCATCCTTATTACATGTTGGAGCATCTTCTGGGTATATGCCCAGGGGTGGTATAGCTGGGTCCTCAGGTAGTAGTATGTCCAATTTTCTGAGGGTCCACCAAACTGATTTCCAGAGAGGCTGTATCAACTTGCAATCCCACCAGTAATGGAGGAGTGTTCCTGTTTCTCTACTTCCTTGCCAGCATGTGTTGTCACCTGAGTTTTTGATCTTAGCCATTCTGACTAATGTCAGACTAATGGTGTGAAGTAAAATCTCAGGGTTGTTTTGATTTGCATTTCCCTGATGACTAAGGATGTTGAACATTTCTGTAGGTGCTTCTCAGCCCTTCAAGTTTCCTCAGTTGAGAATTCTCTGTTTAGCTCTTTTCCACATTTTTTGACAGGGTTATTAGGATCTCTGGAGTCTAGCTTCTTGAGTTCTTTGTATACCTTGGATATTAGCCCTCTATCGGATGTAAGATTGGTAAAGATCTTTTCCCAATCTGTTGGCTGCCAATTTATCCTATTGACAGTGACCTTTGCCTTACAGAAGCTTTGCAATGTTATGAGGTCCCATTTGTTAATTCTTGATCTTAGAGCATAAGCCATTGGTATTCTCTTCAGGAACTTTTCCCCTGTGCCCATGTGTTCCAGACTTTTCCCCACTTTCTCTTCTATTAGATTCAGTGCATCTGGTTTTATGTGGAGGTCCTCAATACACTTGTACTTGAACTTTGTACAGGGAGATTGGAATGGATCAATTTGCATTCTTCTACATGTTGACCCCCAGTTGATCCAGCACGATTTGCTGAAAATACTGTCATTTTTCCACTGGATTGTTTTAGCTCCTTTGTCAAAGATCAAGTGACCATAAGTGTGTGGGTTCATTTCTGGGTCTTCGATTCTATTCCATTGATCTACCTGCCTGTCATTGTACCACTACCATGCAGTTTTTATCATTACTGCTCTGTAATACAGCTTGAGGTCAAGGATGCTGATTCCCCCAGAATTCCTTTTATTGTTGAGAATAGTTTTTGCTATCCTGGGTTTTTTGTTATTCCAAAAGAATTTGAGAATTGCTCTTTCTAAGTCTATGAAGAATTGAGTTGGAATTTTGATGGGGATTGCATTGAATCTGTAGATTGCTTTCTGCAAGATGTCCATTTTTACTATATTAATCCTGCCAATCCATGAGCATGGGAGATATTTCCATCTTCTGGGGTCTTCTTCTATTTCTTTTTTCAGAGACTTGAAGTTCTTGTCATACAGATCTTTCACTTGTTTGTTAGGAGTCACACCAAGATACTTTATATTGTTTGTAACAATTGTGAAGGGTGTCATTTCCCTAATTTCTTTCTCAGCCTGTTTATCCTTCGAATATAAGAAGGCTACTGATTCGTTTGAGTTAATTTTATGTCCGGCCACTTTGCTGAAGTTGTTTATCAGCTGTAGCAGATCTCTGCTGGAGTTTTTCAGTTCACTTAAGTATACCATCATATCATCTGCAAATAGTGATATTTTGATTTCTTCCTTTCCAATTTGTATCCCTTTGTCCTCCTTTTGTTGTCTAATTGCTCTAGCTAGAACTTCAAGTACTATATTTGAATAGATAGGGAGAAATTGGACAGCTTTGTCTAGCCCCTGATGTCAGTGGGATTGTTTCAAGTTTGTCTCCATTTAGTTTGGTATTGGCTACCAGTTTGGTGTATATTGCTTTTACTATGTTTAGGTATGGGCCTTGAATTCCTGATCTTTCCAAGACTTTTATCATGAAGGGATATTAAATTTTGTCAAATGCTTTTTAAACATCTAACGAAATGACCATGTAGTTTTTTCTTTGAGTTTTTTTATGTAGTGGATTACATTGATGGATTTCTGGGTATTGAACCATCCCTGCATCCCTGGGATGAAGCCTACTTGATCGTGATGAATGATCATTTTGATGTGTTCTTGGATTCGGTATGCAAGAATTTTATTGAGTACTTTTGCATTGATATTCATAAGGGAAATTGGTCAGAAGTTTTTTTTCTTTGTTGGGTCTTTGTGAGGTTTTGGTATCGCTGTAACTGTGACCTCATAGAATGAATTGGGTAGTGTTCCTTCTGTTTCTATTTTGTTGAATAGTTTGAAGAGTATTGCTATTGATAGAATTCTGTACAAAACCCACCTGGCCCTGGGATTATTTGGTTGGGAGACTTTTGATGACTGTTTCTATTTCTTTAGGGATTGTTTAGGTGGTTTATCTGATTCTGACTTACCTTTGGTATTTTGTATCTGTCTAGAAAAATGTCCATTTCATCCAGATTTTCCAACTTTGGTGAGTATAGGCTTTTGTAGTAGGATCTCATGATTTATTGAATTTCCTCAGATTCTGTTGTTATATCTCTCTTTTCATTTCTTATTTCGTTAATTTGGATACTGTCTCTGTACCCTCTGATTATTCTAAGGGTTTATCTATCTTGTTGATTTTCTCAAAGAACCAGCTCCTGCTTTTGTAGATTCTTTGTATAGTTCTTTTTGTTTCTACTTGGTTGATTTCAGCCTCGAGTTTTATTATTTCTTGCCTTTTACTGCTCTTGGGTGTATTATCTTGTTTTTGTTCTAGAGCTTTCAGGTGTGCTGTTAAGCTGCTAGTGTATGTTTTCTCCAGTTTCTTTTTGGAGGAACTCAGAGCTAGGAGTTTTCCTCTTAACACTGCTTATTTGGGTCTCACAAGTTTGGGTATGTTATACTTTCATTATCATTAAATTTTAGAAAGTCTTTAATTTATTTCTTTGTTTCTTCCTTGACCAAGTTATCATTGAGTAGAGTGTTGTTCAGCTTCCATGTGTATGTGGGCTTTCCATTGTTTTTGTTGCTATTGAAGACCAGCCTTAATCTATAGTGAGCTGATAAGAGGCATGGGAATATTTCAATCTTCTTATATCTGTTGAGATTTGTTTTGTGACCAATTATATTGTCAGTTTTGGAGAAAGTACCATGAGGTGCTGAGAAGAAGGTACATTCTTTTGATTTAGGATGAAATGTACTATAGATATCTTTTAAATCTATTTGGTCCATAACTTCTGTTAGCTTCACTGTGTCTCTGTTTAATTTGTGTTTCCAAGATCTCTCCATTGTTGATAGTGGGGTGTTGAAGTCTCCCACTATTATTGTGTGAGTTGCAATGTGTGCTTTGAGCTTTAGTAAAGTTTCTTTTATGAATGTGGGTGCCCTTGCATTTGGAGCATAGATGTTCAGAATTGAGAGTACTTCTTGGTAGATTTTTCCTTTAATGAGGATGAAGTGTTCTTCCTTATCTTTTCTGATGACTTTTAGATGAAAGTTGATTGTATCTGTTATTCGAAAGGCTACTCCTGCCTGTTTCTCAAGACCATTTACATGGAAAATTGTTTTCCAGTCCTTTACTCTGAAGTAGTGTTTGTCTTTAACACTGAGATGCGTTTCTTGTATGCAGCAAAATTTTTGGTCCTGTTTATGTATCCAGTCTGTTAGCCTATGTCTTTTTATTGGGGAATTGAGTTCCCTGATGTTAAGAGGTGCTAAGGAATAGTGATTGTTGCTTCCTGTTATTTTTGATGTTATTTTTATGTTTGTGTGGCTATCTTCTTTTGAGTTTGTTAAAAGATTACTTTCTTGCTTTTTCTAGGGTGTGGTTTCCTTCCTTTTGTTAGCATTTTCCATCTATTATCCTTTTTAGGGCTGGGTTTGTGGAAAGATATTATGTAAATTTGTTTTGTCATGGAATATCTTGGTTTCACCATCTATGGTAATTGAGAGTCTTGCTGGGTATAGCAGCCTGGGCTAGCACTCATGTTCTCTTAGAGTCTGTATGAGATCTGTCCAGGATCTTCTAGCATTCATAGTCTCTGGTGAGAAGGCTAGTGTAATTCTGATAGGTCTGCCTTCATATGTGAGTTGACCTTTGTCCCTTACTGCTTTTAGTATTCTTTCCCTGTTTTGTGCATTTGGTGTTTTGACTATTATGTGATGGGAGGAATTTCTTTTCTGGTCCACCAATCTATTTGGAGTTCTGTAGGCTTCTTGAATGTTCATGTTCATCTCTTTCTTTAGGTTAGGCAAGTTTTCTTGTATCCTTTTTTTGAAGATATTTACTGGCCCTTTAATTTGGGAATCTTCACTCTCTTCTATACCTATTATCCTTTGGTTTGGTCTTTCATTGTGTCCCGGATTTCCTGGATGTTTTGTGTTAGGAACTTTTTGTATTTTGCATTTTCTTTGACTGTTGTGTCAATGTTTTCTATGGTATCTTCTGAACCTGAGATTCTGTCTTCTATTTCTTGTATTCTGATGGTGATGTTTTCGTATATCACTCCTGATCTCTTTCCTTGGGTTTCTATCTTCAGGGTTGTCTCCCTTTGTGATTTCTTTACTGTTTCTATTTCCATTTTTAGATCGTGGATGGTTTTGCTCATTTGTTTTGCCTGGATGATTGTGTTTTCCTGTATTTCCTCCTTAGGGGCTTCTAGCTGTTTACCTGTGTTCTCTTGTATTTCTTTAAGTGAGTTATTTATTTCCTTCTTCAACTCTTCTATCATCATCATGAGAGGTGATTTTAAATCTGAGTCTTGCTTTTTTGGTGTATTGGGGTATCCAGGGCTCACTGTGGTAGTAGAACTGGGTTCTGATGATGCCAAGTTGCCTTGATTTCTGTTCCTTATCTTCTTTCCCTTGCCTTTAGCCATCTGGTTATCTCTGGTGTTAAGTGGTCTTGCTCTCTCTGACTGTGGCTTGTTTCTCCTGTAAGCCTTTATGTCAGTACTCCTTGGAGACCAGCTCTCTCTGAGAGGAATTTGGGTTTGGAGAGCTATGGGACAGGGTCAGCTCTGGGGTACAGGCAGAAACCAGAAGGATTCTGTTTCTAGCTGTTTCTTGGTTCCTGTGTCCTGATGGCTCTGTGAGGATCCCTCTTGATTGAGGAATTTGAACAGAAGTGGTGATCTTCCTGTGCTTGAAGGAGTGTTGCCACTCCTGGTATACCAGCCATCTCCTGGCACTATTTGAGTATGGAGCCCTGTGTGACAAGATCAGCTCCCTGGTGGCAGAAGGAAAACTGATGGCCACTCCTCAGTCCCTGTGTCCTGAGGGTTCTAGGCGGGTCCCTCTGAGCAGAGGTGCTGGCCTTATCCCTATTCACAGGCTTGTCCACACTCCTGGGAGGCTAGCTCTTTCCCTGTGCTATTTGGTTATGGAGCTTCGTGGCATAGACCACAGGCATAATCTGGAAGGCTCCTGTCCCAGGCTGCTCCTTGGTCCCTGTGTCCTGAGGGTTCTGGGCGGGTCCGGCTGAGCAGTGGTGCTGTCTTCCCTCCACTCAAGGGCTTGTCCACATTCCTGGGATGCTAGCTTTCTCCCAGTGCTATTTGGATATGGAGCTCTGTGGCACAGACTGAGGTCCCAGTCCGCAGAAGGAAACTAGAAGGCTCCTGTCCCCCTGCCTCTGTGTTTTAATTGCTAGAATTACAGAGACATGTGTCAACACATCCAGCAAGAGTTGTTATTTTTGTTTGTTAGTTTGTTTGGCTTGTTTTGTTTTGTTTTGTTTTCTATTCTTTCCACAAAACACATGTGCTAATATTTTTAAGGGCACCTCAAAGATCGCATGTCAAATTTAGGCCTAGTCTGAAGTACGTGGTGCTATGAGAAAATGGAGGCTGGTGGAAAATATTAGGCCACAGTGCCAATGTTTTTAAAATGAATATCAGGTCCCTAAACCTTTCATCTTTGCCAGATGTATAAGATTAGATAAGCAGTTTTCTCTTCCACATGACCTCACCATGTTATGCTGCCTTGTTTTAGGCCCTAAAGCAGAGGAACCAATGACAATGGACAGAAACCTCAATAACTGAGACCAAGCAAACTTTTCCTCCTAATATCACTTGTCTCAGGAAATCTGTTATACGAATTCCAAGCGGAGAAACATGATGAGTGCTTTAGAGAGCTTGAGAAAGAGGAAATTCCATAATTGTTACTTTGAAATTTTGCCATGGGTTCAAATGATTAAACTTTTTTTTCCTCCCAAATAAACCTAATATATATGTATATATATATTAGGACAACCATATATGTATATATATGAAGGACAACCAAATAAAACAGTATTGTTATATAATACTCAGAAGACTACTTTTCATTCAAGAAAGTGTGGCTCATATAACTACAGTGTTTATGCTGTTTATTCCCCTGCTCCACAGTCCCCCTCCTCCACATTTGCCTCTATTCTTTAGGCTTCATCTTTGCCTTTTTTAAAAAAAATATTGTTTATTTTATTTATTTACATTCTAAATGTTATCCCCCTTCCCAGTTTCCCCTCTAAAACCCCCTATCCCACCCTCCCCCTAGTTCTATGAAGGAGATCCCCCACCCACCTACCCACTCCCACCTCACTGCCTTAACATTCCCCTATGCTGGCTTTATAGCCTACTTTCTACTTTTTTTTTGTCTTAAACATTTATTTTATTTTATATGTGGTATGTGTATGCAAACATGCCAAAGACTTTGAGTTCAGAGGCTTTGGACACTCCTGTAGCTGCAGTTTCAGCTACCCAACATACATGCTTGCAACTGGCCATGTGTATTCTGCAAGCACAGTATTTTTATTATAATATCAGTGATAATTTGCTATTCTAGGCATGATGTAGTAACATACATATGCTTCTATAAAGTAGCAACACAAATCACACTGCTTACAATTAAACATATAGTTCATTTGCCTGGTAATATTATCTTTTGACTACAATGGACCACTACTGTCCTCTCTTGTGTTGGACAGAGTGCTTTGTTCTGTTCATAGTACAGACAATGGTTTTGCTATGCTTCTATCAGTCTTTCTGCCCAACTACTCCTGATGTCTAAATGTCTTTTGTGAGTTGTTTAAGGTAACTTAGGTCAATGAACAAGTATGTGGCTTCATACAAAGTAAAACTCCTAGCTTTATCCACAAAGGTGTCAACACATTGACATTCATAATTATGCTCTTTAGTCTACTGAAGTGAATACACACTGTCCAATTGACAGGCAAGTTAATATGCTATTGTTTTCTGTGCTTAATTTAACAACTGAATTTAAGTAATAGCTTTCAGTCAGCTGCATTGGATGAGTTGCTGTATGTACAATGTACAACTGTATTGCATGTATGTTGGTATTTCCCTCAAAAACACATTAGAGTATGATATAAGCATGGAAGAGTGGATGGCATAATAGTTATTACATGAGTGGACTCGGATTAGATAGAGCCAATTTAGATGTAAATTGAGTTTATTAATTGTTAGAACTCTTCTTATTATAATGGAGAAATTTTTCAAGTGGTCTGTGCCTGAGTCTTCAGCTGTAAGATGGAATAATAAAAATACCTTTTTGAGTGTTTTGTCACGAACAATCAATGAAATAATCTGTGCAAATTCAATAATTTAACCAGTGCCTCTATTACTGCTGTGTCATATATATACAAAGCATTAAACACTGAAATATTTTATTCAAATTGCAAAATAATATATTGGTAATCATAAGTGGCCTGTAAGGTACATTTGCTTATCTCATTGCACATTTCAAAAATTACACATTATGATCTCTCAGAAAGGATATAAAGTAATAATCATTTCAGCCTAGGTATATGTAAACCTTTCCTGAAGTTAATAAATTGCTACACAAAATATCATTTGTTGTATAATATAAATCTGAAAGATTTTGTTGTGTATAATTCTGAAAGATCTTATTAAAACATTTAAACTGAGTTTGTGAAACAAAATTTACACTTATCAGAAAATAGATGGCTATAGTATTTCTCATTGGAAAGCAGTACACAAAAATAAAACAATTTTCTTACTAAAGATAAAAATGGGACTTTTATTTGCTCTTAGCTAACCTAGCTGTGATTTGTTTTTGATTACTATAATCGGTCATGAGACTCACAATAAAGATTTGTATGATTTCTCAATCTCCTATTGCCAAAGGAAATATAGTTCTGCAAACCACAAATGGACTGTGCTAACAATTATATGCTGTTTGACAGTAGAATAACATTACTGTTGAGAAAGTTAATTTGAAAGACCTGAATTGATGTCCAACCAGGCCACACTGAAGTGTTATTTAGTTCACCCTTACTATTCGAACTTATGTCTTAGCTCCTCCCTTTAAAATTAAAAAGAAAATGTGTACAATGAACTGTCTGTCTATTACTACTCACAAAATCATCGATGAGATGACACAGTTTTGCCACATTTCACAGAATCTTGCAAATTATTTGTCCTTCATTGAGTTTTAGAAGACACAGACCAACCTTAAGTTGTTTTGACTTTGCAACTTTCAAGGTCCTATTATTGGAAAACAGAGAACTTGGAATTTTGAAAATCTTAAGTGCAATTAAGAAATATAATTTCAAAATTTTGTTCACTGCTTTGATCCTAACCTTTATACATTTTCAATACTTAGGGCTGATATGTACCTTAAGCACAGTGGCTGTTATCTATAATAATTTGGACTGTATGAAAATATTTTCATTTTAAAATCAAAAGAAAATTGAATATAGTAGCAATAAGGAATATGCAATAAGCAATAAGACAATAAGGAATATGGCCTAATTAATTTTAAATAAATGGAAATATAAGATGCATATTATTAAGATTTTGTTTTTCACATTTGTTATGGTTTGTATATGCTCGACAGAGGGAGTGGCATTATTAGAATGTGTGGCCCTGTTGGAGTAGGTGTGCCCTAGTTAGAGTAGGTGTGTCAATGTGGGTACAGGCTATAAGACCTTCATCCTAGCTGCCTGGAATCTAGTATTCGGCTAAAGGCCTTCAGATGAAGATGTAGAGGAACTCTCTCAGCTTCTCCTGCACCACGCCTGCCTGGATGTTGCCATATTCCTGCCTTGATGAAAATGAACTGAACCTTTGAACCTGTAAGCCAGCCCCATTTAAATGTGGTCCTCATAAGAATTGCCTTGGTTATGGTGTCTGTTCACAGCAATAAAGCCCTAAGACAGGGACTGGGGTATTGCTGTGATAGGCCTGACCATGATTTTGTTTGGAAGAATGTGGATTTGGGGACTTTGGATTTGGAAAGCAGTGGAATACTTTAAATGGAGCTTAATGAGCTATCCTAGTAGAAATATGGAAGACTTTGTTAATGAGATCGATTTGAATTGTGTGGACCTGGCCTAAGAGGTTTCAGTGGAGAAGAACTGTAGTCTAGAGACTGTTTTTGTGGTACTTTGGTGAAGAATGTGGCTACTTTTTGTCCTTGGCTGAAGAGTCTGCCAGAGGCTAGTGTGAAGAGGCTCAGATTAATTACCTTGACAAAGGAACTCTCAGAAATGCCCATTACATCATAGAGTTTGTTCTCTGGTTAAGTCTCATGAAGAGCATTTTAAACAAGTATAGTAAGCTTAGAAAGGAAAAATATAAAATATATGGTTTAAATACTAAAGGGACACCAGGAAGTAGAATGGAGCTGAATCCCATGTTCTAAGTAATAGCAGATAAAGGGAGTAGGACTTTGGGACAAGATCCTACACAGCTAAATTTAGATCCAGGTTTGGTGGTACACACCTTTAATCTCTGGAGATAAAGCCAAGCAGATCTCTAAATTCAAGGCCAGCCTGGCACAGAGAGCAAGTTCTAGGAGAAGAAAAATCCAGGTGTAGTGGTACACACCTTTAATCCCAGCATTGAAAAAGTTGAACAAGGGGGGAGGGGCATGTCTTAGCCCCAACAAGCAGCAGAACTCAGCAGTTTCAACCACTTGGCTCCGGCTTTAGAGTTAAGAATAAAAGGGACTACTGGGACAATTGATGCTGGTTAGCTGGAGATAAATTTTATTGGTGGTTAAAAAGAAACCAGTATCACTGAGGTGAGATCTTCTGGGAAGTGTTTTCTGAGAGCAAAAAGAAGCTGTGTTTCAGAGATAGCCAAGGTTGTACCTTGTGCAGCAGCTGTAGTTGCTAATGTGTAGGAGTCATCACCCAGGTAGTACTGGTTTTGATGGCATGAAGGTGTCATGAAGAGCAGCTGAGACTTGGCACTGTGAGAATGTATGGAAGGCCATTGGTGAAGGTGCAGCTTCAGTTGTAGTTGACAGCCCAGGACTGAAGTGGTCAGGGAAAGAAGATTGAGGCTTGGTACCATGAAGAGAGGTTATTGGTGAAGCCTAGTTGCAACATAAGACCCCAGAATATTGGAGTTGCCAGTCCCAGGGAATGATCACCAAGAACAGCAGCAGCAATGGAGTAGATCTACCTGAGCTTTGAGTGCTACAGAGGGCAGAGCTAGAAAAGTGACTCCAGCCCTTTGGAGGAGCCCAGAGATCATGTGTGGATCTCAGACATTGACACAAGAAGCTATAATGTTGATGTTGCCTTGGAGGCCCCAAGATATTGAAGATGACAGAGCCGTGGGCTAACTTCTGAGGAAAGCTCCTAACTGGGAGTGGAACCAGCCCAGCAGAAAGAACTTCATTGCAGTCAACACAGATGAAATAGGAGTTGGAGATCTGAAGACCACTCTGACATCAGACATTGAGGTGCAGAGTTTGGAGTTTGCTCAGCTGTCTTGCTTCCGAGATTACAGTTAAGTGATTGGATGAATCTCAGAAAAGACTTTGATTTTTGGACTTTTAATATTGTTGAGACTGCTAATAGACTATGAGGACTTTTGATGTTAGACTAAATGTATTTTGCATTACGCTATATTTAGGTATGGCCCCCATAGACTCATATGTTTGAAAAAGCCTATGGGGGCCAGTGAGTGGAATATTATATGTTATGCTTGTATATGCTTGGCCCAGGGAACGGCATTAGTAGAAGGTGTGGATCTGTTAGAATAGGTGTGCCCTTGTTGGAGTAGGTGTATCACTGTGAGTATGGTCTTTAAGACCCTCATCCTAGCTGTCTGGAAGTCAGTATTCTGCTAACAGCCTTCAAATAAAGATGCAGAACTTACTCAGCTCCTCCTGCACTATGCCTGTGTGGATGCTGCCATGCTCCCACCTTGATGATAATGGACTGAAACTCTAAACCTATAAACCTATAACCCCAATGAAATGTTGTCCTTATTAGAGTTGCCTTGGTTGTGGTGTCTGTGCACAGCTGTAAAACGCTAACTAAGACAGGTAGGTTGACAAGTGGGGAAGATCTGAGAAGAGTTGGAGAAGTGGGATAAACATGATCAAAAGGAATGGTACACATATAAACTCACAGAGATTATTGCAGTACACACAAGATCAGCACACAGGTTCAAGCCAAGTGGTAGGCCTCCACTGTGAAGGGGACATGGTCAAGGGATCCCTCACAGAACCAAGATTTTATGTCTATGCATGTGTCTTTGTGGTGATAAGTGCATATGGCAAGTGACAATTATTGCCCATGAATGCAGATGTCTGCATAGTCCAGAAGGTAATGGCTCTTCTGACAAGTAAGAAGTGCTTGTGAATACCCAAGGATAGATTCTGAGAATTGAAGTTAGGTTCTCTGAAAGAGGTGTGTGTGTGTGTGTGTGTGTGTGTGTGTGTGTGTTCTAGACACAACAGGACTGATACATATATGAAATTACAGAGAAGGTGATAACGTGCACAGGGCCTGCACAGGTCCAAGCTAGATGATGTCCCAGAACTAAGAAGGAAAGTGGACATGAACTTATAGAACATCTAGAACACTAGAAGTTATTTTCAAGTGTCAATTGTTTAAAATTACATTTCTCCAATGGAGTGTCTCTCACTGGCTATACAAACCACACTTAAGGGTAGGTCTCATGCTCAAGAGTAGATGGAGAACAGGACACGAACTCAATGGCATGGTAGTTTTTGAAGATGTTTTTCTTGGAATGCTTTGTTTCTTTTTAACCCATTGTTTCTTTGCTTTTAAATGTAGGTTTCTGATTTTGTGTTTTGTATGTGGAGGTATGTGTCTCTTTACATGCACCTGCTTTGTAGACTTTGGTTTTTTTTTTCTGTTTGTTTTGTTTTTATTTGCCTATTTGTTTTCTAAAGAGAAAGAGTAAGAAAAAGAAATTGTGGAGTTGGGGGTTGGACAGGATCTATGAGACAACAAAGGAGAGGGAACTGTAATCAGAATATATTATAAGAAGAGTATTTTTAATAAAAAAAAACAGTGTGTTCTCTTAACTGCTGAACCTTTTATCAATCCCATTCAAAATAGT
This sequence comes from Rhynchomys soricoides, assembly GCA_019843965.1. Lineage (NCBI taxonomy): Eukaryota > Metazoa > Chordata > Mammalia > Rodentia > Muridae > Rhynchomys > Rhynchomys soricoides. The sequence continues at coordinate 2,057,084 of JADRCH010007458.1, read as the reverse complement.
TATGAATTCATTTTTATGGAAGATACAAAAACAAAGTGTTGATGGGTTACAGAAGTCATAATTTAGCTTTGTTTATATCGTAGGATGGTAGATCAAGCTGAATGATGGAGTCAAATGATATGCCTGCCCTACTCTCTGGAGCCTGTGGTTATTAGTTAATACGAAAACAATATACTGCATTTTTTAATAGATCCTGAAATGGGGGATGTTCTGCTTTAAATGAGAAGGCAGTAAATATAATCATACATAGTTTCGCAGGAAAATTCAAGAAGAAAATGTGACACATGAATGGATCATCAGAAGACATTGTGACCATGGAGACAGAGATTCAAATGACAGGGTTCAAGGTAGTGTAGATTGGGGAAATAAAAAGAGGCCAGGAATTGATTCTTTGCTACAGATCTGAAAGGAACATGGGATGCTGACATTCTTATTTAAATCCTATGAAGGTATTCAAAGAATTCTCTAGAACTATGAGAAAATAAAGGCTTATTGTTTTATGTCACACTGTATTTGTGGTAGTTTGTTATAGCAGCATATGGATCTAATACAGAGTATCCACATTTGCATTTCATATTCCCTGAAAGATAACTTTCTGACTTATACTTAACATAAATTATATTTTAAGTTAATTCATATTGATTATTAAATAAAGCACTATAGAATTTAAAGAAAGTAAAAAATGTCTTTTAAATAAATATGAATTATGCTTTGATATGTAGAACTTATATTTTGTTAAAGTCTAATATCTCAAGATTATATGTCATCAAAAATTAACATAAATTATAGAGTGTGCTGTGTATCATGTATTATACCTACAACATATATCCAAAATCATTTTTAAAAGATCATAGATGATTAACCTCACAAACCAATCACAATTATGATCCTTACATTATTCATCCATTCTCTGTTAGAAATATATATATATATATATATATATATATATATATATATATTTCATCACTATAGGAAAGAAAGGGTACAAATTTTCTGAGCTGTTGAACCTTGTGATTGAAATTAAGCTTTATGACACTGCTTACAGAAATAAGAAGGGCAAATGTCAATGCTCCTTCAAAAGCAAAGACAAGGAATGGATTGTTAAATGGGCAGAGTTAAGTGATCTTCTGAAAAGGGCAACTACTAAAAGTGATATGTCAAAGAAATAGTCTTAATGTATTTCTGAAGATCTGTTACTCTATGCTCCGTGTTCTTTAACATTCAATATTTTAAGTCCTGATGGTTTGCAGTGAGACTGATTTGTTTAAAGGCTGAATGACTTGGAAAATACCTGTCCCTTTGCTCATCTTTAAATAAAGAGATGTATCTTTCAGTGTTTATAAAGAAGTGAGGGATTTGTTCCTTTATTTTTCTAATACAATCCAGTCAATTTTCTTTTCCAAATGTTCAGAACCCAATAAACCATTTTGATATGAACATTTTTCTACAGTTCTAAACATAATTCACTGCAGAAGAATACATTCTAATTCACTGTACTTGCTTGTAGACTTTTAAAAAAATCAACTATTATGCCTTCATGAAAACGAAGCATGATTCCCATATGATTTAAATTACTTTTACAGCAAGGTGATATGAATAGATTTGTGTCTAATACGTATATGGGAGAAATAGCTGTTTATATATTTTCCAGGTACTATCTGAGACTGAGAGAAATTATTTCTAAATATCTTCTAACACTAATGTCAAAATATTTCTTTTAAAATATTCCATTTCCAGTGTATTACATAGCAATTGGCTTTTAATATTTCTTGAGTTCAAGAAAAAAATATATATATATAAATAAATAAAGTAATCAATCAATTGAAATTATTGAAATTCAAAATTATAGGAAAATATATGATAAATAGAAAACTGGATAGCAATCTTTAAACATGTACAGAAAGTGATAAGTCGTCCAGTCAGTATGATTTTAGAAGTATTGTGAAGAGTCTCTTGCTCCTGAGAATAACATCTGCTTACTGCTCTGTAATGCTAGCTATCCCCCAAAGAGAGAATCATCTCCATATAATGAACCTTTTACACTTTCCAATGAATAATTATGAAAAATAGATGCCCAGATGTTTTTATAACACTTTACTCCTTTTTATTATTTTATTAAAAATATCTGATCAGTTTTCCCTACATCTCCCCTCTCCTCCAGATCTACTCTCTTCTATTTCCTCTTCAGAAAAGAGCAGGCTTCCAAAACAAAATACAACAAGACAAGGCAACAACCCTCATAAGGATGCAATGATCAGATGTTTTGCTATGAACTCAGACAGTATCGGACAGTATCACTGAGGCTTAAGAAAATTTTAGGTTGGATGAATATGAGTTGGATTGAGACAGTCTCCTTTAGATACTGACACATATGAGTCAGGTTAATCCTTTTGAGCTTCATTTTCCTTATCCGAAAAGGTAGAAGGAGACAGAATTTTCCAAGAGTATGAAACTTAAGTGATATATAAAAACATCAGGCATGCTATTACACTTTAATGAGTCATTAAATGGCAGCTACAAATATTACTCCAATAGGCACTCAAAAGTATCTGATTTTAAATGAAACAGAATAAAGAAGACAAGGCTACCCTTGGAGAAACATTTTGGCTCTGGAGATGTCCCATGAGAGTCTCAGAGGTTGAATTAAGAAAAAAGAAAGAAGGTGTCAGAGGAAATTTCACTGGCTAGGAATATTACTTAAAATCAAGATTATCTATTAATAGCCAGCTATTAATCAGGATATTAACATTGTATTAGTTTTGCCAACTAAGTAACTTTGCTTAGTTGTCAGTTTTGAAAAAATATATGTGTGTGTATATGTATATGTATATATATATATACATATATATATATGTAACCATGTGTATTCGTTATCTCATATTTACATAGACAAGATGGTTCACTCAATGAATAAAGTTGGTACATGAGGAAAAGCTATACATGTGTAAGACAGTTACCATTTAATATAAAGTTTCTCACTCGAAAGTTCAAGGTGTTAAAGGGGATGGTCCCTTGCTGGTAGAGCCAATCATTGAAGGCTAATTTGTTCTTGAAAGCATTAATTTCACCACTGGATTTACCAATGTATGCGTTTGGTGAGTAGGAACTCGTTGAAGGAATAAGTAACTGGGGTTGTGTTTTACAAGGATACATATCTTCTTTATACCACCTTCCTCACATAGCTTTCTAGCTGGTATAAAAGAAACCATTTTGCTCCACTATTCACTCTTTATAGGGATGTTTGGCCTTGCTTCAAAATCAAAGAGATAATTCTGAATAGTTGTAGATTGAATCATCTGGAATCCTGAGCCAAAATAAATCTTTTCTCCTTAAGTTGGCTTTATTAGGTTTTCATTTGTTTTTGTTTTGTTTTTTCCTACAGTGTAGAGAGGCTGACTATTACAGACTTCAATGGTTTTAAACTGTTAACAGAAAGGAGATTTTTGTTTCTAAATAATTTGGGGGAGGGATGGGTTTTATTCTTCAGCTACTGGTATTAAGCACCTGTCATCCAATTAGTACCATAATAGCATTGTTGCACTTTGTCTAATATCCTACTTGACTGGATTTTAAATTATTTTAAGTGGTCATGCCTTATTTATTTTGACTGTCACATAATTATTTGTTTCATTTATCTATCTATCTATCTATCTGATCAGAGATGTTCTAATATATGTATATCCATAAATGATACAAATTATGTAAATCAATTGTTCTTAACATTCTTAATACCATGAACCTTTAACACAATTCTTCATATTGCGGTAATTTCCAACTATAAATTTATTTTCATTGCTACTTTATAACTAATTTTTATACAGTTATGATTCATATGTAAATATCTATGTTTTCTGATGGTCTTAGGTGCCCCCTGTAAAAGGGTAGATTCAACTCTAAAAGGGTTGTGACCCATTGATTGAGAACTGCTGAGAGAAATGGACATAAGGACAACAATCTTAGCCTTTTAAAAATAAGGATAATTTAGTTATTTACTTTTTTAAACAATATTTTTATTAATTCTTTGAAAATTACATACAATATATTTTAAAAATATATATCTTTCTTCTCTCTGTAATAAACATCCCCTCTGCTCTCCCATCCTTTTGCACACATACTTTAGATTTCACTTTTATTTATTTTTTATTTCTTCATTAAGTCTAGTTCTGTTGTCAAGCTAGTCTTGGGAGAAGGGACAAGAGACCACATCTTTTGGGTTTAGACTCCATCTTAGAGAACTTGACCTAAGGTTGAACTTGAGTTAACTAACAGGTCTGAATAGTACTCCATTGTGTAAATGAACCACATTTTCTGTGCCCATTCTTCAGTTGAGGAACATCTGAGTTGTTTCGAGCTCCTGGCTGTTACAAATAAGGCTGCTATGAACAAAGTAGAGCATGTGTCCTTGTGGTATGTTGGAACATCTTTTGGGTATATGCCCAAGAGTAGTATAGCTGGGTCTTCAGGTAAAACCATTTCCAATTTTCTGCAGAACCTCCAGGTTGATTTCCAGAGTGGCTGTACTAGTTTGCAACCCCACAAGCAGTGGAGGAGTGTTCCTCTTTCTCCACATCCCCAGGAGCCTTTCTTTATACAACGAACAAAGGACTAAGAAAGAAATTAAGGAAACAACACCCTTCACAATACTCACAAATAATATAAAATAACTTGGTGTAACTCTAACCAAACAAGTGAAAGTTTTGTGTGATGAAAACTTCAAGTTCCTGAAGAAAGAAATCAATGAATACCTTAGAAGATGGAAAGATCTCCCATGCTCATGGATTGGTAGGATTAACATAGAAAAATGGCCATTTTACTAAAAGTAGCCTACAGATTCAATGCAATCCCCACCAAAATTCCAACACAATTCTTTACAGAGGTAGAAACAGCAATTCTCAACTCCATCTGAAATAACAAAAACCCAGGAGAGCAAAATCAATTCTGAACAATAAAAGAACTTCTAGGGGAATCACCAGACCTCAAGCTGTACAACAGAGCAATAGTGATATAAACCATATGGTATTGGTACAGAGACAGGCAGGTTGATCAGTGAGATAGAATTGAAGACCCAGAAATAAACCCACACACCTATGGACACTTGATCTCTGTCAAAAAATCCAAAACCATACAGTGGAAAAAAGAAAGCATCTTCAATAAATGATGCTGGTCAAACTGGCAGTCTGCATGTAGAAGAATGCAAATTGATTACTTTGTACAGAGGTGGATCCAGGACCTCCACATAAAACCAGATACACTGAATCTAATAGAATAGAAAGAGGGGAAAAGTCTAGAACACATGGGCACAGGAGAAAAGTTCCTGAACAGAACACCAATGGCTCATGTTCTAAGAGCAACAGGCGACAAATGAGAGACCTCATGAAACCGAAAAGATTCTGTAAGGCAAAAGGCAACATCAATTGGACAAATTGGCAACCTACAGATTGGGAAAAAAATCTTCACTAACCTTATATCTTATAGAGGGCTAATATACAAAATATACAAAGAACTCAAGAAGTTAGACTCCAGAAAACTAAATAACTCAATTAAAAAGTGGGGAACAGAGCTAAACAGAGAATTCTCAGTGGATGAATCTCCAACAGCTGAGAAGCACTTAAAGAAAGGTTCAACAACCTTAGTCATCGGGGAAATGCAAATCAAAATGACCCTGAGATTCCACCTCACACCAACCAGAAGCCTAAGACCAGTCTTTTATTTTACATATCAATCCAGCCATTTACTCCACATTTCCTTTTGATTATCCTATGAATCAACACCCTGTGCTGCCGCCCCCCCTCCCCAACAGCCCCTTTATTCCTTGGAAACAGAAAACATTTCTTTTAACTTTGCAAATGAATTCAGAGATCAGCCTGTCTCTTTTGTAAACTAGCAGGTTGGGAACCTGTCCTGGTATTACCATTTCTACCACACCTGGGCCTAAACTTGCTTTGTCCCAGGTTGATCCTTAACTTTGGAATTTATCTGCCTTGGTATCTTTCTGACAAGCTGGCTCATTAACTCAGCTGTCTTTGTTCCTTTAGATTCCTGCAACTTTCTTATACAGTTTACACTGCATCTATATCTATATATTGCTTAGGTGAGATATTGTATGTTTCCAAGTTCTTTTCCATAGCTTTAAGGGTTGTCCTGCAGGTCCCAGCATTTACCTTTTTGCTGAGACTGTAGTCACACCTTCACCTCAAGGACTCTGTGCTCTGATTGTCATGGAGTCATTAATGTTAACAGGAAGAACATTCCTTAGAGAACAAATGTGAAATACATACATGATTATACAAACAAGCCTTATGGGCTTGGCAGCCACTTGGAGGCCCTTTGGACTTGGGGATAGAAGGGAGAGCAAAGTGTTTGAGAACCCTTATTAAAAGTAGGTTTTGTTCTAGAGCTTTCAGGTGTGCTGTTAAGCTGCTAGCATATGCTCCCTCCAGTTTCTTTTTGGAGGCACTCAGAACTATGAGTTTTCCTCTTAGCACTGCTTTCATTGTGTCCCGTAAGTTTGAGCATGTTGTACCTTCATTTTCATTAAATTCTAAAAAGTCTTTAATTTCTTTCTTTATTTCTTCCTTGACCAAGTTATCATTGAGTAGAGCATTGTTCAGCTTCCATGTGTATGTGGGCTTTCTGCTGTTGTTGCCATTGCCGACCAGCCTTAATCTGGAGTGATCTGATAGGAGGCATGGAATTATTTCAGTCTACTTATATCTGTTAAGGTTGTTTTGTGACCAATTACATGGTCAATTTTGGAGATGATACCATGAAGTGCTGAGAAGAAGGTATATTCTTTTGATTTAGGATGAAATGTTCTATAGATATCTGTTAAATGCATTTGGTTTATAACTTCTGTTAGTTTCACTGTGTCTCTGTTTAATTTCTGTTTCCATGGTCTGTCCATTAATGAGAGTGGGATGTTGAAGTCTCCCACTATTACTGTGTGAGGTGCAATGTGTGCTTTGAGCTTTAGTAAAGTTTCTTTTATGAATGTGAGTGCCCTTGCATTTGGAGCATAGAGGTTCAGAATTGAGAGTTCATCTTGGTAGATTTTTCCTTTGATGAGTATGAAGTGTCCTTCCTTATCTTTTTTGATAACCTTTGGTTGAAAGTTGATTTTATTGGATATTAGGATTGCAACTCCAGCTTGTTTCCTGGGACCATTTGCTTGGAGGAACTTTTTCCAGTCTTTTATCTGAGGTGGTATCTGTCTTTGTCACTGAGGTATGCTTTTTTGTATTCAGCAAAATACTTGGTCCTGTTTAAGTATCCAGTCTGTTAGTCTGAAAGAAATGCTTTTCCTCCCCTCTTCCCCTCTCTGGAGATAAAGCCACCTAGCTAGCAGATATTCCCTGTGGGAGGGGCTGACAAGAACTGAGATATTCCACCAGGGTCCCCTCCCCCCCTAGAAGGGAGGGGCTGATTAAGCCCCTGCTACTCATTCCCTAAAGACCAATCAGTTTAAAAGTCACACTGTTTTGCCAATCACATTGTACCTAATGACAGCTGCTCTAAATTCCTATATAAGGTCCCAGAATGGCTTCACAGGGTCACCTCTGCCTCATGTGCAGAACGACCCCAATGCATTGGAAATAATAAACCTCTTGCTAATTGCATTGCTCTCGATCTCCATGTCTTTGCAAGGGGGAACTACTGGTAGTTGCGACTTTTGGGTCCAACAAGTCTATGTCTTTTTATTGGGAATTGAGTCCAGTGATGTTAAGAGATATCAAGGAAAAGTGATTGTTCCTTCCTGCTGTTTTTGTTGTTAGAGGTGGAATTATGTTTGGGTGGCTATCTTCTTTTGGGTTTGTTGAAAGATTATTTTCTTGCTTTTTCTAGGGTGTAGTTTCCTCCAGAATGGCTAAGATCAAAACTCAGATGACAGCAGATGCTGGCTAGGATGTGGAGAAAGAGGAACACTGATCCATTGTTGATGGGATTGCAAGCTGGTACAACCACTCTGGAAATCAGTCTGGCAGTTCCTTAGAAAATTGGACATAGTATTACCTGAGGACCCAGCTGTAACACTCCTGGGCATATACCCAGAAGACGATCCAACATGTAATAAGGACACATGCTCCACTAGGTTCATAGCAGTCATATTTATAATAGCCAGAAGCTAGAAAGAACCCAGATGTCCTTCAACAGAGGGATGGATACAAAAAATGTGGTACATTTACACAATGGAGTACTACAAAGCTATTGTCTTAGTCAAGGTTTCTATTCCTGCACAAAATATAATGAGTAAGAAGCAAGTTGGGGAAGAAAGGATTTATTCAGCTTACTCTTCCCACGTTGCTGTTCATCATCAAAGTCAGTCAGGACTGGAACTCAAGCAGGTCAGGAAGCAGGAGCTGGTGCAGAGGCCATGGAGGGATGCTGCTTACTGGCTTGCTTCCCCTGGCTTGCTCAGCTTGCTTTCTTATAGAGCCCAAGACTACCATCCCAGGGATGGTACCACCCACAAGAGGCCCTCCCCCCTTGATCACTAATTGAGAAAATGTCTTATAGCTGGATCTCATGGAGGCATTTTCTAAATTGAAGCTCTTTTCTGTGTGATAACTCCAGCTTGTGTCAAGTTGACACATAAAACCAGCCAGTACTGCTATTAAAAACAATGATTTCATGAAATTCTTAGGCACATAGATGGAACTAGAAAATATCATCCTGAGTGAGGTAACTCAGTCACAAAAGAACACACACGGTATTAGCCCAAAAACTTAGAATACCCACACGTACAATTCACAGACCACATGAAGCTCAAGAAGAAGGAAGACCATAGTGTGGATGCTACAGTCCTTCTTAGAAGGGGAACAAAAATACTCATGGGAGAAAATAAGGAGACAAAGTATATGGAGCAGAGACTGAAGGAAAGTCCATCCAGAGACTGCCCCACCTGGGGATCCATCCCATATACAGTCACCAAACTCAGACACTACTGAGGATGCCAAGAAGTACATGCTGACAGAAGCCTGATATAGCTGTCTCCTGAGAGACTCTGCCAGAGCCTGACAAATACAGAGGTGGATGCTTGCAGCCAACTATTGAACTGAGCATGGGATCCACATGGAGGAGTTAGAGAAAGGACTGAAGGCGCTGAAGAGGTTTGCAACTCCATAGGAAGAACAGCAGTAGCAACCAACCAGACCCCCAGATCTCCCAAGGACTAAGCCACCAACCAAGGAATTCACAGGAAGGGACCCATGTCTCCAGGCACATATGTAGCAGAGGGTGGCCCTGTTGGGCATCAATGGTTGGAGAGGTCCTTGGTCCTGTGAAGGATTGTTGTCCCACCAGCAATGCAGGAGTGTTCCTCTTTCTCCTCATCCTCACCAACATGTGTTGTCACCTGAAGTTTTGATCTTAGCCATTCTGATTGGTGTAAGGTGGAATCACAGGGTTGTTTTGATTTGCATTGACTAAGGATGTTGAACATTTCTAAAAGCGCTTCTTAGCTTTTCGTGATTCCGCTGTTGTGAATTCTCTGTTCAGTTCTATACCCCATTTTTTGATTGGGTTGTTTGTTTTTTGGAGGGTTAGCTTCTTAAGTTCTTTATATATTTTGGATATTAGCCCTCTATTGGATGTAGGGTTAGTGAAGACTTTTTCCCAATCTGTAGGTTGCCGATTTGTCCTATTGGCTATATCCTTTGCCTTACAGAAGCTTTCCAGTTTCATGAGGTCCCATTTATCAATTCTTGATCTTAGAGCATATGCCACTGGAGTTCTGTTTAGGAAATTTCCCCTTGAGCCAATGAGTTCAAGGCTCTTTCCCACTTTCTCTTCTGTTAGATTCAGTGTATCTGGTTTTATGTTGCGGCCCTTGATCCACTTGTAGTTGATCTTTGTGCAAGGTGACAAATACGGATCTATTTACATTTTCCTACATACAGATTGCCAGTTAGACCAGCATCATTTATTGAAGGTGATTTATTTTTTCCATTGTATCTTTTGGCTTCTTTGTCAAAAATCAAGTGTCCATAGTTGTGTGGGTTTATTTCTGGGTCTTCAATTCTATTCCATTGATCAACATGTCTGTCTCTGCACCATGAAGTTTTTACTACTATTGCTCTATATTATAGCTTGAGGTCAGGGATGGTGATTACCTCAGAAGTTCTATTATTGATATGAATTGTTTTTGTTATTCTGTTTTTTTCTTATCTTTCTTTCTTTCTTTCTTTCTTTCTTTTTTCCTTTCTTTCTTTCTTCTTTCTTTCCTTTCTTTTTTTTCTTTTTTTTTTTTACTTTTACAGATGAATTTGAGAATTGCTCTTTCCATATCTTTGAATAAGTGTGTTGGGATTTTGATGGAGTTTGCCTTGAATCAGTAAATTGTTTTTGGTAGGATGGCCATTTTCACTATGTAAATTCTGCCAATCCATGAGCATGGGAGATTTCTTCATTTTCTGAGATTTTCTTAAATTTCTTTCTTCAGAGAAATGAACTTCTTATCATACAGATCTTTCATTTCTCCTTTGTTAGAGTTACCCTACGATCTTTTATATTATTTGTGACTATTGTGAATGGTATTGTTTCCCTAATTTCTTTCTCAGCTTGTTTGTCATTGATATAAAGGAAGGCTACTGATTTATTTGAGTTTATTTTATATCCAGCCACTTTGATGAAGTTGTTTATCAGCTGTAGAAGTTCTCTAGTAGAATTTTTGGGGTCTCATGTATTCTATCATATCATCTGCAAATAGTGATACCTTGACTTCTTCTTTGCCAATTTCTATCTCATTGATCTCCTTTTGTTGTTTTATTGCTCTAGCTAGAACTTCGAGTACTATATTGAACAGATATAGGGAGAGTGGGCATCTTTGTCTTGTACCTGATTTTACTGCGATTGCTTCATGTATCTTCCCAATTAATTTGATATTGGCTGTTGGTTTGTTGAAAATAGCCTTTATTATGTTTAGGTATGGGCTTGAATTCTTAATCTCTACAATACTTTTAACATGAAGGGGTATTGTATTGTGTCAAATGCTTCTTCAGCATCTAAGGAGATGATCGTGTGATTTTTTTTTCTTTCAGCTTGATTATATAATGGATTATGTTAATGGACTTTCATATACTGAATCGACCTTGCATCGTTGGGATTAAGCCTATTTGATCATGATAAATGATGGTTTTGATGTGTTCTTAGATTTGGTTTGCACCAATTTTATTGAGTATTTTTGCATCGATACTCAGAAGTGAAATTGGCCTTCAGTTCCTTTTTTTGTTCGGCCCTTGTGTGGTTTTCATATCAGAGTAATTATGGCTTCATAGAATGAATAGTGTTCCTTTTGTTTCTGCTTTATGGAATAGTTTGAGGAATATTGGTATTATATCTTCTTTGAAGGTCTGGTAGAATTCTGCACTAAATCCATCTGTCCCTGGGCATTTTTTGTGGGGCCAGAGGTTTTTAATGACTTTTTCTATTTTCTTAGGGGATATGGGCCTGTTAACATAGTTTACCTTCTCTTGATTTTACATTGGTATGTGGTATCTGTCTAGAAAATCATCCATTTCATCCAAGTTTTCCAGTTTTGTTGAGTATATGCTTTTGTTGTAGATTCTGATGATTTTTTGAATTTCCTCAGTTTCTGTTGTTATGTCTCCCTTTTCTTTTCTGATTTTTTTTTTTTTGATACTGTCTTTGGGCCCTTGTAGTTAGTTTGGCTAGGGGTTTATCTATCTTGTTGATTCTCTAAGAACCCACTTTTGGTTTTGTTGATTCTTTGTATAGTTCTCCTTGTTTCTATTTGGTTGATTTTTGTCCTTAGTTTGACTGTTTCCTGCCTTCTACTCCTCTTGGGTGCATTTACTTCTTTCTGTTCTGGAGCTCTCAGGTAACGTTGTTAAGTTGCTAGTGTAGGATCTCTACAATTTCTTTGCCATGGCACTTAGTGCTATGTAATTCTTTCTCTTTTTATTTTTATTTTTGATACTTTATTTACATTTCAAATATTTTCTCCTTTCCAGGTTGAAATTCCCTTTTAGCACTGCTTCATTTGTGCCCCATAAGTCTGGGTGTGTTGTGTCTACATTTAATTAAATTCTTAAAAGTCTTTAATTTCTTTCTTTCTTTCTTCCTTGACCAAGTTATCATTGAGTAGAGAGTTGTTCAGTTTCCATGAATATGTGGATTTTTTGTTGTTTTTGTCATTATTGAAGACAAGCCTTAGGCTGTTGTGATCTGATTGGATACATGGGATTATTTAAATCTTCTTGTATCTGTTGAGGTCTATTTTGTGACCGATTATATGGTCAATTTTGGAGAAAGTACCATGAGGTGCTGTGAAGAAAGATGAAATGTTCTATTGATATCTGTTAAATCCATTTGGTTCATAACTTCTGTTAGTTTCACTCTGTCTCTGTTTATTTTCTGTTTACATGGTCTGTCCACTGGTGAGAGTGGGGTGTTGAAGTCTCCCACTATTTTTGTGTGAGGTGTAATGTGTGTTCATTCCATTTGTGTTTTCTTTATTGCTTCTACTTCCAGTTTTAGGTCTTGGACTGCTTTGTTCAATTCCTTCACCTGTTTGTGTTTTCCTGTATTTCTTTAAGGGCTTTGTTTCCTCTTTAAGGGCTTCTACCTGTTTACTTGTGTTTTCCCGTAGAAGGCTCTGGCCTGAAGGAGAGTTGGCAAAAAATTTTGTCATGAGAAAGGTGAAATATCAAAATAGTTTTAATTTACATGTGTGGAATTCATAAAGGTGTTGAACATTTAAAAGTAATTTCTTAGCCATTTATATTTCATCTTTGTAAAACTCTTATTTTTTAAAATCTATTCCATAGTTTTTAATTGGGTTGTTTCCATGAATTTTTTTTGTATATTCTAAATACTATACCTCTTTTATATGTATGATTGTTCAGGATACTTTCATATTATGTAGGCTGCAACTTCCCTTAAATAATTGTCTCCTTTACTGTACAGAAGCTTTTTGGTCCCATATGATCCAATTTGTCAACTGTTGGTCTTAGTATCTTTAATGTGTGGATCCTATTTAAAACATCCTTTCCTGTCCTTATGAATTAAAAAGTATCTCCTACCTTATACACTAATATGTTTAGTACACTATGTCTTATGTCTAGATGAATGTAGGTTAAATAATACTGAACAATCAAGAACTGCTACAGGAATCATGATCATCCCTGATTTTAAGCTATACTATACACATAAAAAATAACTTAGTACTAGCTAATAATCAGACAGATGGATCAATGCAATTAAGGACCCAGATTGAAGTACTATAGATACCTGAATTTTAGGAAAGAAAACAAAATATATAGTGGAGAAAGGAGCATTTTCAACAAATGATGTTGGTCAAACTATATAGCTCTAGATAAAAGAATGAAGTTAGTTATGAAATCAGATACTTTTCTTTGACCCCATAATAGAACTATGTACTTACTTTTATATCCTTCATTACTAGTACAAAACCTGGAAAGTAATTGATTTTCTATAAATAGAGGAATTCAAATGAACAAACAGAAAGGGCAAGTAATATTGTCACTGAAACTTGTTTATTTACAAAGAAATAGCTTTTCCTTAGAAACCTGCTAGCCACACTTGCCAGGGAGTCAAATATTCATCACAGACTGAGATTTTCGACCCTCCTGTTGAACCTCTAAGGCGCTGCCAACCTAACCCATCCCCATTCCTATATGTAAGTTTCCAATACCTAGAAACAAATTATACCAAGGATCCCACCAACAAAGAAAGTTCCCTCAGTACACAATAATCAATATACTAACCGTATAGAACAAGGAAAAAAATATTAAAAGCTGCAAGGGAAAATACCAATGACATATACAGAATATAATTAGAATAATATTTGACATTTCAATGGAGACTCTAAAGCCAGAAGGGCCTGTATGAATGTTTTACAAACTGCAAGAGATCACAGATGTCAGCCCACACTACTCTACCCAACAATACTTTCAATCACAATAAGTAGAGAAAGATATTCCATGATAAAATAAAACTTAAGTAGTATCTATCTATCAATGTAGCTTTGTAGAAGGAGATGAAAGGAAATCATCAAATTATAAAGGTTAATTTCCAAGAAAACATAAGGAATAAATGTGCGGTCCCAGATAGAGGAGTTGGAGAAGGGACTGAAGGAGCTGAGGGAGTTGGCAGCCCCATGGAAGGAGCAAAAGTGTCAACTGGTCTGACCCCTCCATGTTCCCGGAGACTGGATCACCAACCAAAGAATACACATGGAGGGACCCATGATGCTGGCCACATATGTGGCAGAAGAGGGTCTTGTTAGCCATCAGGGGGAGGAGAGGCCATTGGTCCTGAGGGTGTTAGATCCCCCAGTACAGGAGAATGCCAAGGAGGGAAGACAAGGGAGGGAATAGGGAGGTTCCAAACGGGAGATCTGGAAAGGGGGAACATTTGAAGTGTAAATAAAGTATCAAAAAATTGTAAAGGTTAATTCCCAAAAAAAAAAAAAAACCATAAGGAATAAATAATTTCATAGCAGTAAAACAAAAGAGAAGAACAAAGAGCCCACACCAACACTACAACAACAACAAAATCAGGAAACAATAAACATTACTAATAGGTAACTGTCAACATCAATGGTCTCAATTTTCCAATAAAAAGATGCAGACTAACAGATAGGATATTAAAATAGGATCCATCCTTCTTGAGCATCCAATAAACATATGTTAACATCAAGGATATACATAATTTCAGGGTAGAAGGATAAGAAAAAAATGATAATCTAAGCAAGTACATGCATCTATTTTAATATCTAACAAAATAGACTTGAAGCCAATTTAAGTGGAAGATATAGGGAAGCACACTATATACTCATCAAAGGCATAAATCAACCGAAAGGATACTGTAAAACTAAGTTTATTAATAAAAAACATACTAATATGCCTAAAATCACATATTGACCCTCATATATTGATAGTCAGTGACTTCAAAACTTTTGCTAATACACAGGTCATAGAGACAAAAACTAAACAGAGAAATGCTGGAGCTAAATGACATTATATACCAAAGAGACCTAACAGATTATTTATAGAACATTTCACCCAAATACAGAAGAATATGTATTCTCAGCACCTCACAGAAGTTCTTCAAAACTGACTTGATACTTATACATAATGCAAGTCCCCCAAATTACAAGAAAATTGAAATATCACCCTGTATTCTTTCTGACTACCTCTGTGGTTATTCTTTTTGAAACACATATCTAAAGTCTAAAAGCTAACAGTTACATATAAGACAAAACATGCAATAGATATGTTTGTTTCTGTCTTGGTTATCACACTCAGAATGATGGTTTCTAGCTCCATTCGTTTACTTGAAAATTTTCACAATTTATTTATTCTTAACAGCTGAAAAAGATTTCATTATAAAAATGTAACATGTTCTTATTGTCCATTCATCAATTGATGTCCACCTAGGGTGTATTCAGTTTCTACCTGTTGGGAATAGAGTAAAAATGGACATGAGTGAGCAAGTCTCTCTGTAATGAGATGTAGAGTCCTTTGGGTATATATTAAAGAACCTCATCCATCTTTTAAAACTACAAAAAAATCTACCTTAAGTTAAATCTTTTTTTTTTTTTTTTTTTTGGTTTTTCAAGACAGGGTTTCTCTGTGTAGCCCTGGCTGTCCTAGAACTCACTCTGTAGACCAGGCTGGCCTCAAACTCAGAAATCCGCCTGCCTCTGCCTCCCAAGTGCTGGGATTAAAGGTGTGCACCACCACTGCCCGGCTAGTTAAATCCATTTTTAAACTATAAGACTGATTCTTATAAAAAAATGATATATATATATATATTTTGAAAAAAAGTTTAAAAGTATTAAATTACCTATCTACTATAGAACATCTAAAAAATAAAGATAATTAAAAATGAGAAAAGTACAACCACTCTTAGTTTCATTATTCAGAGAGGGTCATTATTATATTTGAATATTTGTCTTTACAGAATGTTTTTCATTGCTATATGTGTAGCTAACATGAAACATAGTTCATAATTTGGGAGTATAACATTATAGCAACTTTGAAAGGAATGTTGTTTATGAGAATAATGAAATGACACTTTCTTCCTCATTATTCAATTAAATATTTCTATCAATGTATATAAGCTTTTTTTAATTTTGTGAGATCCCAATTATCAGTTGGGGTAGCATTATTTCTTGAGTGACTAGAGTCCTCTTCAGGAAATTCTTTCTTCTGCTGATACTTTGAATTACATCCCCATATTATATCTTAAAAAAATTCAGTTTCATGTCTTACATAAATGTATTTGGTCAAATTACAGTTGGTTTTGTAAAGGATGAAAGATATAAATTTTTATTGTATTCTCTATAATGAGATTCAGTTTTCTCAACATCATTTGTTGAAGAGGCTGTATTTTCTAGAATCCAAATTTTGGCAAATTGGTTCAGAATCATAGGCTTGTACTTGTGTATGGTTTTGATCTAGCTACTTGATTTTATTTCATTAGTCTACATACTTGTCTGGTACATGTTTTACAACTTAAAATACTTTTATTGAATTTCATCTTTGGCAATATTATAACGATATATAGTATATTTTGATTACTTCAGTCCCTCACCAAGAGAGGGAGATAATACCAGATGGGGGACTGAAGTAATCAAAATATACAAACTATCTATCTATCTATCTATCTATCTATAACCTATATGTGTGTGTGTTCATTCTACCAGTTTTGTACCTTTACAGAACTGATGCGCGCGCACACACACACACACACACACACACACACAAACACACACACACTTTGGATATACATATTCAATTTTTGTAATATGAATTAATGTTATAAGAATTCTGATTGAAATTATATTGACTATGTAGATTGTTTCAGGTATGATGGATATTTTCAAAATATTAATCCTTCCAATTTTTGAGGGTGGGAGGTCTTTCCGTTTTCTAGTGTCTTATTCACATTTTCTTCAATGGTTTAAAATTTTTATTATAGTGATTTTTTTTCAAATTGTTAATTTTAATCCAAGTAATTCAAGTACTTTTCTGTTTTTGAGGTAATTGTGAATGAGATTACACAGAATACTTCTCTAGAATGGTTCAGTAACTCAAAAAATTAAAAAAAAAACAATCCAATGACTAAACAGACTAATAAAATGGGTAACAATCAAAATATAAAATATAAGTTGCTAATAAAAATTTGAAAAATAAGTTTAACCTCACCAGCCGTCCAGGAAATACAAAATTAAATGCGTGCTGAGATTCCATCTCACACTTTTAATATAGGCAGTCATTACCCAACTAGCAACAAATGCTAAGGGATATAGAGCCACAATGTAGCCTTTATAAATAACTGGTGGGGATATAAATTCACCCTGTCACCATGAAAATCACTATGGATGTTCTTCTCAAAATTGACAAAAGACCTTCCACAAGGCTCAGCATTACCTCTTTTGGATATTTACTGCAGACTCTGTGACAAAGTATGACAGAGATACTTGCACTTCAATGTTTATTACATCAACTGATTACAGTAGCTGAGTTATAGAAGAAACAGGATATACAACAATAGAAGAATTGAGAAATTAATCAAGAAAATATATCTATCTGTCTGTCTGTCTGTCTACCTAGAAATACATAGAAAACATTTTTCTGCCTCAATGAACAAAGTTAGTTAATTTCAAGAAAATCAAAACAACTAGAGATTATAACAGTTATTAAAGTTAATTAAAGTGATGTCAGAAAGACAATGCAATATATTTTCTTTTGTTTCTGATTCCTAGATTTTATATAGTGATTTAAAATAAAATAAAATCTCCACAGCTTCTATTCCAAATGCTTGCTTTAACTGTATAGAAGTTCATTGAATTATACAGACTTTGATTCTTACTGATTTTGGTGTGTGATGATTTTATTTATTTGTAATTTTTTTTTAAAATTAGGGATATATAAATTAATTGTGCATATATGATATGAAAATAAAAGAAAAGCTATCTAAGGAAACAGCAGCACAAGAGTGGGTTGATTTGTCCAAGGGGATGGCAATTAGATGAGTATAGGGAATATATGCAAAGTATAGTATATATTTCTATATCAGATATTCAAACATATCCCAATGCCACAAACTAGTGTGTGTGTATGTGTGTGTGTGTGTGTGTGTGTGTGTGTGTGTGTGTATGTGCGTAACATTTCTGGAGACTATTTATTTCACTTTCAATATAGTCCAGTGATATGAATCCAAATAATAAGATTGTAATTAAGTGTTGAATTATGAGTAGGCATGTGTGCCTCTTTGACTGCACTCATTGCCAGTGATTTCTGGGAAAATACTCTGCCTTGATAGAGAGCTTTCTTACTGTGCTTGTTTGTGAATCAGACACTTTGTTCATTTAGTAGAATTTAATATTCTTAATGTTCACTTTGATTCTTTCTGCCTTTATCTTCTTTCTATATTTCTGGGGAGTTTCCTTCTTTGGGTACATCAGCTTTCCAGTGAATACCATTTTTATTCTGCCTGGGGTATTCTGTTTCATCTTGTTCAAGTGCTGCTTTTGTTCAAATAGTCTTTTTCACTTGAAGATTTATTTATTTTTTAATCAATCATTTTGCTCATTTAAAAAAAAATTCTTTGCAGGGGTGCAGATTAATTTTGCTTCTTTTCTGTCTCCCTTGTTGTAATTTTGACTTAATCTTGGTCATACATGCAGAGCTTATGTCTCAATGGTGCTTTTCCAATCTCCCCTCTTTGATTAGGCTGTCGAGTGGAGATCTTTGATAATGAGGAGGAATATAAACATTCATTTGTCTTGTATTTCTGAAGTAGTCTATGTTATAATAGGTGATGAATTTAATATAATGGGAAACAAAATACTTGTGTTAATGAGAATAAATATTTTATATTTTCATGGAGAATACAAAACTGTGTTCCTGTTACAATCAGACCATGGTTTTCCTGTTTTCTCCATGTTAATATTTATGTTTCTCTCAATGGAGAATTGGAACAGTGACTGTTACATGTGTACTTTCAATAATCCAGATTAACTGAAAGTTGGGATTCTCTGAATACATATAGTGCACAAAAGCCTTCTGAGTTTTATTAGTTTTATTAGCTTGTACTCCGTGTTTATATGGTGGACAACAGCCATAAAAAAGGCAAGCAAGACTACAGAAGAAAAAAAATCAGAATGAATTTGTTTCATGGAATCCATGTACTGATGGCATTAACTGAAAACTTAATGTAGTTCCAGAGAAACTGTGAGATTTGCCACTCAATATTAGAGTGACAGTGTTCTTTTTACAGGCATGAAATTAAGAACCAGAGAAGGAGGTAGTAGAGGGTGAATTCAGATAAAATATCTAGTATGTTGCCATGTTATCTATGCATTTAGGCTTCTAGTTCAGGATTTCATTAACATAGCATGACATATAAAAGCATTTAGATAGCACTCAATACACAGATGGGACACATGATGCCTTTTAAAACCCTAATATTATTATCTTGAAACAACTTTATCACCTTTTGTGTGTCTCTCTCCCTCTCCCCGTCTCTCTATTCTTTCTCCTCTCTCTCTCTCTCTCTTTCTCTCTCTCTCTCTCATAAACTGGAAATCAAACCCAGAGTTTTGTCTATACTGGACAAGTACTCTACTAATGATTTACATTATCAGTCTTTAAAAAATGTAACATTGTAAATAGTCTGAGTTTTAATTCTCATTTGAATTAACAGCTACGTCAGTACTTATTTATGGAGTACAATATGATAATCCAATGTATATATACTTTGAATAATGAGCAAATCAAGACAAATCATACTGATCTTGACTCATATCATTTATGTGTATAGAAAACATTCATATTCTTCCTTTAATTGTTTGAAAAGAATAATTAGCTATTGCAGATCATAGTTATCCCACATGTGAGATTAAATATTAGAACTACATACCTTCTCATGATTGTACTTTGGTACCCTTTATCTATACTTGCAGAATTTACCATAAACTTATATTTTCTTCTAGTGACCCTTATTCTAACGTTTTCATCTTCTTGGTGGCCATTTGTGCCTCTTTCTTCAAGAAATGCTCTGATATTATATGCTACTATTTTAACCTTAATAAAAGAGGCTAAATAGTTTTCTTATGGTGTTCTGAAATTTATGTTGCTGCTCTGGAGTTTTCATACTATAATGTAAAAACCCTGTTTCTTATCAAAGAAAAATATATTGCATTTACTGGGATTTTCTTTTTAACAATTACCCACCAGAAACTCTTATTGTTTTTAGAAACTTTCCAGTTTTTTAGACTTAAATGAACTGCATCACGATTTGGTACTTTGAGATCCATTGTATTCCTCTAAAATTAGTTGATCAGGAAGGAGGGGTAATATTGAAGATAAAATATGTACCAGGATCTACACATGATTCATTACCACAATATTATTGACCATAGTACCTGTCTAGTCTTCCATACTCAAGGGATTCTGGTCCTTGCATCAGTAGAGTTGTCATCATCTGTGCCTACTCTATGGTTGATTCTTAAGTTTTCATACAGTTGGTCAATATCCAGGTTATCATTCTTCCCATCTGTAAAGATTTTCATAATGCAGTTCTACTTGTTTTGACTCTGTCACAAAAGTTAATAAGAGCCATCATGAGTAGGTTTCAAAGTAGACACATATTTCTAAAACATCATTCTAGTCATTTTGATCTGTATATCATGACTAAAACCATGGGTTGACCTTGATAATTTTTTCTGTAAATTAAAAATGTACTAAAATGAATGCTTTTTTTTTTTACAAAACACTAACTTGTTAGAGGTAACTTAAAAATTTAATGCTGATTTCCTGGATCCATATATTTTTCACATTATTGTTCTGTCTAATTGCATATCTAAAATTTCAGCATTTGATAATATAAGGATATCAGATGAAAACACTCCACTGATTCACATAATACAGCTTCCTAAATTTGAACCAGTTTAAAATGTACAGAGAAAATCTATGAACTTCTAAAAATAATCTTAAAAGTGTATTTTTCATCCTGGGTACATGGAGAAAAATACCTGAAAATTTTGTTAGGTTGTATATAGCTCTTGGGGTGTATCATTCTGAATTTCGTAAGTTCACTTAAATTTAAGTAGACATAAAATAATATAACTCTCCATGTCTTTCTTTCAAATGAATGCTGCTCAGGAACATCAATTAACTCCAAAATCAATGGAAGCTTGTGGAGGCAGGTATTTGCAGGTATCATGGTTAACAGGGAAATTAATAACAGAAAAGTGAGAATAAAAACTCAGGACATCCAGACCTGGTTAGTCAGACTGCATCAAAACTTCTTCAGAGTCTGATCTTGTGGTTTATTTTTCTTGTACATATAAACACAGTAAAATATTGGGGAAAGGATTCAGGTGACAATTGTTATAACACAGTTTCAGGGATTGCTACATCAAAATTTCCTATTAAGCTTGATTGTGGTGGTGCATGCCTTTAATCCCAGCATGTAGGCGACAAAAATAGGTGGATTTCTGTGAGTTAGAGGCCAGCTAGGTCTACAGATTGAGTTTCTGGACAGACAGGGCAGTGAAACCCTGTCTCAAACAAAACTAAATAAAATAACACAAAACAGAACAAAAATTTTCTTGGAAAATATACTGCCATAGTAAACCACCAAAAACCTTTATCATAAGAACGAGTTCTGATGTCTGGGAAACAGTGCTTAGGGCTAGGGGATGTTATGCTTATATTACAAGGTACCCATAGACCACCAGAGACCTCCTGAAATCCATATGCAAAAACATGAGTCTTTATTCAATTTCGAGCACAGATCTTCCAAACTCTCCAGCATAGTGGAGCTGTGCTGAGCTGGTGCAAGCCTTGCCTATTTATCAAGGTTGTTGTAGCAGATAAAGGACTTTCTAACTTGGCAGTTACATGATTGGTTGACATTTGTTTAGTGCATCTCAATTGGCTAGAACAAGTTGAGATTGTTTCCAGTAGCTGAGTTCATTCAGAGGGAGAGTTAATCATAAAATGGAGTCTGAAATGGAAATGAAATGGAAAATAGAGTTTGTAATGTTAAGCTTGGCAGTTTAGGGGTAGAGAGGAAGAATTTGTAATAAGCATAAGGATAGATTCAATTCATAGAGGATGAAAATTACATGGGGCCTCTTTCATAATGATGAGTTTTATTTACTGAGAGATAAAACCCATGATTAAGGCCTAAATAATTCTTAAGCTTTGGGGGGTAAATTCAGGTGGAGGATGGCTTCTAAAAAAATAACAAAGGGTTAGTAGATCGTTTATTCACTTTTACTCCACTATGCTTTACCTCCTACATAAACTATTGTTGTAGCCCTTGTTTGTTCCCAGAAGTTATAGGTAAATTCATATTGCTTAAGGCAACATGCATTTTGAGCATAGGACTTAGCAAATTTAAGCTGGTTATAAACTGAAAGCCTCTTCCCTGAGATCCAACTTTCTTAGTACTGAAATGTACTATGAAAGTTGTCAAGGGATAAAATCAATCTGTAATCCTACTGATATATAAAATCTATACAACACAATAATTACCAGCACACCAATACTTCTTCAAAGATGCAATCATGGTACTTAACATCTTAGGAGCCAACAAACAGCTCTTTAATTTGACTAAAGGTCTACCATAATGGACATTTTAAGGCCTGGTCCCTTAAGATATCTATCATACCTCACTGACTACCAGTAGCAGATTAGAGTGGAGAATCTCCTACTACAACCTTTTAAAATCAGGCTAACTCCTAACTGCACCCTAAATATACTTAGCTAGATGTACCTGTGCCGATTTTTATTTTCTTTTTTGCTGTCTGTTTGTCAACTTGACACAAGCTAGAGTTACTTGAGAAAAAGGATCCACAACTGAGAAAAAGCCATTTATAAGATTACCATGTAGGCAGGCCTGTGGGATAGTTTCTTAATTAGTTATTAATGTTTGAGTATCAAAACCTTTGTAGGTGGAATGACCCCTGGATTAGTGATATTATAATGTATAAGAAGATAAAATGAGCAAATCACGAAGGATAAACTTGTTATCAGCATTCTTCCGTGGCTTCAGCATTAATGATGGCTACCAGGTTTCCACTCTGAGTTCCTGCCTCTGGCTTCCTTTGATGATAGACTGTGATATGGAGTTATAAGAAATAAATCCTTTCTTTTCTGAAATACTTAAGATGTTTTATGATATCACTGTAAACCATAACTAAGACAAGCACCCAAAGAAGTTTCTTTTTGCAACAGATAGAGACTATTACAAAAAACCAAATCCAGTTGATATATCTATGACATACATCCCACCTATAAGGCTCAGGAAACACACAGAAATGGAAGACATATTTAAGAATCAGAGAACTAGGAGGTCTCCTGTGATATTGTGTCTTCTAGACATGATGGGAAAACTGCATAAATGAATTCTAAGGAACTTGATTGTTTAAATAAGATCTGAGCAGTTTATATACAAATATCAATGGAAAATATCTCACAGGGCCTTATCCAAGATTAAGAGTTACACACAATACAGACTCTTGAGAGAGTAAATCAGTCTTTCTCATAGATGAACCCACTACTTGGTAATTTAATACTAAGTTTTATCTGCCACCTCTCCCCACCAAATACATATATACAAACAACATTAAATGGATTCAGCAACATATAAGTGTGTGTGTGTGTGTGTGTGTGTGTGTGTTTGTGTGTGTGTGTATTTAGATTTGGAATAACATCTTGAGAGTCTGCATTTCTATTATGTTTCTAGGTTATGCCATTTCTGCTGGTTCATATTTCCAATCGTTATTAAAATAGCCTCCAAAGCTGGCATTAAGCAGATCAAACTTCCAACATGAAAATATGAGCATGATGCATTATTGAAAATATGAGCATGATGCATTGTTGAACATAATTGTTAACATTTTTGAGAAATGTGGTATCACATGATTCACCTGAATTTTCTAAAATTCCTACGGGTTAGGCACCATTTTGGCCTGAAGCTCAAGGCAATTTGATTAATTTTCTGAAGGCTACATGCTTATGAGAGACTAAGCAAACCTGCAAATTCAGTATTTTCAGAGTCCAATCTCTTACTCTGTGATTTAAAAAAAAATTCCCTAGAAAGTGTAAGTACTTAGAAAGGTAAAGAAAAGAGTGAAAAGCAGCAAGAACACATATAATGCAACTATTCTTTATTAAAAAGAATTTAATTTATTTTATGGTAATTTTAATATTTATCACATAAATACATTATGTAAATATATTATTATATTATAATTAACATAAATTAAAATTTATTAAACGCATGGTGGAACTTGGCATTATGATAAAGGCCAAAATCCCAACAAGTTTAAACAGAAAATTACATGCTGAGCACTAGCCTAGGCTATATATAAAGACCAAAAATAAATGCTGGTATCATATAATTATATTTTGCTTATACAGTCATATTGTTTATTCTTTTAAATTACCATAGAAGTTGGCAATGGTATTTTCCTTCTAAGAATGAGACAATAAAAATCCAAGAGGCTAAGTCAATAATCCAAATTACCTAATGGAAAATTAATAGTTGAGAAATGTTAAATCTATGCATTGTTCTTATTATAAAATAAGCAAGTGTTCTTAACAAATATGGTAATGACGCCTTGGTGAATTTAGCTTCTTTCTCTTTTCTTTAGAGAATACTTTAAGGAATTGCTTCATTCTAATTTTAGGATGGTTTAGTAGATATTGTTTCTAAATAGCAAGTTTTCTTTTATTAAAAACTGTTAGGTTATACTTTTCACCTTCCTAACATATAGGTTGAGCCACACACCTCTTATTCAATAAAAGTTGGAACAGATATAGTCTATATCCCCTGTGGCCTAAAACACTTAAGGCACAGAGTTCAGTTCTTCAGATATTATGGCTTTTCCTTGGCAAATGAGCAGGTCTGTGTTAAAATGATTGAAACGATTGCAGATATCTATTCTTGGCATGGCATAAAAATTATGTGGAGAAAAATGTTCTGGAGAGTTGGGATGGAATGTATTATACTCTGTTGGTATGAAAATTAAAATTTTGTTGTGTTCATCTATGATGGTATAGCTATGTGTACCTTCATTTGTGATCCTTATTGTCATCATACTTTAACATCTATCATTATTTTCCCATGGGTAATATCTTCTATTTACAATGAGATGAGGTTAAGTTACAAAACTTTGAAAGAAAGAAAACACTGTAATGTCTAAGCATCCATTGATTTCCTTTCACTGCTGCGCATGACTTAATATGAACCCTGTGGCACTTTTAATGAGACAGGGTTCCTGTTAATGGAAGCTGGAGGAACTGATCTGTGCATTTTGAAAATTACTTTCCTTTGGATAGAATCATTTATAAAGGAAATTACTCATTCTCAGACTTTATAGGTAGGGTAATCCTGTGAATGTAGTTATGATTCTGGTAGGTCCTCATTGCCAATATAAAAACCAATGTTACATCATCTCTGTTATAGTCATGCTAAAAGGTTATATAAAAATATATAAAAGTTGTTAATTACTATTAAAATTATATAACATCTACGTATATAAAGCTTCAAATTTTCTCATCTACTTAGAAAACATACTAAGTAATGTGATAAATTATAAGGTTGTATAGTATGTGTATTGATACATAAAGTTTAAATTGCATATTTCTGTATTTCAAACTGTTTGTAAAAATATTTTATCACAATTATTTTATTAACTGTGGGATACAATAAAGTATTCATATTGGGCAATATCACAATGCTATGAATTTTCATATACTATAAAATGGTTTCAAATGAAAGAGCATAAATTATATTCTATATATACTCAAGGATTAGTTAGAAACTAAAATAAAATTTTCCTCAATATCTTTGACCTGTCCATTGGGTGCCATCTTTGTTCAGGCCTTCTTTAGACAGTCATGGTAGTAAAGGTTTATGGGCATAATTTCTAATACCCATAGGAGAAACAATTATACAACAAATTCCACACTCCTCTGGCTTTCACAAATTTCCTTCCCCATTTCTGAAATGTTCACCGAGCTATAGTTGTCAGATTGCTTTGTAGATGCATCTATTGAGACTGTGCTCCACAGTTCTGCATTTGTTTTGTAGAGGAATTTTAATCCAGCAACATGTATGCTCTGGAAACTGATCACATCTAAACACCTTCTATGTGATTCAGCTGGAGTGCATACAAACTCTTAGTACATACACACCTTTAATCCCTCTAGCTGAGTACAGACACAGTCTTTATTACACATCTTTAATCCCTAGTACTGGAGGTAAGGTTAGTTTGTAGAAGGAAGCAACCATGCTTGAAAGTAACACCTAACTGCAGGATAGACAAAAGTGATAAATCAGAGAAACATTTGACAGAATGAGTCAGAGATAGGATATGCCAAACTCTCATGAGAACAGGCAGGAAAGAGAGGCTTCTTAAGAGCAATTCATACTCAGTGAGTCTGTTGAGTTTGGTTGAATTCAGTTCCTAGGAAATTTTTACTGCAACAGTTTTACTGAGACAGGTTGCAGAGAGAACAAGCTAGACATAGGTGAAGACAAAGAATAAGAAGAAGCCAGACTACTAGAACAAATTGCCAGACTTAGTTAAAGGTCAAGTAGAGCATTTCAGTCAGAAACCAAGTGAAGTTTGTTTGAATCAGTCAGCTTGGAGAGGAGTTTGGCCCAGAAAAACTGAGTTGAAGCAGCCAGTCAGAGTTCAGAAAGAGCTAGAACAGCCCAAGCCATGTATTCACACAGCCTGGGTATGGTTCTCATCTAATCCCTGCACCAGAGGAAATAAAAGTGAAATTTACATGGTTGATGATGCTTTGTAATGGTCTTTACTTGTTGCAAAGAGAAATTTCTGTATCAATGGTGAAAACTATACTTATCTGTAAATATAAGAGCACATCTTTATATTGTTGTTAAGGATTGCGCCAGTTTAATAAAGTCGTGGTTGTATATTCTCCTCTAAGATCTATGACTTCCCTAGTACAGAGTTTTTTTGGCTAGGTTTCAAATCTAATTAGAGTGTTATTGATTACTGCCAAGGTTTATGTACCACTTTTGCCTCTTTAGACCTATCATGCCATGCTCATCTTTGTTGTGGTTCATAATAATTGTGAGCTTCTCTCATTTGGAAGCTTGCATGGCATATAATTAAAGTTCTTCTTGATCTTATACTCTGAAATACGAAAAGGAAGAGCAGCAACTCTATACACCTTGCAAACTTTTAGAGAAACTCCTCTGCTGCCTAAGAAGTATAAACATGGTTTTATTTTTGTACAGATAGGGTTTGGGTATCTCTGACTCTTGCTTGCTTTTGGTATACTTTTCCTCTTACTGGGTTACCTTGTCCTTGAGGGGAGGTTATGGCTGGAGTATATTCTGTGAGGGAAGAATGACTATAAAAAAAAAGAAAGGAGAAAAAAGAGAGAAAGTCGTGGATACTTATAAACATTACTAGGTTATTTCAAGGAATTTCATCTGTTCACTTGAAGTTGAAGTGGAAACATTGTGTTACAAAAGCCCTTTGTGAAAATGGACACTATCAACAATGGAAATTCTGAGAAAGGATAGTTTATTCATGTAAGAACAAAGGACATGTTATAACATGATTTTGGTTGATAGAATCTTGAAAATTTCTGAGATATAGCCTCAAAAGATTATCTGACAAAGCAACTTGAGATCTGGTTCAATTTTCTATACTACCTAATGTTGTGCCTTAGCATTTTCTGGATTTATGCCTATCAAAAGTCAAGTGATTTCATTACCATATAAAATGTAAAATGTTCAAAACACATCCTTATTGTAATTTCCCTTTCTGAAGACAATTTATTTTTGTTTTGTTTCTACAATCTTTTGTACTTTGTGAAAGAGAGAGGCACTTTTTTTTTTTTGACTTGCTTGAATCTCTCTTGGTTTATTTTCCCCTCACTGATCATAATGTGTAGATTTTCCTATTGACTGATTTGTCTCTCTTCTATTGGACTTTTATTTATGTATTCATTTTTGGATGTAGAGGAAAATTACCTTTACCACACTTACTATAACAAAATGTAATAACAGTTTCTCCTGGGTATTCTTATTGGGAGAAAGGCATTTTTAAGTACTGTTTTATTTTATACTTTGATAAAGGACAAATACAATTAATAGTTTTGAAAGTAAAGATATATATCAGACTCTTAGTGACTCTTTCATCAAATCCCAGGATGATTTAATAATGCTACCAATAAATTTGTTGCTTGGAAACTGAGAATATAGCTCCATGATAATTCAAATGCCCAGTACCACAGAATATTATCCTGTCTTTGAATATAACTTATTAATCTGAAAATTCTACATATTGTAATCTGCTACATGGAATTGATGAGAAATTTTTTTCAGTAATGTAAATATTAGATATTAGGGGTTGGAGACATAAATCTCTGGTTAAGAATACTTGCTGCTCTTCCAAAGGCCCCAGGTTTGGTTTCTAGTACAGCATTATAGCTCCCAGCCATTTGTAGTTCCAGTTACAGGGGATCCAAAATCTTCTTTTTAGCTTTGCGAGTACCAGGCACACAAGTGCGAGAAAACATTCATACACATAAAAAATTATAAAATATTTTCCAAGGATGATTATTACAATATTTTCTATAGCAACAGATAATTTTAAAAATATTTTATTTTTGAAATTCATTTATTTTCTTTAAAATTTATATATTATTACATAAGAATGGTAAATAAATAAAATATCACATATCATCATTAAACAGACCCAACACCAAGTTAATGCTGTGCTGAAGATTTACTTTGACTGGGGAAGAGCTTGTTTAGTAATCATAGAGCCTTGAAATCCATTTCCAATGCACCATGAACTGGATATAATTTTATGTGATTACATAATTATCATCCCAAAACATGGATAGAGGAGACAGAGGAGACAGAGGATACAAAAGTTTAAGGCTATCATCTACTATATAGTGAGACTAAGGCTGGTCTGGAATGTTGGAAACTCTGTCTTATAATAAGTTATAATGAATAAGAAACAATATATCAAAAGAATTGCTTTCATCCTTCAGTAATTAGGCAGCCATTTAACTGAAGCACTAAGGACTGAGACATTATTTTGGGTTTTGTGACAGATATAAAATTCTGCGTTTAGTCGACCGGTGGCCTGGCCAATAGCCACCCAAGCACTGTAGCTTATGTACTTCCCAGGAGGTCTGCAGTGACCAAGGATACAGGTGAGAATTATGCCCAAATACCTGTGCCAGCTGGGACAACCACACAGCCCAGCGGACACAGGACCTACTCCCCAACCCAGAGCTCTACCTCCCTTCTGTCCCACTTCTGCATCCAGGGCCAGAGTAGTGGCCTGAAACCTGCCCAAATGCTACAGATTGAGAGCCTCCCAGGAGGTCATCAGAAACCAGGGGCAGAAGAGGCCTGCTCTAAGCAGAGACAACACTGTCTGGTTCAAAAAATACCAGCTTTGGTCACAGAGTTCTACCTGCCTCCAAGGAGGCTTGTTCCAGTCAGAGACTCCCAGGCCAGTTAACACTAGAGAGAACCAGATAGCCAGAGGCAAGTACAAGATCATAACCAACAGAACCCAATGCAATTTCCCACAATCAGAACCCAGTTCTTCCACCATAGCAAGTTCTTGCTGCCCTAATATGCATGAAAAGCAAGATAATGACCTAAAATCCTATCTCATGAAGATGAGACCACTAAGGAAGATATAAAGAACTCCTTGAGAGAAACATAGGAAAACAGAGGCAAACAGGTAGAAGCACTTAAAGAAGAAACAAATAAATCCCTTAATGAAATACAGGAAAATACAATCAAGCAGGTGAGGAATTGAATAAAATGGTCCAAGAACTAAAAATGAAAATAGAAACAATAAAGAAAACACAAAGGGAGGCAACTCTGGAGATGGACAACCTAGAAAAGAGATCAGGAACTGCAGATACAAGCATCACCAACAGTATACAATAGATAGCAGAGAGAATCTAAGGCAATGAAGATACCACAGAAAATACTGACCCATCTGTCAAAGAAAGTACAAAGTGTATAAAGCTCCTAACCCAAAATATCCAGGAAATTCAGGAAACAATGCAAAGATCAAACCTAAGAATAAAAAGAATACAAGAGGGTGAAGAATCCCAACTCAAAGGGTCTGAAAACATCTACAAGAAAATCATAGACGAAAACTTCTCTAACCTAAAAAAAGAAATGGCCATAAATGTACAAGGAGCTTACAGAACACCAAATAGATTGGACAAGAAAATTTTCTCATCACATAATAATCAAAACACTAAATGCACAGAACAAAGAAAGAATATTAAAAGCTGTAAGGGGAAAAGGCCAAGTAACATATAAAGGCAGACCTATCAGAATCACACCAGACTTTTCAACTGAGAGTCTAAAAGCTAGAAGAACCTGGACAGATGTCATCCAAACCCTAAGAGAACACAAATGCTAGCCCAGGGTACTATACTCAGCAAAACTCTCAAACATCATAGATGGAGAAACTAAGATATTCCATGACAAAACCAAATTTAAACACTATCTTTCTATTATCTAGCCCCATAGATACTGGAATGAAATCTCCAACACAAAAAAGGTAGCTACACACAAGAAAACACAAGAAACTAAAAGGTGCACAACAAACCTGAAAGAAGATAATTCTAAATACATAATAGCACTTCCAGCAACAAAAATAACATGATCAAAAAATCATCTGTTCTTAATATCTCTGATCATCAATGGACTCAATTTCTCAATAAAACAACACAGGCTAACAGATTGGGTACATAAACAGGATACAATATTTCACAGCATACAAGAAACACATGCACTGACAAAGACAGACACTACCTCAACTACCTCAGAGTAAAAGGCTGTAAAAAAAGTCTTCCAAGCAAATGTTTCCAAGAAATAACCTGGAGTTGCCATTGTAATATCCAATAAAATAGACTTTCAACCAAAAGTTACCAAATGAGATGGCAAAAGACACTACATACTCATCAAAGGAAAATTCCACCAAGAGGAAGTCTCAGTCCTGAACATCTATGCCCCAAATGCAAGGCAATCACATTAATAAAAGAAACTTTACTAGCTCAAAACACACATTGAAACTGACACAAAAAATAATAGGAGACTTCAACACCCCACTCTCATCAATAGACAGGTCATTGAAACAGAAACTAAATAGAGACCCAGTGAAACTAACAGAAGTTATGAACCAAATGGATTTGACCTCAAAACAAGAGAATATACCTTCTTTTCGATACCTCATGGAAACTTCTCCAAAGTTGCCCATATAATTGGACATCAAACAAGCCTCAAGAGATATAAGAAGATTGGAATAATCCCTTGCATTCTACTGCATCACCATTCATTTGCCTGCAAATTTCATGAAGTCATTGTTTTTAATAGCTGTGTGGTACTCCATTGTGTAAATGTACCACATTTTCTGTATCCCTCCTCTGCTGTGGGACATCTAAGTTGTTTCCAGCTTCTGGTTATTATAAATAAGGCTGCTATTAACATAGTGGAACATGTGTCCTTGTTATATGTTAGAGCATCTTTTGGGTATATGTCCAGGAGTGGTATAGCTGGGTCCTCAGGTAGTACTATGTCCAATTTTCTAAGAAACCACCAGACTGATTTCCAGAGTGGGTGTACCACCTTGCAATCCCACCAGCAAAGGAGGAGTGTTCCTCTTTCTCCACATCCTCACCAGCATCTGCTATCACCTGAGTTTTTGATCTTAGCCATTCTGACTGGTGTGAGGTGAAATCTCAAGGTTGTTTTGATTTGCATTTCCTTGATGATTAAGGATGTTAAATATTTCTTTAGGTGCTTCTTTGGCTATTTGAGATTCCTCAGTTGAGAATTCTTTGTTTTGCTCTGTAACCCATTTTTTAATAGGGATATTTGTATCTCTAGAGTCTAACTTCTTGAGTTCTTTGTATATATTGGATATTAGCTCTTTATTGGCTGAAGATCTTTCCCCATTCTGTAGGTTGCTGTTTTGTCCTGTTGACAAAGTCCTTTGCCTCACAGTTGTTTTCAATTTTTTGATATCCCATTTGTCTATATTTGATCTTAGAGCCTGAGCCATTGATGTTCTGTTCAGGAAATTTCCCCCTGTGTCCATGTATTCGAGGCTCTTTCCTACTTTCTCATCTACTAGATTCAGTGTATCTGGTTTTATGTGGAGGACATTGATCCACTTGCTTCAGGAAACTCTTAACAAATGGATGGAACTAGAAAATATCATCCTGAGTGAGGTAACTCAGTCACAAAAGAACACATACGATATGCACTAACTGATGAGTGGCTATTAGGATAAAAGCTCAGAATACCCATGATACAACTCACAGACCATATGAAGCTCAAGAAGAAGCAAGACAAATGTGTGGTTGCTACAGTACTACTTAGAAGGGGGAACAAAATAATCTCAGGAGGTAGAGAGAGGGAGGGACCTAGGAGGGAGAAGTATGTACAGAGTAAATGGGGAGTAGAATCAGGTGTGGGAGGAGACAGGGAGAATAAAAGAGGGTTGGGAAATTGAAAAGAGGTGTGTAGCAGTGGGGGATGGGGAACTGGGGATAGCCACTAGAAAGTCTCAGATGCTAGGAAAGCAAGAGGCTCCCAGGTCCCAACAGGGATGACATTACCCGAAATACCCAATAAAGAGAGAGACAGAACCTGTAGAGACTGTATCCAGAGGTTAGGTACTGCTCCTGGTTGAGGGATGGGGCCATCCACCCATCTCACAAATATTAACACAGAATTGTTCTTGTCTAAAGGAAATGGAGGGATGAAGAGTAGACCAGAGACTGAAGGAAAGGCCATCCAGAGACTGCCCCACTTTGGGATACATCCCATCTGCAGACATCAAACCCAAACACTATTGCTGATGCCAAGAAGTACTTGTTGACAGGAACCTGGCATGGCTGTCCCCTGAGAGGCTCTGGCAGAGCCTGACCAATACAGATGTGGATGTTCAAAGCCAACCATAGAACTGAGAATGGGGACCATAATGGAGGAGTTCGAATAAGCACCGCAGGAGTTAAAGGGGATTGTAATCCCATAGGAAGAACAATATCATCCAACCAGAGCCACCAGAGCTCCCAGGAACTAAACCACCAACCAGAGTACACATGGAAGGACCCATGGCTCCAGCTGCTTATGTAGTAGAGAATTTCCTTATCTGGCATCAATGAGAAGGAAGGCCCTTGGTCCTGTGGAGACTGGATACCCCAAGTAGGGGAATGATAGGGAGGTAAGTTGAGAGTGGCTGGGTAGGTGGGGGAGCATCCTCATAGAAGTAGGTGAGAGGAGGGATGGAATAGAAGGTTTGTGGAGGGGAAACTGGGAAGGGGGATAACATCTTAAATGTAAACAAATAAAATGACCATTTTTTTTTTTTTTTTTTTTAGAAAAAGGGAAAATGTGTTTCATTTATACAATGGAATGTGATCCAGCTATTAAAAATGAGGACATCATGAATTTTGCAAGCAAATGGATGGAACTAGAAAATATCCTGAGTGAGGTAAGTCAGACAAAAATGGACATGAATGGTATATACTTACTGATAAGTAGATATTAGCTGAAAAGTACAGAAAACCTAGGATACAACCTACAGACCATATGAAGTATTATAATGAGAAATTCCAAAGTGAGGAGGCTTCAATCTCACTCAGAATGGGGAAGGAAATAATCAAGTAAGGCAGAGAGAGGTAGGGATCTGAGTGGGAGAGAGGAGGAGAAGGAGAAAAGGGGAACAAGATTAGATATCAGGGTGGGACAGGAGAGAAGCCCAGAGAGCCAAGAGAATGAGTGGAAATAAGCAACCTGGGGGAATTGGAGGTGAGAGGACCCTCTAGAAAGTACCAGAGACCTTGGAGGTGAGACACTTTCAGGACTTATTCGGGGTGACCTTCGCCAAAATACCCAATATTGGGGAAAGGGAACTAAAAGAGTCTGCCTATAGTAGATAAATAGGGCTTCAAGTAGGACAGGGTTACTAACCCACAGTCAAAATTTCTGACCCAGAATTGTTCCTGTCTCAAAAAACTGCAAGGACAAAATTAGAGAAGAACCTGAGGGAAAGGAGGTCCAGTGACTTATCCAACTATGCTATGATGTGCTTCCAGACAGGAGCCTGGCAAGGCTGTTCTCTGAGTGCCCCTACCAGCAGCTGACTGAGACAGAAGCAGATATGTACATCCAACCATTGGACTGAAGTCAGGGACCCATATTGTCGAATTAGGGAACGTATTGAAGAAGCTGAAAGAGAGACCAGCAGTCTCAAATAACCTAGACCCCAGGGAGCTCTCAGAGACTGAGCCACTACCCAGGAGCACACAATGGTGTTCTGAGGCCCCTGGCATATATGTAGCAGAGGTCTGTCTGGTCTGGCCTCAGTGGGAGAAGATGCTCTTAATCCCTAAGATACTTGAGGCCCTAGGGAAGGGGGAGGTCTGGTGGGGTGGAGCTCCCTCTTGGAGGCAAGGGGGAGGAGGAATGGAATGAAGAACACTGGGAAGGTGGATTGGGGGCAACGAATGGAATGTTAATAAATAAAATAATTTCGGAATACCCAAGATACAATTCGCAGACCACATGAAGCTCAAGAAGAAGGAAGACCAAAGTCTTAGTGCTTCGGTCCTCCTTAGAAAGGGGAACAAAATACTCACGGGAGCAAATATGGAGACAATGTGTAGAGAAGAGACTGCAGAAAAGGCCATCCAGAGACTGCCCCACATGGGGATCCATCCCATATAAAGTCACCAAACCCAGACACTATTGTGGTTGCCTGGAAGTGCTTGCTGAAAGGAGCCTGATATAGCTGTCTCCTGAGAGGCTCTGGCAGAGCCTGACAAGTACAGAAGCAGATGCTTGCAGCCAACCATTGGACTGAGCATGGGGTCCCCAAAGGATGAGTTAGAGAAAGGACTGAAGGAGCTGAAGGGGTTTGCAACCCCATAGGAAGAATAACAATATCAACCAACCAGAGCTCCCAGGAACTAAACCACCAACCAAAGTGTACACATGGAGTGACCCACGGCTCCAGCAGCATATGTAGCAGAGGATGGCCTTATTGGGCATCAATGGTTGGAGAGGCCCTAAGTCCTGTGAAGGCTTGAAGACCCAGTGTAGGGGAATTCGAGGGCAGGGAGGCAGAAGTGGGTGGATGGGTGGGCGAACACCCTCATAGAAGCAGGGGGAGGGAGGGGGATAAGGGGTTTTGGGGGGGTGGGATAGGAGGTAACATTTGAAATGTAAATTAAGAAAATATCCAATAAACAAAAATAAAAATAAAATAAAAGGTAAAAAAAAAAGAAATGGTGAATTTGATAGTCATAGGAGACTGAATAATATGCATTGTTAATAAAAGTGACACAAATGTACCACACACTGTTTCACAAAGAAATGTTCTTTTTTCTGTATTAATCACTGAATGGCTTCAGATTCTCCTGTTATATGAAACAGAGGCAAAAGGAAAAACATAAAGCTGTGTACGGATACTTTGTGTTGCATAGTTACCCTTTAGAAATAAAACTTTCTTTTCTTGTTGTAGTTGAGCATATAAATCTTTATGTTTATAGATTATATAGTATAGTATTTTCAAAATATCTTTTGGGTTTTTTTCATTGCTTATCAAATTGTGTCAGCTATTTCTGAAGTGAGAGGTATGACCAATGGCATTGTTTGAGTTTTTAAAATACAACAATGTGAAAAGAACTGGAACTGTATTATGGTGCAACATCAGATAAAAAGGTCTTATGAGAGAATCTAGGGACAAATGTCAAGCAAAATAACACAGATTGCAAATACTTTCTAATGAGGACTCATATTGATAGACTTACAAGGTATAGAAAGCTTTCATAATTCATCCTGTGAATCATCTTTTGCACCTACATTTTATTGGCTGCAACTTTTCATCGGCTAAATAGATTTTGTTGCAACTCCGTTAGTTTTAATCTAATACCAAGAGATAAGTGTAAAAGTTTAGGTTTATTGCAAAGAATAATATAAAAGTAGTTCAGCTATTAAAAGAGTAAGTTTTTTCATTAAAAAAATTCTGGGTTTCAAGAGGTGTAATATAAATAGTTGTGATTGAAAGAAAATTATCCCCATAGGCTCATAGAAAGTAGCACAGATAGGAAATGGGGCCTTGTTGGAGTAGGTGTGGTCTTGTTGGAAGAAATGTGTTACTAGGTGTAGGCTTTAAGGCTTCAGAAACTCAAGCCAAGCCTAGTGTCATTCTTTCTTCCTGTTGCCTGTCAATCCAGATGTAAAACTCTCAGCTCCTTCTGTAGCACCATATCTGCCATGCATTCTGCCATAAAAAATAATGTATTAAACCTTTGAACTGTAAGCCAGCCTCAATTAAATGTTTTCTTTTATAAGAGTTGCCACTGCTATGGTGTTCCTTCACAGCAATAGAAACTATAACATAGACAGCAGTGACCTCACAAAAGAAAACATGTTTAGTTTGTTTGGAAAGTAAAATTAGGATAATTTGGAATTTGAGTTTTTCTATTAATTTACAGTAAATTTTCACAAAGTAAGGGAAGAAGAATCTGACCAGTACATATTTTTAAATCTCTGGTATTCTCTCTGGAGAATTTCCACCGAAAGCACTAAGGGAATATAAATGAGGCATGTTTGGAAGTAAAGACAAATCTCAGGCAACATACCTCTCATCAAAGAGAACTGCTCAAATATACCCACAGAATTTTGCCTATGGCTATGAGAACTGTTCTGCCTCAGAGATATCAATTTCAACTTTCTCTCTGGGATTCACTTGTATACAACCTTCTTTAGAGGATTCTTTTATCCCCACTACAAATAGATTTTCTTTCTCACACAGTTCACTTATTGTCCCTCAAAAATTCTAAACCATTTACCTGGAATTTTCATAAAACTCTATAGTTAAATGCATTCAAAAATTGGCATGGAAAAAAGTATATCCTAAACCCCTTGAGATATTTATTTTGTTTCCTAAAAGCATTTAATGCATGAAGATGTATCATCTGATGTATATGGGTTTAGAACAATAATAATATATTAAAACAGCAAGGGTCATGAAAAATAATTTGTAAAAATCTGGTGATAGCCTTGTGAGTGATTGACTTTAGTTCTCCATGTTCACTCATGTTCACTGATAAAAGCACTTTATTTAAGAAATTTAATGTGTTTAGTCAGTTTTTTTTATTGTAGTGTCATACAATACCTCATAAAACTATTTAAAAGGAGAGAGGATTTATTCAGCTCATGGTTTAAAAGGGTTCAGTCCATACTCACTTGGATTCATGTTTCTATGCCTGTAGTGAAGGCAATATGTTGTGATAGTGTTCACATGTGCTAGAAACTGTTCATTTAATGGCAGACATGAAATACAGAGATAAAGGGATCAAAGTTTAGGCATAATTAAAAAAAACATTCTATTTTCTTTTCTTTTTAAAATTAAATAATTTTTATCTATTTACATTCTAAATGTTGTCCCTTTTCCTGAACCTCCCTCATAGAGTTCTTCACTCCATATGCCTTCCCCTTTGCCTCTGAGAGGGTGATTCTTGAATCCCCATACCCACCTACGTCCACCCCTATCCCACCTCAACCCATATAAACCCCAACCTCACACCCCAGTATTTCCTTTCCCTGGGACATCAAGTTTCTACAGGATTAGACATGTTCTCTCCCAGTGAGGCCAGACAAGGTAGTCTTCTGCTACATATGTGCTGGTGGCCATAGGCCAGTACATGTATGATCTTTGGTTGGTGTCTTAGTCTCTGGGAATTCTAAAGGGTCTGGCTTACTTGATACTGTTGTTCTTCCTATGGGTTTGCAATCTCTTTCAGCTTCTTCAATCCTTCCCCTAACTCTTTCATAGGTATCTGGTGACCTTGGTCTAATGGTTGGCTGTGAGTATCTGCATCTGTCTCAGTCAGCTGCTAGTAGAGCCTCTCAGAGAATAGCCATGCTAGGCTCTTGTTTGTAGGCACAACATGGCATCAGTAATAGTGTCAGGGTTTGGTGCTTGCACATGGGATGGATCCCAAGTTGGCCAGGTCTCTGGATGGCCTTTCCTTCAGTCTTTGCTCCATTTTTGCTCCTGCATTTCCTTTAGACAGGAAAAATTCTGGTCCCAAATATTTGAAGGTGGGTGGGTAGCCCTTTCTGTCCACTGGGGCCCTGTTTATATCCTGGAGGTGGTCTCTTCGGGTTCTTTCTCTCCACTGTTGGGCATTTTGTCTAAGGCCATCCACACTGAGTCCTGGGAGCAAAGACACATTCTAAATGACCAACTTCCACTAACTAGATCCTACATTCCAAAGATTCCATTATTTTCCCCATAGAGTGCCAATATCTGGGAGGACTAAGTGCTTCAAATATGGTACTGTGGGAACACTTCATCATTTAAAAGTAACATGTAACAATGAGTTACTTGTCACTTCATCATTTCATCAGTCTAGAATTCTATACCACATAATTTTAGGATAGGTCTTCCTATCTCAGTCCAATTTGAAATGACTCTCAGACATATCCAGAAGTTTGTTACCATCTTTGTTGGGTTTTCTGTTGCTGTGAAGAAACATCATGGCCATAGAATCTCTTATAGAGGAAAAAATTTAACTGGGACTGGCTTATAGATTCAGAGGTTTAGTCTATCATTGTCATAGCAGGAAGCATGGTAGCCGACAGGCAGACATGGTACTGAAGAAGGAGCTGAGAGTTCTACATGTGGACCAACAGGCAGCAGGAAGAGAAAGAGAGAGACACTGGGCCTGGCTTGAGCACTTGAAACCTCAAAGTCCAAGTAACAAATTTCCTCAACAAGGCTACACCTCCTAAAAGAGCCACTCCCTATTTGCCTAAGGGGAGCATTTTCATTCAAGCCACCACAGTTACCAAGATGTTTCTAAATCTCATCAAATCAACAGTTATCATTAACTATCACATGTAAGCATAGGTTGTAGAAAGGAGCGTGTATGGAAACTAGATTATTTGTTATAGACTTCATAGTGTACTCCTCTAAATTCATATGTTGAAGTTCTAACCTCCAAAATGAATGAATTTGTAGGCACAGGTGTTAAAAGTTTTTAAAGTGGATTTAGAGATGGCTCAGTAATTAAAAGTACTTGCTGTTCTTGTATAGAACCAGAGTTCAGTTATCAGCACCCATATCTGGCAAGTCATAAGCCTTGAAACTCAAGTATCAGGAGATCTGATGGCTTATTCTGGTCTCTGTGTGCATGCACACCCCATACTAAGATTTGTTGCTCTATTCTGGTCCCTGTGGGCATTCATACCCCATACTAATACAAGCACATACAAATATACATAAATAGAAATAAATAAATCCTACAATAATGGACATCATAAAGGTTACATGAGGTCTTAAGAGTGAGAATCCAATATGATATGATTGATGTCATTTTCATTTTTTTTATTTATTTTTATTGAAAAAAGATTTAATTTAAAATGTTCTGATCATGGTTTTCACCTCCCTCAACTCTTTCTGACTGGTGTCTTTTTGATAAGAGCTTTCCACTGTGATTGTTTCTCTCTCTCTCTCTCTCTCTCTCTCTCTCTCTCTCTCTCTCTCACACACACACACACACACACACACACACACACACACACACAGTCTAAGGAATAGGGATAAAAACACATATAAGAAAAGTCATTTACATGTCTAATAGCAGTTATCAAAAAGCAGAATTTGCACCTTTAACTTGGATTTCCAGTCTCTCACAATGAAAACCAAAAAGAAATTTAGGCAGCTGAAACTATCCAGTCTGTGGTATATTGTAATGGCAGTAGAGGAGACTACTATAAGTATGCAATCTATGAATCTGAGCAGTTGGAGAGGAGCCAAAGACATAATTTATTAAGATGGTGATCTCATCTCAATTGATGAGTTGGGGGGCTTTTACTTCTTGCTTTTCTGGTTTAGGATGGTTGAGGTACATCAAGGTCATGTTAGGTGGGTTCTAATAGCTACTTCTTCGGTAATAGCATTTCTCTGAGCATGGAACGTGTTTGAAAGTTTTATTTATTGGAATTAAAGTGAGTTTATGATATATCTAATGACTAAAAGAAAAATCCATGTATTCTATAGTTGAGAGCATAAATGTTGCAAATATGTGAAAATGGAAAAAGAAAACATTTGTGTGTCACATAAAATAGACAGCAGTAGAAATCCTGCATGATGAATCCCACAAGAATTAGATATTACA
This sequence comes from Rhynchomys soricoides, assembly GCA_019843965.1. Classification (NCBI taxonomy): domain Eukaryota; kingdom Metazoa; phylum Chordata; class Mammalia; order Rodentia; family Muridae; genus Rhynchomys; species Rhynchomys soricoides. Next base: position 2,016,843 of record JADRCH010007458.1, on the reverse strand, counting down.
AAGAATGACAGAAATCATTTTCTAAAGAATAGTTTTAAAATAGTTCCACAAAATGAAATTGGCACTCAAAGGAAATGGAAAGACAATTAGTAAAGGGAAATTTCTTTTTTCTTTACTCTATAGACACAAAGGCACAAAGAACTCAGTTAGAACAGCAATTACAGCAATTCTTCCCAGAACATCAGTTTTATGATTTACCAGAAACTATTCTGACCCTTGGAGAAAAGATTAACACCTTATGTAATATCAGGAATTAAGAAGAAAAAGATAAATGGTTACTTCTTCAATGTACAAGAGGGATGGCAGGAGGAACAAATTAGAAAGATTCCGGCAATCTCAAAGTCATGAGTATAATTCAAAGACAATGTGTACTGCTGTTTTATTGTGAAAATGTCATTCATGCTAATTATTCATACTTTTTTTTTTTTATTTTTAGAACAGAGGACTGTGCTCTGACATCACCACGTTCTGGTAAGTACCTATGTTTGCACAGTGGTAATAGGTATTGCTTGAGGGAAAAGAAAGAGGACTTTCCCTATGATTGTCAATGGATTGTTAAAGGAAGAAATTGCCAGTTTGTTTTGAGCTTGCATAAGTTAGAGCAATAAATCCAGACTGAAAAAAAAAATCTATCAGTAAGAATATGTATTAATACATAATTAGAATTAACTATTATTATAAATTTTAATATATCAATATTTTCCTTTCTAGTAACATTTTTTTGATACTTTATTTACATTTCAAATGTTTCCCCTTTTCCAGATCTCCCCTTTGGAACCTCCCCATTTCCTCCCCCCTCCCCCTGCCACTATGGGGTATTCCCCCTCCCACCCACCCACCCACCCACTCTCCTATTTCCTCCTTGGCATTCTCCTATACTGGGGCACTTAACACCCCCAGGCCCAAAAGCCTCTCCTCACCCTGAAGGCTAACAAGGCCTTCCTCTGCCGCATATGGGACCAGCACAATGGGTCCCTCTATGTGTATTTTTGGTTGGTGATCCAGTCTCCGGGAGCATCAGGGGGTCAGGCCAGTGGACACTGTTGCTCCCTCCTTGGGGCTGCAAACTCCCTGAGCTCCTTCAGTTACTTTTCCAACTCCTCCATCTGGGACCTCAAGCTCAGCCCAATGGTCACTGTGAAGTGACTCTTGGGTATTCCGAACTTTTGGGCTAATAACCACTTATCAGTGAGTATATACCATGTTCATTCTTTTGTGACTGTGTTACCTCACTCAGAATGACATTTTCAAGTTCCATCCATTTGCCTGCCAATTTCATGAAGTCGTTTTTAATAGCTGAGTAGTATTCCATTGTGTAAATGTACCATATTTTCTGTATCCATTCCTCTGTTGAGGGACATCTGGGTTGTTTCCAGCTTCTGGCTATTATAAATATTGCTGCTATGAGCATAGTGGAGCATGTGTCCTTATTACATGTCAGAGCATCTTCTGGGTATATGCCCAGGAGTGGAATAGCTGGGTCCTCAGGTAGTATTATGTTCATTTTTCTAAGGGTCTGCCAAGCTGATTTCCAGAGAGGTTCTATCAGCTTGCATTCCCACCAGCAATGGAGGAGTGTTCCTCTTTCTCCACATCCTCGCCAGCATCTGCTATCACATGAGTTTTTGATCTTAGTTATTCTGACTGGTGTGAGGTGGAATCTCATGGTTGTTTTCATTTGCAATTTACCTGATGACTAAGGAAGTTGAACATTTCTTTAGGTGCTTCTTAGACCTACAAGTTTCCTCAGTTGAGAATTCTCTGTTTAGCTCTGTTTCCCATTTTTTGAAAGGGTTATTTGGATCTCTGAAGGCTAACTTCTTGAGTTCTTTGTATATATTGGCTATTAGACCTTTATGGGATATAGGATTGGTAAGGATCTTTTGCCAATCTGTTGGTTGCCATTTAGTCTATTTATAGTGTACTATGCCTTACAGAAGCTTTGTAAATTCATGAGATCCCATTTGTTGATTCTTGATCTTAGAGCATAAGCCATTGGTGTTCTGTTCAGGAACTTTTCCCCTGTGCCCATGTGTTCCAGACTTTTCCCCACTTTCTCTTCAATTAGATTCAGTGTATCTGGTTTTATGTGAAAGACAAGCAAACGTAGTTATTAACTATTCTCTGTCTCCTGTTTTGATCTAATGGAATATTGGTAATTCCCTGGAGCCTAGTTTTCTCAGCATCAATTTTGGAAAACCTTAGACCACAGGCATTTCATCAAGTAGGGTTGACCCACAAATGAACAGAAGATATACATAGTTATTCTGGCTAGGCATATGTGCACACATGTCATTGTTTTCATTCATGGTACAATAAAGTATAATAAATAAGCACACTATCTTTTCACCTTAGTGCTTTACCCTTCCTGATAGTAAGTAACCTATCCAGGCTTTTAAAAGACTTACAGGTGGAAGAGAAATTGTAACTACTTTTGGTTGACTTCTGAAAAGACTGAATAAGCAAATTGGAAGTCCTAGACTAAAAAAAAAAAAAAAAAAAATAGGTCCTTGATCCACTTGGACTTGAGCTTTTTACAGGGAGATAGGAATGGGTCAATGTGCATTCTTCTACATGTATACCGCCAGTTGAACCAGCACCATTTGTTGAAAATGCTGTATTTTCCCCTCTGGATGGTTTTAGCTCCTTTGTCAAAGATCAACTGACCTTAAGTGTATGGGTTCATTGCTGGGTCTTCAATTCTATTCCATTGATCTACCTGCCTGTTGCTGTACCAATACCATGCAGTTTTTATCACTACTACTCTGTAATACAGCTTGAAGTCAGGGAGGCTGATTCCCCCAGAAGTCCTTTTATGGTTGAGAATAGTTTTTGCTATCCTGGGTTTTTTATTATTCCAAATGAATTTGAGAATTGCTCTGTGGGAAGCCGCCTGAGTCGCACCCACATTCGCCATTACAAGATGGCGCCTACATTCGGCGAGAACAAGTTGTAAACAGGCTAGTGCGCATGCACCTGGTAATTTTCCACCTCAGAGTCTCAGCCTCTCTCGTGGTGTCATCTGGCCTGATGTGCGGGGAGCCAATGGGGAAGCTCCATGTCCCAGGCAAGCGCTGTGACCTATATAAGGGACAGGTGTTCTGTTGTTCGGGGTCTCCACTCGTGGCAAGCTTATGCTCTCCCTCTCAAGATGCATTAAAGCTTTACTGCAGAAGGATCCTATGTGTGCCGCGTCGTTCTTGCTGGCGAGACGGTAGCGCGGGACATTGCTCTTTCTAAGTCTATGAAGTATTGAGTTGGAATTTTGATGGGGATTGCGTTTAATCTGTCGATTGCTTTTGGCAGGATGGCCATTTTAACTATACTAATCCTGCCAATCCATGACCATGGGAGATCATTCCGTATTCTGAGGACTTCTTTAATTTCTTTCTTCAGAGACTTGAAGTTCTTGTCATACAGATCTTTCACTTGTTTGGTTAGAGTCACACCAAGATACTTTATATTGTTTTTGACAATTGTGAAGGGTGTCACTTCCCTAATTTCTTTCTCAGCCTGTTTATCCTTCGAGTATAGGAAGGCTACTGATTCGTTTGAGTTAATTTTGTGTCCGGCCACTTTGCTGAAGTTGTTTATCAGCTGTAGCAGATCTCTGGTGGAGTTTTTCGGGTCACTTAAGTATACCATCATATCATCTGCAAATAGTGATATTTTGATTTCTTCCTTTCCAATTTGTATCCCTTTGTCCTCCTTTTGTTGTCTAATTGCTCTAGCTAGAACTTCAAGTACTATACTGAATAGATAGGGAGAGAGAGGGCAGCCTTGTCTAGTTCCTGATTTTAATGGATTGCTTCAAGTTTCTCTCTACTTAGTTTGATGTTGGCCACTGATTTGCTGTATATTGCTTTTACTATGTTTAGGTATGCTCCTTGAATTCCTGATCTTTCCAAGACTTTTATCAAGAGGGATATTGAATTTTGTCAAATGCTTTTAAGGCATCTAATGTGGTTTTTATTCTTTGAGTTTATGTAGTGGATTACATTGATGGATTTCTGGGTATTGAACCATCCCTGCATCCCTGTGTTAAAGCCTACCTGATCATGGTGAATGATCATTTTGATGTGTTCTTGGATTTGGTCTGCAAGAATTTTATTGAGTATTTTTGCACCGATATTCATAAGGGAATTTGGTCTGACATTTTCTTTTATTGTTGGGTCTTTGTGAGGTTTTGGTATCAGTGTAACTGTGTCCTCATAGAATGAGTTGGGTAGTGCTCCTTTTGTTTCTATTTTGTGGAACAGATTGAAGAGTACTGGTCTTCTTTGAAGGTCTGATAGAATTCTACACTGAACCCATCTGGCCCTTGGCTTTTTTTGGTTGAGAGACTTTTAATGACTGCTTCTATTTCTTTGGGGGTTATGGGACTGTTTAGATAGTTTATCTGATCCCGACTTAAATTTAGTATTTGGTATCTGTCTAGAAATGTGTCCATTTCATCCAGATTTTCCAATTTTGTTGAGTATATGCTTTTGTAGTAGGATCTGAAGATTTTTGGAATTTCCTCAGAATCTGCTGTTATATCTCTCTTTTCATTTCTAATTTTGTTAATTTGGATACTGTTTCTGTGTCCTCTGGTTAGTCTGGCTAAGGGTTTATCTATCTTCTTGTTTTTCTCAAAGAACCAGATCCTGGTTTTGTTGATTCTTTGTATAGTTCTTTTAGTTTCTATTTGGTTGACTTCAGCCCTTAATTTGATTATTTCCTGCCTTCTACTCCTCTTGGGTATATTAGCTTCTTTTTGTTCTAGAACGTTCAGGTGTGCTGTTAAGCGGTTAGTATATGCTCTCTCTAGTTTCCTTTTGGAGGCACTCAGAGCTATGAGTTTTCCTCTTAACACTGCTTTCATTGTGTCCCATAGGTTTGGGTATGTTGTGCTGTCATTTTCATTAAATTCTAGGAAGTCTTTAATTTCTTTCTTTATTTCTTCTTTGACCAAGTTATCATTGAGTAGAGCATTGTTCAGCTTCCATGTGTATGTGGGCTTTCTTTTATTGTTGTTGCCATTGAAGACCAGCCTTAATCCGTAGTGATGTGATAAGAGGTGTGGGGTTATTTCAATCTTCTTATATCTGTGGAGGTTTGTTTTATGACCAATTATATGATCAATTTTGGAGAAGGTACCATGAGGTGCTGGGAAGAAGGTATATTCTTTTGATTTAGAATGAAATTTTCTATAGATATCTGTTAAAACCATTTTGTTTATAACATCTGTTAATTTCACTGTGTCTCTGTTTAATTTGTGTTTCTACGACCTGTCCATTGTTGACAGTGGGATATTGAAGTCTCCCACTATTAATGTGTGAGGTGCAATGTGTGATTTGAACTTTAGTAAATTTTCTTTTATGAATGTGGGTGCCCTTGCATTCAGGGCCTAGATGTTCACAATTGAGAGTTCTTCTTGGTAGATTTTTCCTTTGATGAGTATGAAGTCTCCTTCATTATCTTTTTTGATGACTTTTGGTTGAAAGTTGATTTTATCTGATATTAGAATGGCTACTCCAGCCTGTTTCTTGGGGCCATTTGCCTGGAAAATTGTTTTCCAGCCCTTTTCTCTAATGTATTGTTTGTCTTTAACACTGTGGTGTATTTCCTGAATGCAGCAAAATGCCTGGTCCTGTTTATGGATCCAGTCTGTTTGTCTATGTCTTTTTATTGGGGAATTGAGTCCATTGATGTTAAGAGATATTAAGGAATAGTGATTGTTGCTTTCTGTTATTTTTGATGTTATTTTTATGTTTGCGTGGCTATTTTCTTTTGAGTTTGTTGAAAGATTACTTTCTTGCTTTTTCTAGGGTGTTGTTTCCCTCCTTGAGTTGGTGTTTTCCATCTATTATTCTTTGTAGGGCTGGGTTTGTGGAAATATACTGTGCAAATTTGGTTTTGTCATAGAATATTTTGGTTTCACCATCTATGATAATTGAGAGTTTTGCTGAGTATAGCAGCCTGGGCTGGCATTTGTGTTCTCTTAGGGTCTGTATGAGATCTGTCCAGGTTCTTCTAGCTTTCATAGTCTCTGGTGAGAAGTCTGGTGCAATTCTGATAGGTCTGCCTTTATAGGTTATTTGCCCTTTTTCCCTTACTGCTTTTAATATTCTTTCCTTATTTTGTGTATTTGATGTTTTGACTATAATGTGACAGGAGGAATTTCTTTTCTGGTCCAATCTATTTGGAGTTCTGTCGACATCTTGTATATTTATGTTCATCTCTTTCTTTAGGTTAGGGAAATTTTGTTCTATAATTTTCTTGAAGATATTTACTGTTCCTTTAATTTGGGAATCTTCACTCTCTTCTATACCTATTATCCTCAGGTTCTGTCTTCTCATTGTATCCTGGATATCCTGTATGTTTTGGGTTAGGAGCTTTTTGCATTTTGCATTTTCTTTGACTGTTATATCAATGTTTTCTATGATATCTTCTGCACCTGAGATTCTCTCTTCTATCTCTTGTATTCTGTTGGTGATGCTTGCATCTATGACTCCTGATCACTTTCCTAGGTTTTCTAACTCCAAGGTTGTCTCCCTTTCTGATTTCTTTGTTGTTTCTATTTCTATTTTTCATTCCTGGATTTTTTTTCCATTTCCTTCATCTGTTTGATTGTGCTTTCCTGTGATTCTTTAAGGGACTTTTGCTTTTCCTCTTTAAGGGCTCCTAGTTATTTACTTGTGTTCTCTTGTATTTCTTTAAAGGAGTTATTTGTTTCCTTCTTAAAATCTTCTATCATCATCATGATATGTGATTTTTAAATCTGTGTCTTGCTTTTCTGGTGTGATGGAGTATCCAGGGCTTGCTGTGGTGGGAGAGCTGGGTTCTGATGATGCCAATTAGCCTTGCTTTCTGTTCCTTATGTTTTTGCCCTTGCCTTTCACCATCTGGTTATCTCTGGTGTTAGCTGGTCTTACTCTCTCTGACTGTACCTTGACCTTCCTGCAAGCCTAGGTGTCAATACTCCTTGAAGACCAGTTCTCTCTTAGAGGAATTTGGGTTTGGAGAGCTGTGATACAGGGTCAGCTCTGGGGTACAGACAGAAACCAGAAGGAACTATTCCCCAGCTGTCCCTTGGCTCCTCTGTCCTGATGGCTCTGCAGGGGTCCCTCTTGATTCAGTGAATTTGAGCAGTTCTTGAAGGTGTGTTGGCACTCCTGGGATACCAGCTCTCTCCTGGCACTATTTGAGTATGGAGCCCTGTGTCACAGGATCTGCTCCCTGGCCATTGAAAGAAATCTGAAGCCTGCTCCTCAGTCCTTGTGTCTTGGGTTTTCCAGGTGGGTCCCTCTGAGCAGACAGGCTTTCCCACACTCCTGGGAGGCTTTCTCCCAGCGCTATTTGGCTATGGAGCTCTGGTTGCCCAGAAGAGGTCTCCTGCCACAGATAGAAACTAGAAGGCTCTTTCTCCTGGCTGTTCTTCAGTCCCTGTGTCTCAAGGATTCTGTGTGAGTCTCTAGTGTAATTTTTAAAGAAACTAAATACTGCACACTTACCATGTTTGACTAAAATTTCTATCATATATTTTGTTTACTCTGTATTATGATTCAAATTTTGTAGTTTTTGATACAGCTTTTGATATTGTTGACAAGTCAAATACATGTGCTTACATGTATTTTTAGTGATCCTAAATACAAATTGTTATCTATCTTCTTATTTTATTTTTTGGTACTTTTTGTTGAAACTTGATTATTAATATTATTATTATTATTAAATAGAAAGTAAAATGATGTTGTATTGTTTCCAACTTAAACTAATCACATTGTCATCAAAGCATAAAACTAAGCGGTAGGCATCATACACTTGCTATATTTTTATTACTGTTATTTTAAAAGAAGCATAAGAAAAATCAACATTCAATTTCATCTCTAGTTTTTTGCATTGAATTGTAGCAATTGCTTCTACAATGATGAAGAACCCTGTTTTTTAAAAATTAAAATTAAAAAAAACCCTAATTCATGTCTGGAGAGATAGTTCAGTGGTTAACAGCACAGGCTCCTTTTCCAGAGGACCTGGGTTCCATTCCTAACACCACTGCTTAATCATCTTTCTTAAACTTGACTCTGATGTAAGACACATAGTCCAGCATCAACCCCTAGTCTATAACCCAGAACAGCCCTAAGGCATCCACAGTGCCCCATACATATGCTGACCTTGGGGATAAAGGTCTTGGCCATTAGTTCTTGAAACCTGCTCAAAGTCATAAGTATAATTCAAAGACAATGTGTATTTCCTTTTTTTTTTTTTTTTTTTGTGAAAGTCAATTGTTACTTATTCATAGTGCATTCTCTTCAGACTGAATTTTCATTCTAGTGTGTTCTTTAAGCTGGATTGGTGGACAAAAATTTCTTTAATTTGTTTTTTATCACAGAATATCTTTGTTGTTGATGGATGTATATTCTATTCTTTGGTTTCTGTTGTTTACTCTCATTCTTAGTTAAGCTATGAGCTCTGTGCTAGAGAATATTTTTGCAGGGTAGGTAGATGCACAGCATTTATTACTCACATATTCAGTCCTGACATTTTCCTTTGCTTTTGTGGGGCGGTTGTTTGCCTTTTAAGACAAAATAAAAGTCTCTTTCTTTCTATTATGTAGTCTACTTACTTTTAAGAAAAGCATGGAAGAATCTAGGTGAACTGAAAGTGAGAGCACAGAAAACAGAAGTGGGTATGAAAAGTTTCATAGAAAATCTTGGTCTTACTACTCAGGTCATAATAACAATAGGCCTAGTGGCTCTCTTGTGATATTAATGAATAGGGAAGAATATTGGGACCTAAAATGTTTTATGAAAGACAGGGAGAGATGTGTAATGGAAGAAGAGGGGATGAGAGCTCGTTTGTCAAAACTAAGGCTATAGATAGATAGATAGATAGATACCTTAAGAAAACACACTAGTATGTAAGGTAATTAAAATACAGCTTTAAGAAGGGCATTTGAACAAATGCACCTCACATGGCCATGGTCAAATGAAGCAGCTCTCAGAAAACAGGACATATTAAATTAAAATTTCAGTGTTGAAAATAATTTAACCTGCTCACTTATTATTGATCAGGGAGGCATTTTAGGGCCTGAAACAAACCATTGACACTGACATTGTTTTTTGTTGCTATTATAACTGGATGGTAAAACTGTTTCCTCATACATCACACACTTTGGTTTCAGAACACAGAGAAATCTATCTTGAACTTACCAGGAAACTTACTTTCTGTTGGCTAGTTTTCATAGTGTTTGAAGATGCTATGCTGATGCTATGGTAGAAAAAAAATTAATGTTCTACCTTAGCGCTGGACTGCAAGCTACAGTATAGACCTGCTAGGAAGGATGTGACCACTGGTGCAGTACTGGCTCTACTGTGTATGGGGAGAAAAATAATCTCACCTCAATTTTGATTAGATTTGAGCTTTTTCCACAGGAAGGAATTGATGCATGCTTAGGTAAGCATGCCTAAAACCTATAGCAAAAGAGGTCATAGGTTCTAGGGAAGGGCCTATGATGTTGATCTTTTAAATGACCATGTTGTCTAAATAGCATGTCCTCTAAATAGTTATGTTTATATCTATATTTTTATGCTTCTCTCAACCTTGATTAAAGAAACTTCTTAAAGCACTAGGTAGTGGTTAGTTGTTCAAAGTGCTGAGAGTGATTGAGTCTGAGTACTTAGCATTATAAGTAAAAACTATATGAACCTGTGCCCCATCTCCTACCTAAGGCTCAGGGAACACTGGGGAAGATGAAACAGAAAGAATGTAGGAGCCAGAGAATGGGGAGGAGTGCCCTGAAATGCTGTACTCTGGATGTGACATTGCTTTGTACAAAGGAACTCACTATCGCTATGGTTACTGTCTGAAGACCTGCTCAAGACCTGCATATGACCAAGCCAGATTAAATTTTGAATACAGATGAGGGAAGGTCCCTGAAGGAGAGGGGAAGCCACTTTTCTTTGGATAGATGGCCACTGGTAAGTTGCCTATTCTTCAGTGGATGACACCACACACCTTGCACATAATGTCAGGACTGATTTGAAACAGCAGAGAGAAAAGAAAGAAAGAAAGAAAGAAAGAAAGAAAGAAAGAAAGAAAGAAAGGAAGAAATAAGAAAATAGGCATAAAGTTTGGATAGAGAGGAAATGTGTGATAGGTGTCCTGAGGAAAGTTGGTTTTTTGTTTTTGTTTATTTTGTTTGTTTTTTTTTTTACTCTCTATTTATTGTAAATAAAATCCTGTTAGAATTGTGAAGTACTGTGAAGGGACTCAAAGCTTTCTTTGAATTAACGAAAGCTGTCTAATTGGAGATAATACTTTAATGTCATGTGATAAGCGGATGTTTTTTCTTAGTATGGAATGTTTTATTTATTTAATTCATTAAGTTATTTATTTACTCTCTATCATGATTTCAGCTTCCTCTGTTCCCAGTTGCCCCTTTCACCTCTTCCTCCAATCCATTTCTACTCCCCTTCTCCTCAGAAAAGGAGAGGCCTCACATGAATGTCAACCAGCCTTGACATGTCAAGTTGCAGTAAAACTAGGCACATCTTCTTCTACTGAGGCTAGACAAGGCAAGACCAGTTAGGGGAAAGGGATTTAAAGGCAGGCAATGTAGTCAAAGACAGCTCCCACTCCAGCTTTAGGAGTTTTTATAAAGACTCAAATGCAAAACTTTTCCATGTGTGCAGATGGCCTTGATCTGTCCTGTCCATGCTCTCTGTTCAGCAGTTCAGTCTCTATGAGCTCCTATAGGCTCAGGTTAATTGATTCTGAAGGTTTTCTCATGGTGTCCCTTATTCTTCTGTCTCTTTCAACCCTTCCTCCCCATCTTCCACAGGATTCCCCAAGTTCCACTTAATGTTTTCTGTGAGTCTCTGCATATACTTCCTGTAATTCCTGGATAAGACCTCTCAGGTGTCAGGTTCCTGTTTGCTAATATAGGAGGATATCAATAAGTGTCAGTGGTATGCTCTCTCTCATATCATGGATCTTAGGCTGGGCCAGTCATTGGTTGGCCCTTCCCTCCATTTCTGCTCCATCTTTTATCCCTTTATATCTTATAGGGAGGACAAATTGTTGGTCTAACTTTTGTGGCTTGGTTGGTGTCCCAATCCCTTCATTGAAAGTCTCACCTGATTACAGGAGATGACTTGTTAAGGCTCCATATCCCCCACTGCTAGGAGTCTTAGCCCTGGTCACCTTCATAGATTCCTGGGGGATCTTAGACTTGGTGGCAAATATTTTAATGGGTAGTATGCATAAAGGTTCATAAAGGAGATTGGTTTGAAATGTTCTTTCTTGGTTGAATCTTTGTGTGGTTTAGGTATCAGGGTGACCATGGCCTCATAAAATGAATTTGGCAGTGTTCCTTCTGTTTCTATTTTGTGAAATAATTTGAGTAGTATTGGTATTAGCTCTTCTTTGAAGATTTAGTAGAATTCTTCCCTAAAACCCTATCACCCTAGGTTTTATTTTGTTGGGAGACTTTTAATGAATGCTTCTAGTTTCTTAAGAGCTATAGGTCGATTTAATTTGTTTACCTGATCTTGATTTAGCTTTAGTAAGTGGTATCTATCAAGCAGATTATCCACTTCATTTATATTTTCTAATTTTGTAGAGTTTATGTTTTTGAAGTAAGACTTAATGTTTCTCTGGATTTCCTCAGCATCTCTTCTTATGTACCACCTTTCATTTTTTCTTTTAGTTCCCTCCCCCAAATGTCACTGATAATGGACACCTTTAAATTTTTCAAAGTATCTTTATTGTCTATGTATTTATTTCTATTGTTGTTTGGCAATCAGGCTAACCTATATGATATCTTATTTTTAGATGTTATTTCCTACATGATGTGCTTGGAAGTTGAAGGAATATATATAAAACATACCAGCGTCTATTAGTATAAATATGCTTTGAAAAAATATTTAAAATGAGTATTTGTTGTTCACATCTATTTTCAGCAGTCTGTCAATTATAGTATGGCATGTTTTGTCCCTTCTCTGTGTCTTCATCCATATCATGCTTTGGTAACTATTTTTTTCTTTTAAAATCTCATTGTAAAGCCTAGTGATTTCTCCTTCTGCATGGTTGATATGATATTTCTCATCCAGAATGTTAAACAATAGAACATATTGATTTAATTAGAAAGAAAAGAAACTCCCTAAGTATGAAATTTTAACTTCATATTCTAAAAGATAATAACTTACTTATAACTTTCATTTATCAATATCTCAACAGTTTCCAGTATTGAAACAGACATTGTACCACTACACTTTAAGTATTCAATAAAGATGATGCATTTTCCTTCATCAAATAGTTTATTCAAAACCATGAAATGGCATCCAGTAACATAAATTAAAGATTTAAATTACTTTCAGTTGTACTAGCATGTGTTTCTAGCCTACTATGTTTAAATATCTTATTTTTATAGTGATTTGTGTGTCAAGAAGGGAGATAGTTGTGATATAGAATCAAAGATCTTTCTGGATTCTGTTTGAAGCCAATCTGTTTTCACTATTTTAACAGAAGAGTTTAAGACCGAATTCTGTACCTGACTGAGAACACAGTGATTCATCTGACCTACAAACAGTTCTTCCCAGTACATGGTAAACAGACAGCATTTTTGTAGTCATAATCTCATCTGTTTTTTCCCTACCTAGAATTTCTTTTACCAATACTATAAAGAATTTTCTACCTTTAATAGTACACAGGGAGAAAGAAATTTTATTCTGGGGAGACTAAAATAAACTAGCTATTTATGGGAAGATCATAAATCTACTAAAAGAACAAATTTCATTCCTCAGTAAACATTGTCAGCTTTGAAGATGTCAAAGTAAGATCTGTGGGTTTTCTATGGTTCAAAAGTACTTATGAAGGTCTATAACTTAGGCCACTGTTATATTGATTTGAAAACTCATAAACAAAGCTACATTCATTGAAATATAGCACAAATCATATAATTTAGTATAAGCTTTGGACTTTTGTTGTGAATGTTATCATTCTGTAATATATATTAAACTCTTTCATGAGAGATTCTCAAGTAATGTGAGTCTCACATTGAGCAACATTAAATTTCTTCTGAGAAAATAGAACATTGTGAGACATTGAATGTAATAAAAGGATGTATACATCACCAAAGAGATTTCCTTTTCTCATTGGACACTAGAAAGCTAAAAGCATACTGTAGCATACCCTAACAGTGCATGCACCACTCACCCTTATGGTCATATTTAATTATATGTTCCTAATTTTGATGTTTCTGCTAGTATATCTATAGTTAATTAATATTTTCTTATTTTATAGCTTTTGTGTTTATGTGTTGCTTGAGGTAAAAAAATCAGACAATAGAGAAGTAATTGGGAAATATACTAACAGAATTAGTTTTCTATTGATGTTATATCAGATTCTATAATATATTTTGGTAATGGTTTGAACAATAACAGTAACAAAAAAGAGATTTTTAGACAAGAAGTCAAACACATCTGAAACAAATGTGTTAGCTTTTGATGTGCTAACAAAATGACTCAGTAAACAAAAGAAGAAAATATGTATTTTGGCCTATGGCTATAAAGATTTTAGTGTCTGGCTGCCATTTTGGGTCCCAGGTGAGGAAGAATATGGAGAAAACAGAAAATAGAACAAAATTGCTCTACTTATGATTGTCAGGGATCGTGATAAAGGCAGGAAGAATAGAGGGAAAATTATACTCTTCAAATATAAAGCAGGGAATAGTGACTCATGTAATACCAGTACTTGGGAGGCGGGGGGATGAGAATTGCTGATTTTTAGACCCGATTAAACCATTGAATATTAAGTTATGGGCCAATGTAGGTTGTTTCAAACTGAAAAGACATACCCCCAGTGAATCAACCAATCATTTATTGAGTCCATACAGATTTGAGTTCTCAGGTCCCAATAACTTCTCAAAACCTCTACTCTTGAACTCTGCATTGAGGGCATGACCCTTCTACATAAGATCCTTCCAGAACACTTCATAGCTATCCTGTAATTCTGTGGAAAACTTAAATCAGGGTAATATTTACATTCTTTTCTGAAAGTTCTAGAGTAGAATTAATTAATTAATTTCTTTTGCATTTACAGTTTAATCTAGAGGCTACTAGAGGCTCATGGTTCATTATTCACTCTTCAAAATTACCAGTGCCATATCTAGCTAATGCTCTGTTGAAATCATCCAGGTTAATCCTTTTTCTATAATTCATCTAATGTTATTATTAACTATTAATGATTCTATCACATAACAGTGCATTTCATTCCCACTTCTTCTAACTCCCCACCAAAGTATTTCCCATTGCCCCTCCCAACTTAGTGTCTTTCTTTTTTGATTTAAAAATAATTTAATTTAAAATTTTTTGTAAATGATTGTTTTGCTTGCATGTACTTTTGTGCAAAATGTGTATACAGTACAGAAAGAGTCCAGAAGATGTCATCTAATCCCCTAGAATTGGTGTTACTGATAGTTTGTAAATCACCATATGGGTATTGTGAATCAAATCAAACCTGGATCTCAGAGAAAAGGAATCAGTGTTTTTTACTACTAAGTAGTCTTGCCAGATCCACTCGCTTTTTATTAATAACTCTAGCAATCCATTTTGTGTTGCACATGTACTCATGAATATAGGACAATCTACTTGAGCATAGTCTCAACAGAGGACACAATATAAAGAAAAGTAACTGTCTCTTAGAAACCCTGAAGTGTCACTAGCTCCTTAGTGAGCTGTAGGGATTTTTAATCCCCCTTACTTCCCCAATTGCTGAAATGATTATTGTCTTGATCCTGTACAGGTCATGTGCAACCAACCACAGTTGCTATGAGTTTATGAGTGCAGCAGCACTGTCAAGTCCAGAAGTCACTGTTTGGCTCTACTCTTCTTCCATGTTGATCTATTCAAATTTTACCCCCCTCCTCTGGAATGAGTCCTGAGTCATGCAGGAAGCAGTGATAGAAATGCCCAATCTATGGCAGCTTAGTTCAAAGACACATATTCTCTGAAATTTGAGAAGTTTTGAGTTTCTGTGTTCACCTCCATCCACTACATAAAGAAATATCACTGATGAGAACACAGAGTTGTTACTAACCTGTAAACATAAATACATAGATTTAGAGGTCACTCTGCAACTTTGTGTACTTAAATCCTTTATGCTTCTGTGAAGAACATTGTCTTCTATGTAGGTAAATTCCAACTAATCTCATATACAGTTGGTTTCTGTATGAATTTTTAAAGTATCCTTAATGTAATCTCCCATTTCTTATCATCAGCCAAATCTGTAAAACTTTTGGATCATAAAGCAATGCATTTACTGCCTTTAAGAATTCCAATGTGGGCATCTTTCTAAGATTATTATCATGCTTGCCATAATACTACTAAGAGAGTGGAAAAAATAAAAGCTATTCATAAGAATTCATTAAATTTCATTAAGTGTCATTGTTAAATACCAAAATCTCACATGAACTTTTCTGTGGGTCAAGAATTGCCATGTACATTGAATGTATTTCAATAAAATTTTCAACAAGGAGAAGAGCACATTATATTAAACTTTACAAATATATACACTGCTAACAATTAAAATAATACTAAAAACTTAGAATCATATATTAAGAAAAGAAAACATGGGCTGGAGAGATGGCTCAGTGGTTAAGAGCACTGACTGCTCTTCCAGAGGTCCCGAGTTCAATTCCCAGAAATCACATGGTGGCTCACAAACATCTGTAATGGAGCCCGATACCCTCTTCTGGTGTGTTTGAGGACAGCTATAGTGAACTCATATATACATAAAATCAATCTTGGGCTAGAGAGATGGCTCAGCTGTTAATGGCTAGGTTCACAACCAAAAATATAAGAAAAGAAAACATCCCATATACATATATAATATGAGAATGAGAAGAATGCAGCAAAGGCTGAAAAGTTATTTAGAACTTCAAAATGTGGTATACCAGATGTTGTCAATGAGAAAAGATCAATCCATGGTGCTATATAACTAGATTTGTAAAAACTTTTTGTGAAAGATTATGGAATATTCAACATTCAAGTATGCTCATAACTAGTTAAAGGAAACAATAAGCAAGAATGATCACAGTTTCATACCTGAAGAATGATTTCATCAGTTTCTCTATCCCATTTTTCAGTACCATGTTATTTTGTTACTATACTTTGGAAAAGAATTACAATAAAGTGTTAAAAATCTTCCTAAAGTCTCTATAGTATAGTAAGTAGCTAGTACAGGTAAGGTGACAATTTTTCTTTTATTTCTAGTCACTATTAGAATTACACACACACACACACACACACACACACACACACACACACACTATTGATGAGTGTGCCAGAATTGTATACAGAGGGAATAAAGAAGAACAAATGCAAGGGGGCATTATCTATTTAAACACCTGTAATGACTGAAGAGTTCTATCAATTATTACAGCCAGAATAAGAAAATTGTAGAACATATGCTCTAAGCCAGACTCATCTGACAACATAGTTAACACAATATGTTAATGCACATGTTGACATTCATGCTAATTATTCCTCAAAACATCACTGAATTAGAGCACATTGAAGGAGAAAGGGGTTCTTACAATTACACTACTAACATCAAGGTTGTAATTATTTATGATTTTTATAAAGCATGATCTTGGTGTACATAACTCATAATTGGTATATTGGTTTATAAGTAGTAATAAACAAAAATGTTTTCTATCTGAATATAATATAAACTTGTTATGTGATTTGAGCACTCTAGCTTGCTCATTTGGAGGAAGAGATATTTGGTTTATTGGTTGTTTATTTAAATCTTTAGTCCAAGCTAGCTTAGAATATGCTAAGCTTCCAAGGACGGCCTCTGGCACAGTCTCCCAAGAGTTGGAATTACAGCCATGTGCCACCATGTGCACCTTTCAAATTGTGGAATTCATATAATCTATATAGTTTGCATTCTCTGATACAAAATGAGACAGAAATAATGAAAGGATAATGCATTCAGTAACATATACTACTTGAACATGGAGTATTGTCAACTACACACTCTCTAAAATAGGTTAGAATGCATCTGGATATGGCATTACCAAAGGAAAGGAAAGCTTTTGAGATGTCTCAAAAACAAAGCACTGAATGAAAATTATAACTTGCATGTAGTAGGATGATTTTCTATAATTTAAAAAATGACTAAAATTATACTATTATGGGATAATTAAGTATATGAGTACTAAAAGGTTAAAAGTATGTGCAACAATTACCTACATATAAAATCAGAACTTTTTTGTATTTTATACTTTTTGAAATTGGGTGTTGTGAAGAGTAGAGGTTAGATATGTCTAATATTGGGAAATTTTAAAAGAATTAGCTAAAATAAATCATGACAAATACAAAATATTTCTATCTGAATATAATCTTTATACATTCAATATATTTATATCAAAATAAGTCTTGAAATAAAATTATTGTTTGATATAAACACTAAATAAAGATTAGAAACTTAAAATCTATGGGGCAAGCTTATCCCAAAGTCTAGCTTTGTAGTTTTTGAGATCAAAATATTCACTTGAATTTTATTTTTATTGGTAAAATAAAACCAAAGAAAAAAGAAATATAATAGACAATGTACTTATTACTGAAATATTTATTATATTATCTTTTAAGTAAAGACTTTGATAGTTCTAATTTCCTCCAGTATCAGTAGAGATTACATTTGGGTTATTAGATTATATAGACTTTTATTCTTTCTTATAATTTTGCAAAAATTTGTATAATCTTCATATGATGGAGATATAAGCAATTAATCAACATGTTAGAGGGTGTGAAATAAATATGTGCTTATAGTGCTAAACATGTCCTCTGTTGTGTGATTGAAACCTTCAGTAACATAGACATAAACGACATATCTGATTGATTTTTAGAAAATTTGAATTTCTCATTTCCAGATGGATTAGATTATAATGCTTCTATGAGAGGGCTAATGTTTAAATTATCTTTCACGATAACCTAGTCTAGCATTATTCATAGAAACTGAAGCTAGAGACTCCAATATATTTAGAAATTTCCTTGGTCCTTGATTCTGCAAGTCCTGTAAGTCTGAAAAGAGTTTGTCTTAAGCTCCATTAGAACTGCAGGAACAAAAATGAGGAAAAAAGAGCCCAAGGGAAAGGAGGTCCAGTGACAGGCTCAAATTGGGATCCAGCTCAGGGGGAGGTCCCAAGGCCTGACACTATTACTTATGCTATGGTGTGCTTACAATCAGGGACCTATCATGACTGCCCTCCAAAAGGTCCAGCAAGCACCTGAAAGAGTCAGATGCAGATATTTATACCTAACAAATGGATGGAAGCCTGGGACACCTATGGCTGAATTGGGGAAAAGCTGAAAGAAGCTGAGGAGGAAGGCAGCCCCATAGGAGGACCAGCAGTCTCAACTGACCTGGATCCCCAAGATCTCTCAGACACTGAACTACCAATCAGGCAGCATACACTAGTTGATATTAGGCCCCCAACACATATACAACAGAGGAATGCCAGGTCTGAACTCATTCAGAGCAGATGCACTTAACCCCCAAGAGACTTGGACGCTCAGGGAGTGGGGAGGTCTGGGGGGTGGGTAGGTGAGGACATCCTCTTGGAGATGGAGGTGGGGGAGGAAGTATGGGATGTGGAACAGTTGGAGCGTGGAACAGAAGAGGGATAAAGTCTGGACTAAAGAATAATAAATAAATAAATAAATACATAATTAAAATATTTTGTGATACTGTAAATGTATCACAAATGTAAATGAGAAGTAGTATTTAATTTTTTAAATATTGATTTATTTAAATGTGCTTTTAAAAGTTTAATGTGGTAAATATCAACATCTTGATTCTATAAAGTACTCAGAACACACAGTTAAGTAAAGAAACCAAGTAAAATGCTGGGCTATGAATGTGAGCAGAGAGTTGCTATAGAAGAGTTAAAAATGAGGGAGTTTGCATCCCCAGGGAGGGAGCAACAGTGTTCACTGGCCTGACCCCTCGATATTCCTAGAGATTGATCCACAAACCAAAGAATACACATGGAGGGACCCATGGTGCTTGCCACATATGAGGCAGAGGAGGGTCTTGTTAGACATCAGGGGGAGGAGAAGCCCTTGGGCCTGAGGGTGTTACATCCCCCAATATAGGAGAATGCCAAGGAGGGCAGACGAGAGTGGATGGGTGGGTGGATAGGAGAATACCCCCATAGTGGCAGGGGAAGGGGGGAGGAAAAGGGGAGGTTCCAAAGGGGAGATCTGGAAAGGGGGAAACATTTGAAATGTAAATAAAATATGAAAAATAATACAAAAATAGCTAAGAAATATATCAAAAAGTATTTAATTTTCTCAGCATTTAGGTAAATGTAAACCAATAATGCTTCATAATTTTATCATACCCCATTCAGAAAGGCTAATCAACAAAACAACTGATAACAATTTTAGTAAGGATGGGGAAAAGAGGTACTCTGATTCATTGTTGGTGGGATTGCAAAGTGATTTAGCTGCTCCGGAATTTTCAACAATCCAAAAGCATAGCTAACATATGCTACCCAGCTATACTATGCTTTGGCATATATCCAAAGGAGATGGCATGCTACTCCATAAATACTTGCTCAGTCATGTTCATGGCTATTTTCTTAATAAAAACTAGGAAAAGGGAAGAACCTAAATGTTCCTCAACTGTTGAGGAAATCATGAAAATACGGTACATGTTCACAATGAAATTCTATTCAGGAGTAAATAAAAACTAAATCATGATGTCTTCAAGTAAATAAAGAGAACTCACAATTACTGTACTGAATAAAGTAATCCACAGCTAGAAAGGCATTCACTGTTTTTTCTCTGTCATTTGTGGTTCATAGCTCTGAAGCTTTACATTTGACTATATCATCTGGAATAAATGAAGAAATCAGGAAAATATAAAGAGACCACATGGGGGTGGGAGAAGATATGGAAGAACATAAGATCTAACTAATGAGGAGGGAGTAAGGGCAGTACAGAAGGGAAGGGAAGGCAAAGAACACTGGGTAGGATTGAAAAATACGTACGAAAAGATATTATTCTATGTTAACCCAGAACTGCATTATATTATAGAAATATATGGTGTGTGTGTATCATGCAAAAACATTTGAACAAAGAGATATCACCCTTTCCCAGAATATTCTGAGAGTGTCTGAATTTCCTGTAAATTGCTATCTAAAGTATGAAATCAGTGAGAAATTCTTTGCCAGTAAAAGCCCTGCAAAATGCTTTGGGGAAGAAGAGTATGTCTTATAACTGAAGAGTGTGGAATGTGGTGCAAACATTGCTTTAAAATGTTTGCAATGTGGGTATCTCAAAAGGGATAGTTCATAAGAATAATGGATTTTTAAAACTCCAAAATCACAAAGATAAGTAGATCTAGATGCACGAAGTGCTCGAGTGTGGCCCTTTCCTGGAAAAGTGCAAGATAACATAAGTTGTACTTTTATATATTCTGGTTCTGAGGTTTGGGCTGTACTCACTGGGGACACGGAATGGATGAATAGAGTTGTGAACTGCTAAATAGGTTGGTCTTTCATGGATTCATTAGAGCTTCTCCCCCATGCAACTTCCTCATTTGTCAGTGGAAAAATAGATCATCTGGATTTTTTTAATTTAGTAAAGAAAACATAATGTGTGCATACTGAAATATAGTTACCATTTAATTTATAGAACACAAAGCTGAAAGTATATGTGCCATTGAATATCAATGCTCCAGTCATTTTCCTCCTTTAAATAAAAGCTATTTCCACTCAAATATATCTTTAAAAATATCCCAGTTTGATGGGTCATGCATGGTTCTCACATTATTTTTTGCACAGTAAATCAGAATATGTTTTCAAACACATACTTTTTGTAAATTATAAATAGCAAATATTTCTTTATGCTAAAATTAAAACAAACAGCTTTTCCTTCTCCCTCCTCTCCCTTCACTTTTCTCTTAAATTCCTTCTCTTATCTTTATCTACGTATTATTCCTTAAATATAGTGCTCAATTGTTTAAACATTGAGAGGAAAAATCCTAACTCAATGTCCTATGGAAGATGAGTAATGATTCATATCTCATGAAGACCCATTTTAAGCACTACTGGATTTTGAACAAACTGAGTGTATGTTACAGTTCATTCCTCTATTAACTAATACAAGTTTTAAATATACACTCCAGATTTCACAGCAGCAAGAAGACAAATACACTTTAACATTCACCAAAGCATTTATATTAGCAGGTTTACATGCATGTTAATAGAGAGATGATTTTGTTTGTACATGAGGGCAGGAGATTATGTTAAACCATTAAATGGAACAATCTGTATCAATAACCTAATATGTCTGAATTAATGCTTATTAACAGCAATAAAACTTGTATTTCTACAGCACATTTCTGTATAGATAAATGAATGGAACTGGAATTGACATAAAATATTAGCAGTGGCCATTTTATGTGGCAGAATTGTTGATTTTTCCCATTTTTTTCCCTAAATAGATGAGTGGCTATAATAATAAAAACTGTAAAGTACAAGTGAACCAAATATCAAGACTTACTACTTCCCTTAAAAATGAATGATAATGTTGGAAATATATAGTAACATGGGTAAAAGTTAAGTCTAAAAAGTAAACTAATATGCAATAAGGACCTATCCTTAGTGGATCTATCAATTTTTACTGTGAAGAAAATAACCTTTATTTTATACAGCTTACATTCTATGTTTTGTTTTTGGAAATGTGGCTTACTCTAGTTTCTGGATTTGTTTTATTTTGTTCTGTTTTATAGCTAGGCTAAAATGTACAAGACTCTATTCCTTCTATATCTAGCATGATACTTCCTTTATTCTTTTATCACTGGAACTTGCTACGTGATTTAGAGGTTAATACTCCCAAGAAGTTTCTCCTTTGGAGTACATTAGAGGTTTAGGGAGCCCACTAAGGTACTAACCTGCTTTAGCAGTTAGGCAGTTAGTAGACTAAAAACATCAAAACACCTCTTTAGCCACTTTTTTTTGGATATCCCTGGGAAAGACTTAGGCACGAGAGTATATGATCAAATGTATTTTATTTTATTCATTGCATTTATAGTGCTTATTACCCTCCAGGCACACATAAATACTAAACAAAATCTAGTTTGGACAAAGTCAGCTTTGCTCAAGAAAGAGATTTTCTTATAAGTTTCAAAAATCACTTATAATTCTTGATAAGATTGGGCCCTTCTATTTGAAAACTTCTACCACACAATTATTAGCCAAGAAATGACAATAACAAAATGAGATAAAGGTCTTCCTTGTTCTTCAATAATTGAGGTGGTTTTTAATGTCCTATACGTCTTTCATTTGAATTGAATGAACTTTTCCAAATCCTGCTAATGTGCTGCTCCCCATGCTAATTGTAGGATTCTTCTTGGGACAAAAAGGTTGCTCTTATTTAAGTCTGTGGTGGAACGAAATGTGTCACAAAGTAGGCACTGTCAAATGACTATCGTTCAGAGTGAAAAATACTTACTTGTATTCTATATCACTACTCCGATAGTGTTTTTTATTTTCTATGTTTTACAAAATTCTCCACATTTGGAGAATCAGAAAATTTGTATCTTCTAGAAAGAAGAATGAATTGAGTTTTTACTTTATTAAAGCCATTATGTTCTTCCTTTGTCTTCAGTGTGTTTATCCTGATAGCCAATTGTGAAACAATTTGGTTCTTCATAATTGTTTTGTGGTTATTACTGTCATGGAAGTTTGGTCACCTTTTTTTTTGGTTTGTTTATCTGCCTGTGAATGTGAATAACTAGGGTGGTTTTACACAGCAATGTTGCTTTATTTATAATGTTACTCATCAATGTACTCATGAAAAATAAATTTATAACCTAAAACTCTGTTTACAAAGATTATAATCTATGAACTTGTTTATGTTTTGACACAGAATAATAATTAGTCCAAGCTGGCCTTGAACTATGTAGCCTTGAAATCTTTATGATTCTATGACCTTTACAACCTGAGTGCCCAAATAATTGGAGATATACACACCATTCCAAGATTTGCCCTTGCATTAGTTACCTGTATAATTACTATTTCAAAATACCTAATCAAAAAACAAACAAAAAAACCAAAACCCCACCCTTCCCCCCCCAAAAATACAAACCAAACCAATACAGCAACAACAAAAAAATAGGGCTCATTTTGGCTCACAGTTCAAGTGAATAGTCCAACATGATAGGGAAATCCTGGTGGCAAGAGCTTGAGGCAGCTTGTCACATTAAATCTATGTTCTGAAGCAAAGAGAGATAAATGCCACTGCTCAGTTCTCTTTCACTGTTTTCTTTGTTTCAGTGGATAGCATGCATCATCTCACTTAAATTACCTAAAGTAGAGTATCCCTCATAGGCATGCCTACACACTTATCTCCTAGGTGATTCCAGATGGTGTCAAATAGATAACCAATATAAATATTAATATTCCCTATATTTTAATACCCCGAATGTGCCATTGTGGAAATTCTGTGTCTTTTAATTTTAGTTTAGGTAATTTGTATGTTTTTAAACAGGATAGAAATGAATTGCTATATCAAGACAGCTTTCACTGAGAATTTAAGAAAAATTGCCAGGATAAAATTACCTTTGTTTTCATTTTTTCTTTGTTTTATCATGCTAGTTTTGAGACTCATGCATGACTTTGGGTATACCAGAAATGTACTCTCCAGTGAGCTTACTTCTATATGTTTAGCATAACATTAATTTGCATGCATTCCATGTCCTGCCAACTTGAATAAAGATGAATAAAGGGCTAATGGACTAACTTCTATGGTGGAAGGAATTTCAAATAACATAACATTTGGACTGTGCCATGGATACTGTTCAGTATTTATATTAACTTCAACTCTACTCTGTATAGACGGTCCACTTAAAGTGAGTTTTTTTAAAGGAGGTACCATCACATAGTGGAAGAAATAGAAGACTTGGTTTCATTGTTAGCCTAATTATTGTATCAATTGTATATCAAATTATTCTGAAATTGTTTACCATACAGATTTCGTTACCATAACTAGCTAACATAATCCATGTTCATACTAAATTGGATGTAGAATTCTCTAAGCATATCAAAAGAGTGGAGCTTACCAAAAAATGGGTTTTAGTACAAGAAAATGGATATGTGACAGAGCAAAAATTCTGAAGTTCATTATTATACATGAATGGAACTGTCAAAGAATGAAAAAAGTTAGAAGCTCTGCAAACTCTGGATAGAGTTTAGGTGTGTTTATTAAAGGACTGCATTTGTGTTAATAAAAGGGGCCTTACTCTGTTGCCCAAAATGCCTATAAATTCTTGCGCTCAAGTGGTTGTCCTATTTCATTCTCTTGAGTAGGTGAAAGTACTCAAGTGTTTCATTGTGCCTGGTGGTAAGACTTCTCATATAATTAATTTTTATTTTCTTTATTTGAAAGAGCTATTACTTTTCATATAATTTATTTATAATAATCATGAAAAAAAGATAAATTGGTAAAGTAAAAGTTATATTAATTAGCTTCACTGAATCTGTCTATAATAACAGCATGGATTAAAACATCAGATAATCTTAAATAAATATGCATAATATTATTTAGCAATTAGAATGACTAAATAAGAGAACAAAGAATGCAGCATTGAAGAGCCCAGTTCCCATAGATACTCCTTTAAAGCAATTCCCAATCCTAAGGCTTGAGAATCATTGAAAAAGACAGTACAAAAAATTCTAAGAGCGAAAGGATCAGGGAGTTTTGCTGTGAGATTGTGTCCCTAGGACTGTCAGAAGTTGCCATCCATCATAAAATCTCACCAAGATGATTGCCTAAACATGAGCTGAACAAGAACAACAAAATTAGGCATGCCAAAGGGGAAAAGAGAAGCCCACAAAATCTCAAAACTACACAAAAATTATAGGCAAATGGTCAGCTCTGAAAATAGATACATAAATTATACAAAGTTTCATTTATGTATCTGCAAATACATGTAGCTATGTGTCTGTGTATCTATAATCTATCTATATTTGTATAGCAAAATTTAATGAAAATTATTCCATAATTTTGAAAGAGAACAAGAAGAAGTATATGGGAAAGACTTGGAGAAAGGGAAGGGAAGAGAAGAATGATGTAATTATATTATAATCTTTAAAAACTAAAACAAATAGTTTTTTTTTTAAGAAACAATTGACTCTTAGTGAAATTCTTGAACTACCATGCAGCCTAGACCAGTGAAATTGACACCAGTGACCATCAAAATTATCAGGAAATTATTTTTTAAAAGATTGGAATCTATCTTCAAAGATTTTGATTTAGTAGATGATACATGTTGGCTGAATTGTTGGTGTGATGAGGTTAATGTGTTAGTTCAACATGTTCAGAACACATTTTATACACACATGGAATTTTTACTGTGAAGCCCATTATTTTACACAAACAATTCACGCTGAAGATTAAAAAAAAAAAAAAAGCACAAGTCATTTAGAAATTCAAATACTTGAGATTCAATGTTCTAAGTCATTACAAAATGTAAAATGGCAGGTCCTCAGTACTTTTGAGATAATTCTGTATTCAGTTCAAGTGGCTATGAAGCAGTCATATCCTGTGATTTTGTGTTATTGGGAGTCTAAGCAGTAAGAGACTAAATCTTATTTCCAGTGAAGTAATTAAAATCACTGGGATACTTGTTAAAAAATCATGTTTCTTAGTCTCAGTCCTTGAGATTTTGATTACCTTGTTTGGTTTCTTTGCTCAAAATATGCTTTGTTTACTACATACAATCATATTTTAAATTAATATAATTAATGAATCCTCTTCCAGAGATAATTTCCAGTTTCAATTTGCTTTGAATTCATTTAAATCATTTTACATATGGATTAAAAATCACTGAAAATCTTTGAAGTTATGTGGGGTAAGGCAGAAAGAGCTGTTAGATTCTATTTTTGTGTACATGGTTTGACTACTTCAAGCATAAAAGAGGAGAAATGAACCAGAATGGAGTATGTACATGATCATTTGCCTCATTCAAAGACAATTTGACTTCTCTCCTAGGCATTTGACTATGAGCTAAATGTACTTCAAAGATAATCAGAATATTTATTGAAACTGTCTCAACAATTCATATAGTCAAGTGTTTTATCCATTTCAAGTGTTTTAATATATTTTGGGAATGTATATCCTGTTTAAAACTTTAACAAAGTTTTGTTAATATTGTAATGTTAGACTTTACCTATGAGTAAATGCTGCCTGGGTGTAAATAGTAACACAATGTTTGAAAACAAAGATGAAAATCACCTGAAATATTATTACCTAGAGAAAGCTTTAGATATTTGGTGAAGTTTCCCATATATACATATCTAAAAATATACATATGACAAAGATACTAAAACACTGTATACATAGTATAAGAATTAAGTCATAAAGCATCAATTACAGAGTTCCATTTTCATATATATATATATATATATATATATATATATATATATATATATATTAGATTAAACCCATAGAGTAGGTTAAGCATATTTATTCATATTGTTTATTATACATCCTTTCCAAATCATAGAACTGTTCTCAGCATTAAATGAGTTAATACATATGTGATACTTTAAAGTTTCAAGCATATAGTATGTGCTCATTTAATGCTTTGATTCCAGTATATGTCTCAAAGGTATTTTAGTCTCTTCATAATTGTGAAAGTTATTAATGCTGTGGATAAGCAGATGACATTACACTTTTCCTGGTTCATCTCATTAAATCAGCAAAGTGGAATATTAATAAGTATAAAGAGTTATGTTGTCATGCATGTTAGTCTGGGAAAAATAAATTCATCTCATAAAAAGTCAAAAGATCAAAAAAGGTTTTTACTGTTAATTGGAAATAAAGTGTCATTGGTGTCCTGATTTAAAGGGCACTCAAGTACAATTAGCCAGTTTAAAATGGATAAAAGGAAAAAAAGAATGAAAAATAATTAAGGTTAAGGTGAAGTTATTATTAACCTTCACTTCACTAAAATCTTTTCTTCATAGCCCAGGGCACCAAATACAATTAAATATAGAAAAGTCTCTTAATTCACAATGACATCCTTGGTGTTAAGACATGTTCAAATCAAATATGCATTACTGAAAACATACTTCAAAGTTATTAAGCATAATATTTTTATAGCAAAAAAGCATTTAAATTTTCAAAAAATGAACAACTGGAAGACTAAATGATACTATTTATGGATTTAGAGAGGCTTAGTCACTTTCATAAGTTAAAATAATTTCCTCTTTAAGCCACCTGTTCTCTTTTCCATCTCAAAAATGGTTTTGTTAAAAATAGTCTCATGATTTTGAATATTCTAAGGGAACTATAACAGGAGCTAAGTAGAATATTTTGCTTAATTATTGTTAAAGATTCTGCACAGGTTCAGAGACAGACAAGCTACTAATTTGTTACTATCTTTTCCATAACAATTAAAAAAAATAGTTGGGAACAATTCAGGAGAAACACTGCCTAAAATAACAAAAATAAAAACCAAAACAATCAACTACTTATCTAATCTCAATTATATAATGAAAATATGTGTTATCTAAATTTTAGAATGAGGTTCTTAATTATAGCATATATAATTTAAGACACAAAATTTATGTAGATGATCACTTGAATTATTTTGTTTATATTAATTTAGCTGGGAATCATCATTATTATTTGAAAAAAGTCTGAATTAAAAATGTAGTTCCACTTCCACAACAATTAAAATACATCTGAGGAAGAATTGGTGATATGTTCTTTATTGTACCTCTTAGACACATTTAATAAAAATTTTTCTATTCCACAAGTCCAAATCCAAGTAAATGACCAAGATTGAAAGCAAACTATTTTATTTTTGAGATTGTATTTTAATAAAAATGTTTCTCCCTCCCTTCTTTTCCATCTTATTCTTACCATATAACCATCACTGCTCCCTTCCAAATTTATGACAGCCATTTATCAATCGCAATTATATGCTTATGTGCATCTTTATATACATATTTATTCCCAAATGTAACCTGTTATGCCCATATAATGTTACTTGTATATGGATTTTCAGGGCTGACCATTTGGCACTGTGCAACCAACATGTGCGTTCTTTCCTGTGGAGTGCCACTATTCCTCCTACCAGTTGTTCTTGGACACTGATATTTGTTTGTCTATTTTTGAGGTTTCATGAGATTTACTCCATGAATTTTGGCATATCCATTAATGCTTTCTTTGCTTGGCTCACAATTGTGCAGTCATGTTGGAGAGATTGTGGATGTAGCTTTCTTTCTTTACTTTTTCTTTCTTTCTCTTTCTTTCTTTCTTTCTTTCTTTTGCTCTTTTTTTCATTCTTTCTGCAATGTTCCCTAGGTTTAAGTTGGGATAGTTTTATACACACACACACACACACACACACACACACACACACACAAAAGTATAATATTTTGTACATATATATGGATCCTATAGGAACTGTGACTCACAACTTTTCATATTGACATATTGATTGGGTGTGATTTTCTGTAGTGCTCTGCTGAAAAGAAATTTCCTTGATGAAACATGAAGCATTTCTCTGTGGGTATAAGTATAAATATTATTATTTTTGTTAGAGATTTTGCTGATTCAAATAAAATATTTAAAGAAACAAAAATAAATGAAGGAAAATAGAAAAGATTAAGATGTTATAAAGGAAGAAAGTAAAGTGAAATACAATGTAATAATTTATGAACAGATTATAATTACTGCCTCTTAACATGTTTTGATGAATGAGTTAACAGAAGTTTATGGCCATAGACTGTATTTAACTAAGTTTATCTTCCTGTCCTCTATATGAACCTGGGGACAGAATGTTGGACCGGAATTTTTATCACCTGACTTTTTCTTTTCATTTGTATTAGCCTCAGTAGGGGTAAAGTGTAGTCTACCAGAATGAGTTAACATCAAATACAGGATGAGAGTATTTTATACCAATAAAGCATTTTAGAATTCTATCTCTTTCTTCTTGACCCTCTCAGAATGGATAATCCCCTTCAAATGTTTCTTTTATTTCCTCAGATGATAGGATGAGGTGAGATCCATACTCAGTGTGTGCAAATAAACTTTTGGGGTTACTCCAAGAGTGTTTCTTCCTCTGTTCTAACTAGCCAAGACCTAGACCAGAAAGCTTCTAAGCTAATACAATCTAATTTTCCAAGATGACTGACTCAATCTAGCTTTTCTCAGCTTCTGACTGAATTGCTCTGCTTGGCTCCATACTAACATTGGCAATATGCTCTAATCTTCTGGCTCCTTCTAATTGTCTGGCATGTTCTGTCTTTACCTTTACTGTCTAGCTTGTTCTCTCTGCAGCCCATCTCTGTAAAACTGTCCCAGTAAAACTGCCACTATACTACTACCTGTGTCTATCTCATTCTCTCTCTCTCTTCACTCCTATTAAATAGCCTTTCTTTCCTCTGCTGGTCTAGTGAGTGTTGCTTGTATCCTATTTTGACTAATTCTGTCAATTCTTTCTCTAATTCCTCACTTTGTCTGCCTCTTAATTGGACATCACTTTCAAACATGGCTCCGTCCTTCCACAAACTAACCTTACCTTAATTGTTAAGAATGAAAGGCATATATTAAGGCCATTTCTACATTCCAGCACAGATCATGCTGTAATCCAGATTGTTTCTGCCTTTTAGCCAGATCACATAGACCTAGAAGGTCTTTGGATATGATCCCTTGCCAGAGCATCCGTGTTGCTTGATTAAAATTTCTCTACAATCCCCCTCCTTCAGTTAGAGTATTGAGGTGGCAGGTGCTCTTTTCCTTGCTACTGTATTTTCTTTTTTTATAGCAAAATATCATATGCTTTATTAATAATCATATCCAAAGTCTTCTGTTCATATTATTATTTTTTTTTATTTTTCATACTTTATTTATATTTCAAATGTTTTCCACTTTCCAGATCTCCCCTTTGGAACCTCCCCATTTCTTCCCCCCTCCCCCTGCCACTATGGGGGTATTCTCCCAACCACCCACCCACCCACTCTCTTTTTCCCTCCTTGTCATTCTCCTACACTGGGGGATCTAACACTCTCAGGCCCAAGGGCTCTCCTCCCCTTGATGGCTAACAAGACTCTCCTCTGCCACATATGTTGCCAGCACCATGGGTCCCTCCATGTGTATTCTTTAGTTGGTGGATCAGTCTCCAGGAGTATGGGGGATGTGGGTCAGACCAGTTGCTACTGTTGCTATCTCCCTGGGGCTGCACACTCCCTCAGCTCCTTCAGTCCTTTCTCCAAGCCCTCCATCTGGTACCTCACACTCAGCCCTACTGTTGCTATGAAGTGACTTTTGGGTATTTTGAACTTTTGAGCTAATAACCACTTATCAGTGAGTACATACCATGTTCATTCTTTTGTGACTGTGTTACCTCGCTCAGGATGATATTTTCAAGCTCCATCCTTTTGTCTGCAAATTTCATGAAGTCATTGTTTTTAGCTGAGTAGTATTCCATTGTGTAAATGTACCAAATTTTCTGTATCCATTCCTCTGTGGAAGGACATCTGGGTTGTTTCCAGCTTCTGGCTATTATAAATATTGCTGCTATGAGCATAGTGGAACATGTGTTTTTATTACATGTTGGAGCATCTTCTGGGTATATGCCCAGGAGTGGAATAGCTGGGTCCTCAGGTAGTATTATGTTCATTTTTCTGAGGGTCTGCCAAATTGATTTCCAGAGCGGTTGTATCAACTTGCATTCCCACCAGCAATGGAGGAGTGTTCCTTTTTCTCCACATCCTTGCCAACATCTGCTGTCACTTGAGTTTTTGATCTTAGCCATTCTGACTGGTGTGAGGTGAAATCTCAGGGTTGTTTGGATTTGCATTTCCCTGATGACTAAGGATGTTGAACATTTCTTTAGGTGCTTCTCAGCCATTCGAGTTTCCTCAGTTGAGAATTCTTTGTTTAGCTCTCTTCTCCATTTTTTGATAGGGTTATTTGGATCTCTGGAGTCTAGCTTCTTGAGTTCTTTGTATACATTGGATATTAGCCCTCTATCAGACGTAGGATTGGTAAAGATCTTTTCCCAATCTGTAGGTTGCCATTTTGTCCTATTTACAGTGTCCTTTGCCTTACAGAAGCTTTGTAATTTTATGAGGTCCTGTCTGTCGATTCTTGATCTTAGAGCACAAGCCATTGGGGTTCTGTTCAGAAAGTTTTCCCCTGTGCCCATGTGTTCCAGACTTTTCCCCACTTTCTCTTCTATTAGATTCAGTATATCTGGTTTTATGTGGAGGTCCTTGATCCATTTGGAGAAGACCTCAGAAGATGGAATGATATTCCACGCTCATGGATTGGCAGGATTAATATAGTTAAAATGGCCATGCTGCCGAAAGCAATCTACAGATTCAATGCAATCCCCATTGAAATTCTAACTCAATTCGTCATAGATTTAGAAAGAACAATTCTCAAATTCATATGGAATAACAAAAATCCCAGGCTAGCAGAAACTATTCTCAACAATAAAAGGACTTCTTGGGGTATCAGCTTCCCTGACTTCAAGCTGTACTACAGAGCAGTAGTGATAAAAACTGCGTGTTGTTGGTACAGTAACAGGTAGGTAGATCAATGGAATAGAGTAGAAAACCCAGAAATGAACCCATACTTTATGGCCATTTGTTCTTTGACAAAGGAGCTAAAACCATACTGTGGAAAAAAGACAGCATCTTCAACAAATGGTGCTGGTTCAACTGGTGGGCTACTGTATTTTCTTACAGACTTTTTCATTGGCCATAGAATTCTATTAATCTATCTCAGTTACTAGCTTCTACACAGTTTTTTAACTTGATGCTTTGTTTCATCTGTTCAAAAGTAGAGTTCTAGATGCCTCTACTTTTGTCATTGGTAGATTTAATAGATTATTTCAATAATTTTTTTCTCATTACTTAATGTATTAACTCTTATTCTTGCTATTTTGGTTTTAGTGATTACCTTGTAGTTTGAAAGAAGATGTAGACATCTAAGTAAAATCCATTTTCAAATATGGTATACTTTTTCATAGATAATATAAGCAATCCATAATACGAAAATATTTATTAGTCCTTCTTACTTTTTCGTAATGAATTTTGAGTTCATTTGAGTGTAAGATTTGGGCACGCTATAGCTATTATTGTTGCTGAAATACATATTTTTTTATTCTAAAGTATTTTAGCTATTTCATGCAAGACAGGTCACTGATTCTTACTTGTTAAGACGTTTTTCATATAAGGAATCTTTTCTAAGTACATAGAATTGTACAGTTGTAGAGTTTTCCTACCAACATTTTGAATATTTCTCCCCACTGGTTTGAATGTTTCTGAGAAAGGCCATCAAATTATTATTATCATAATCCTTATCAAAATAAAATGGTTTTCCATCTAGCTTCTTTCTATCCCTTTTTCCCCAATTACTTTTACTATTCTGAAAATTGAATATGATATACAAGCTTTATTAATATATGCTATTTGTCCTCATTGGTGTGTTCTCCACTATCTTCACATGTAGCTTGATGTCAGACATTAAGGGGAAGAAATTGGCTCTTATGATTGTCTCAACTACTGTGTTGTTCATTTTTCATTTTTCTGTATTTCTACTATGTGAAGGTTTTTTCCTCTTATGGTTGTAATTTATTAAAATAGTTTTTTTTAATTTTTTTATCTTATAAGTCTATCCATTCAGCTTTGATGGTGGTACCTTCTTAGAGTCCCAGCTTCTTGGAAGGCTATGAGAAGCAAAATGATGGGCCTAGGAATCCAAATCCATCCTAGGTAACATAGTGAGGCTGTCTAAAAAATGAATACTTTCTACCAAGATTTGTCAAATTCAAAGACTTGTTGATCCAAAGAACACAGGAGAAGCATGTTTTTTTCTGTTTCTGATGTGCATTTTCCTTTTCATTCTTTTGTAGACTTCTATCATGTTACTTGTATTTCCTATTTTCTCTGTGATCACACTTTTCTGAGAAGTAAAACAATAAGAATCTTTTCAGTTTATTGGTTTTTGTTATTTTTTTTTTACTTGTTAAGATAATGACTTCTAAGCTCCTTATTGTTGGAGAGTAATTGAAATCTTAGGGACATGTGTTCATTTTTAACAAAGTAGTATATTTCAACCAGTAGTGTGTGAAACGTAACAGTTATTTCTTTTTTGCAAATCATTCTCTAGTGGTTTTCTTCTACTCCAAAGTCAATTTATTTCAAGTGATTCAAGACCAACAGTCTCTGATGAAAACAACTCTAGGATGTTTTCATTATGCTTAATTTGACAGCCTTAGCAGCTGAAGAAGAATGCCACCTGCAGTGACTGGTCAGTTAAATTATAGAATGAGCTTGAGATTCCCTCAATGGACTTTCAATTCTACAGTCTTCCTAATAGTAATATCATTATTGCATCAAAACTATTTTATACCAGCAAATTTTACTTTTGAATCTTTATTAACTTTGCCCTACATAATGAACACATTTATGATAGTGTGTGGTAAATACTTATCATAGTCTTCGGTGTTCTGTTTTATTTTCCTCATAGCACACATAAAATAATTTAGCAATGGCAGCATTGGTAGATCCTAGCAAATATTTACTTTTCATTTTATCAGATTCGAAATAAACTACTGATCATTCTGTCTCTGCCTATTCAGCATATCCTATCACTGTGCTCTACCATAACCACAAAGAAGTATGCATGAAGAAGTTACATAAGAACTTATGGTCTTGCAATCCCAGTAAAAAATATGCTAAAAAGGATAGTAGAACACAATATATAAGATAAAATAACAATGGAGTGTATACTTGGAACTTAAATGGGTTTAGGGAAGGAAAGTGTAAATAAAGGGTGGGTTAAACAAAATTAAGGATGTATATAAAGAAGGCTTATAAAACCCTATTAATTTTAGGGTAATTAAGATATTTTTAAATGTTTTAACCAGAGAGAGCTCACATGGTTGAACAATGCTGCTCCCAGAAGACAAATATTATTAAATAAAAACCTCAATCAAGCATGGGTAAGCTTCTGATTAGTTACTAGTATTGGCATTGCTCTTGGTAAGATCCTGTTTCTAAAGACCTCACACATTTTGATCACAGGGCTTAGAGAAATCAATCTGGAACTGTGCTAGAACCTTCCTCCCTGATGGTTGGTTTTTATACTTTTGGAAGGTGCAATGTAAACTGTTGGACAGGGAAAGACATAAATGACCTTACCCTGAGATAGACCTAGCATGCTACAATAAGTCTCTGCTAGACTGTGGACACAACCCTCTTCTCCCCTGGCTGGATTTGAAATTGGCTCCAGTGTAAATAGTTTATGTCTATCACTGTAAATCTGGTTAAATCCCACGGCTATTGAAATCATAGATCCTAAGGGAAAGCCTATTGATATCGTTTTGCTAAAGAGTCATGTTAGTAAACTGTGGTCTATATATTTATGTTTATACTAAAAGATATGTGTTGCTGTGAACCTTGGTCAGAGATTATTATC
This sequence comes from Rhynchomys soricoides, assembly GCA_019843965.1. Lineage (NCBI taxonomy): Eukaryota > Metazoa > Chordata > Mammalia > Rodentia > Muridae > Rhynchomys > Rhynchomys soricoides. The sequence continues at coordinate 1,982,344 of JADRCH010007458.1, read as the reverse complement.
TTATTGTGGAAGATCATAGCTAATTTTCCTACTCACAACTGTTAAAACATGCTGAGATTAAGAGACTTTTTAAATTTTTATTGGTTATTTTATTTATTTACTTTTCAAATGTTATCCTCCTTGCTGGTTTTCCCGCAGCAAATCCCTTATCCCCTCATCATCCCCTACTTCTATGAGGACGTTCCTCTACCAATCACCCATTAGCCCATCACTGCCTTAGCATTCGCTTATGCTGGGGCATCAGGTCTTCACAGGACCAAGGACCTCTCCTCCCTTTGATGCTAAATAAGGTCATCCTTTACTACATATGCAGCTGGGGCCATGGATCCCTTCATGTATACTCTTTGTTTGGTGGTTTAGCCCCTGGGAGCTCTGGGGTGTCTGGTTGGTTGATATTGTTGTTCTTCCTATGGGGCTGCAAATCCCTTCAGCTCTTTCAGTCCTTTCTTTAACTACCCCATTGAGGGTCCCTGTACTCAGTTCAATGGTTGGCTACAAGTATCCACATCTGTATTTGTCAGGCTCTGACAAAGCCTCTCCAGAGACAGCTATATTTGGCTACTGTCAGCAAGTACTTCTTGGCATCAGCAATAATGACTGGTTTGGTAACTGTATGTGGGATGAATTCCCAGGTGGGGCAATCTCTACGTGGTTTTCCTTCAGTGTCTCCTCCATTCTTTGTCTCTGTATTTCATTTTGACAGGAACAATTTTGGGTTAAAAATTCTGAGAAGGTTGGGTGGCCCCATCCTTCAGCTGGGGGCAGTGCCTAAACTCTCTATATGGTCTGTATAGTTTCTCTCCCCCCTTTTGGGTTATTTCAGCTAATGTCATCCCTGTTGGGTCCTGGGAGCCTCTTTCTTGGCATCTAAAGACTTTCTGTTGGCTACCTCTGTTCTGAGACTTTTATTTCTCAGCCATACATGGAGCATGTATATCAACTCCTCTTTCTCTAAGTTTCAGCAATCATTTCTGAAGAAGGGTTGGAAAGAATATAAGAGCCAGAAGATAAATAGTATTGTGAAATTCTGTCTTCTGTACATGACATGACTATTGTACACAAAAACTCACTGCAGCTATTGTATGTATAAGATCTAGCCAGTTAAATTTTTCATCATGAATGGAAGATGGGCTTATGAAGGAAAACCTTGAGCTTAGGAGCTATTGGCTTATTTTGATACCTTCTAGGTAAGTAACTTTTCTTTGTTGAGGTGGCTACTGGTTATTCAATAAGGTTATTCATTCCTTATTGGATGACCCCACACCCATACAGATATAGGCAGAAACAAGTGAACACATTGGCTAATTACTAAGCAAGGAGATATAGGTTTGGGAGTTATATATGTTACAGGAGAGGTGAAGGGAAGGGACAGAGATAAACATGAATATGACTGAGATGCAGCATATACATGTATGAAATGTTCATAGAAGGAAATAACCAAATAAAATATTTTGGAAAAAGAAAACCTCTATAACTATCTAGATATGTTGTCAGCTATCTGTGATTATAACACTCAGAAGGCTAATAAAAGATGATTATGAATCCAAAGTCAACGTCAGCTATACAGGTAGTTCTAGCCAACTTCATGACTCATAATGGAGACTCCCTTGAAAAACTAAGGGTATTATGCAGGTAAGATTGTTCAATGGGTAAAGGCACTTTCTGACAAGGCTAAAGACCTGAGTATGAGTCTAAGCATCTATGTTAATGGAAGGTAAATTGACTCTTGAAAATTATGCTCTGACCTCATACTGTGGCACGTGAACACACACACACTCATAAATCCACACATAAATATAAAATAAAAGAAAGAAAAGGGCATGGATCATGATAGCAGAGTTCTTGGACATAGTGAAAAATCCACTCAGCTGGATCTTCATCACCACAAAAGCAACAGCAATATCATTATATTTTTCATTTGTAATTGAGTCCACAAACATTTGCATCTAATTATAGCTCAACACTGACTTGGTGAAGAAGATCCTATTGGTAAAACTCAGTTTTTACTAATAAATGGTATGATTGCCTTATATACTATATTATGCAAATGTTAATAAAGTTAATCAATGTCAGTACAGTCAATTAATAATAACTTAGGATGAGCTAAACTATGTTATACACACTGGAATCATTTTCATATTTTAAATGTTAACAATATGAAGATATGAAAAGACAAAAGTAGTGACAGGGAATATGGTTAGCCCGAGTAGCTGAGGAAGTAAGCTCCGAGTTCAGGGAGAGACCCTGTATCAAGAAATATATATTATAAAGGAAGAAGGATTATGAAAGACAGTGCCTGGTGTCAACATCTGTTTTCTCCACCCAAGTACATATATACACAACTATAGTCACATAGTCACATAGTAACACACACACACATATAACAGCGATAAATGATTTGAACATGGAAAAAATAGTAAACAGTACTGCTTATTCCCAATAATTTTGCTTATATTTTATATCTATATTTTGAATGTAAAGATATTTGCTGATTTTAAAGATATGACAGGATAACCATAAACATAATATCTCTAGTAATTTTGGGCTTTTTATTAGTTTGATAAATGTGTTTCAGAAATGGTTAAGTTTGTTGTTAATATGCATCTATCAATTATGTTTAGTGGTGAAAATAAAGTTTCAATTTCTTACTGTACTTCATTGGTAGCTATAGTCATTGAGTGTCTCCTTCAAGCTTCATGCCGTGTAGCTTTTAAATAGGCAGAATGATTTATAACTAGGTCCTTATAATGCTTAAAAAACTAGTACTATGGAACCAGTGTTTTGCATAAGGTCTAATTTTCCATGTCACAACAACCAATTTTATGTCATGTGGGGAACAAATGCAGGTCCATTATTTCCTTTTAGTTTTGAGACAATTATCTCTACTATTTAAGTAAAAAGTAAACTGCATGAGTGCTCTAGAGTAGCTGTCAATATTGACTGAATTGACAGAGCAGTTACTTAGCTATTTCATTTGCCTTTGTACACACAGCCACAAATCAACTGGCTCAGTTAACATACTCTGGGGAATTAATTTTCTATGAAAAGCTAACTTTTAATATGATCCAGTTTAATAATAGAGTAGAACCCTTCTCAGTGGGCCAACCTTGAACATAAGGATAACAAATTTGGCACTTAGATACTTAATAGCAGTAATGGCTACTTTCATTATAACCATTCAATGACTCAGGCAGATTTATTCATTCAGTAAACATTCACTGAGGCCTGCTATGTGTTTTTCACATTACTTGTTCTGGGGATACCATTTAAATGTCAAGTATCAGCTTTCTACAAATCCATAATCCACTGAGAAAAATAAGACAAGGAAAGAGATAATTATACAACAGTGAGGTAAATATAGTCAGTGATAGTGTTGCACAAAGTGTGCTTGAGAAAATTAATGGGGCAGCACCGTGTAATGTACACTTGAGATAATGTTGTCAAATTAGTAATGTCAAGTGTATATTATTATTATTTTTTATATAAGGAAATTTTAGGGAGCCCGAGATTTAAATAATAGCCTGGGATGACTTGGTTTATTCATTAACATGTACATACATCTCATTAATTCTATCCTCCATCAATAACTATTTTGGTAATCAGGACACAGGAGACCCTACTATTATCAGTTTTATAATATATCTGAAAAACTGAAGTTAGAATTTACAAGAGAAGAGACTAAGGCTGTTGTATATGGAATTCTAGTAGGGGCAACAGACAATACATACACATTCGACCATGAAGGATCAGAGTTTTCTTGTACCATTTGTCTCCCTCCATTCTCCCTTCTAAGTTATGAAGGATGAGGATTTTAGTGATGGCCTTACCAGACTTGCTGAGAATTTACTTTAAAATATTTTGAATCTGTAAATAAGAAGTGTGATGAATATGAAATGAAGTGAATTTTAATTAAAATTTTATGGGTTAAGCATTAGCATAGAATGTGTCTATCTGAAGCAACTAGCTAATTAACAGGTAAGGTATCTTGAATGAAACTATCACATTAGCACGGGCTAATTTATACAATGAGTGGTAATAGTTTTAATTAAAAACTAATAGTGTTTCCTTTTTTTGGAACAGTATGAGATGACAAACTTTTAACATGAATGATATTTTGAAAATCTGCAAACACTAGAAGTCTGTGTCTTAGGTACACTTACAGGCAGATACATAGGTGTGTATATATAAGAAGACAACGAAAGGAGCAAATTACATTTTAAGAGAGGATTGAAAAGTGGGAGGGGAACAATTACAAAAAGGATTCATGTGACTGGAAAGCAGGAGGAGCACTATGGGTAAGCTGAAGGGAAGTAGTGCCTGGGTGCGAAGGGACAAGGAAGGGGATTGGGAAGAGATAATCAATAAAGGAATAATGAATCTCACTACTATGGTAATTAAAGAACAATTTTTTTGTTTGTTTTCTAAGACAGGGTTTCACTTTCTTTGTGTAGTCCAGACTGTTCTGGAACCTGCTCTTTAGACTGGACTTGACTTAAACTCACAGAAGTCCACCTGCATCTGTCTCCAAAATGCTATGATAAAAGGCATGTCCCACCACTGCCAGACTAAGAAACCATTCTTTATTTTATTTTATTTTTTTTAAAAAAAGTAAGAATGAAAAAGTATAAAATGAGGCACAAATTTTTGTAGAGTTTACTTTAGCAAATAAAATAAGTACTCTTGCATCAGGAAATCCCAAACTTGAGTTTGTTCAGATGGGGAAAAATATGGTCAAAACATGTTGTATGCTAAAAATTTAAATAAAAATATTAAAGGAAATACAATGAAGAAACTTTTTATAGAACCTAACAAGAAGTAATTCAATTCCCTGATGTTTGTCTCATTTACAGGATGTATTCATTTACAACAAAAGATCCGTAGTTATTCTCTGGAGAAGTATTTTGTTAAAGTGTTGAATATTAAGGTCATACCAGAGAAACTAGGTTTGTCTTTCATATGTGTTTAGGAATATATACCAGTTTGCATAATTGAACAAAAAAGTTTTGAAATAATAATTTTAAGGAATGATGGGTTGTTTCTAGCTTCTTCTGGCTATCACAAATAAAGTCGCTATGAACATTGTAGAACACATACTCCTGTGGCATGGTGGAACATCTTTTGCATATATTTCCAAGAGTGGTGTTGCTGGGTTTTCCAATTTCCAATTTTCTGAGGAACCTCCAGATTGATTTCCATAGTGGTTGTACCAGAGGAATGAATATAGAAAATGTGGTTCATTTACACAATGGAGTACTACTCAGCTATTAAGAACGAGGATATCCTGAGTTTAGCAGGCAAAAGGATGGAGCTAGAAAATATCATCCTGAGTGAGGTAACTCAGACCCAAAGGACATGAATGGTATGTACTCACTAATAAATGGATATTAGCTAATAAAATTTGCCCCGGCCAGTGGGGTGTTCAACACAGGCCTAAACAGGAGATGGGTGAATGAAGAGACAAGAGACACAAGGACGAGAGCAAGACAAGATGTCTGATCAAGCTCCAAATAATTTTTATTTCTCACCAGCAATATATAGTAAAAATAGAAGAAAGCTTAAATAAAGTAACCAAAGCTTACACAAAGCAGCAGGGGTGGGGAAATTCTGAGGAGTTACTGACTCCCAGCCAACAGGACGTACTGCCAAGGCAACTCTGTTTTCTGCTAACCACCTAACCGTAAAGGAGTCACCTATTCTCTGGGAAAGAATTCATCTCTTAGGAGACAGAAGCCTAAACAAAAGCTTAGGCCCATAGCTATTTTAGGCCTATAGCTACTACAAAATGCCTTTAGCTAAGCCAAGGAAAATTCATATTTCTATCGGCTCCTTGCACAAAGTACAGAATACCCAAGATATAGTCCACAGAACTCAAAAAGGTCAACAAGCTGAAGGGCCCAAGTGAGAATGCCTCAGTCCCACTTGGGAGGGAGAAGAAAGCAATCACAAGTAAGGAGGGAGGGAGGGAGGGACCTAGAAGGGAAAGGGTTTGCAGGGGTGTGGAGAGGAGAGCAGAACTTGATCTGGTATTGGCTGAGGGAAAAGGACAGAAACCCTGAGGGCCAGCAGAAAGAATGGAAAGAGGCAACCTCAGGAGGTAGGAGGTGTGTGTGGGGGCCCTCCATAATGTACCATTGACCTGGCAGGTGAGAGACTCTCAGGACTCAAAGGGGGGGACCTTAGATAAAATGCATGACAGTAGGGAGAGGGAACTTATAGACTCCACCTCCAGCAGGAAGACAGAGCATCAAATGAGGGAGGGGGTTGCCATCCCACAGTCAAAACTCTGACCCATAATTGTTCCTGTCTGAAAGAACTGCATGACTGGAAATGGAGAGAAGCTTGAGGAAAAGAAGGTCCAGCTACAGGCCCAATGTGGGAACCAGCTCAAGGGGAGGTCCCAAGGTCTGCCACTATTATTGAGGCTATGGAGTGCTCACAAAATGGACCTAGCATAACTGCCCTTCGGAAGACCCAACAAGCAGCTGAAAGTATCAGATGCAGATATTTGCACCCAACCAATGGAAAGAAGCTGGTAACCTCCATGGTTGAATTAGGGAAAGGCTGAAAGAAGATGGGGAGGAAGGTGATCCTGTAGGAGGACCAGAAGTCTCAGTTAACCTCGACCCCAGAGATCTCTCAAACACTGGACCACCAACCAGGCAGCATACACTAGCTAATATGAGGCCCCCAACACATATACAGCAGAGGACTGCCAGGTCTGTGTTCAATCAGAAATGATGCACTAAACCCTCAAGAGACAGGAGGCCTCAGGAAGTTTAGAGGTGGGTTGGGGGGTGGGGCATGGAGACATTTTGGTGAAGACAGGGTGGTGTAGAGGAGGTATGGGATGTGTAACAGTTGGAGGGTAGACTGGGGGGGGTGGTAAAATCTGGAGTGTAAAAACACAAATAAATAAATAAATAAATAAATAAATAAATAAAACAATGATGGGAAACATAACTTAGTGGGAGAATACTCATCTAGAATGTCATTGATTTGTGCTATATCTCAGAACTCCTGAGTGGGAGAGATAGAATAGGAATAGAGAGGTCTTTAGAGAGAAGGAGAGAAAGAGAGAGAAGGGAGCAAGGAGAGAGGAAGAGAAGTAGGGAGCAATGGAGGGAAAGAAGGAAGGAGAGAAAGAGAGGGAGAGAAATAATATGAATGTTGTTTCTAGAACTCATTGAGAAAGTTTAAAATGACTTTATTCCATGTTAATTTCTCATTTTTAATATCAAGTATTGTGATCCAGGAAACTTAATTCCACAAAAAGCAGGAAGGGGTATTCTGTCTTCACTTATCCATTCTGTGTTTACAGACTCCTTCTATAGTCTTTACTTCTTAAGTTCTTCCTTAAAATATTTAGCCCTAGTACTCCTTCATTTATCTTTTTATGGCATCCTTGAGTAGAATTAAGAAATCCTACATTTCTACTCCAATAGAATATTAAGGACAACACTTGCACAGAGTTTACTACATGTATTTTAATTTTCTGCTTCTAGAGTTATTTCTCCCATTAGGAAAGAGTCCCTTGAGAACATGATTGAGCTTTATTGTATGTCTGTTTTCTTTTAGTGCCTAACACAGTGCTAGGTACATAATGAATAATCAATAACATTTGTTATAAAGATGAATGAAACACTAAATCTACAAGTCCTTTTTGTCATGGGGATCAAAGCACCAATGGTCAACAATCCTTCACTTTGATTAAAACAACAACAACAACAACAACAACAACACATCTGATAGCCTTAGTTTCCTTTAAAAACACTGTGCAAATCAAACTGTTTTCTAGATGTTGGTGGTCAGTTTAACTAATTCCTCATTTAAAGTTCCTTATTTTATTCTAACCGTATACTTAACAGATGTATTATCTTTTTTGTTTGTTTGTTTGTTTTTTGTTTTTTCGAGATAGGGTTTCTCTGTGTAGCCCTGGCTGTCCGGGAACTCACTCTGTAGCCCAGGCTGGTCTAGAACTCAGAAATCCGCCTGCCTTTGCCTCCCGAGTGCTGGGATTAAAGGCATGCACCACCACTGCCCTGCTCAGATGTATTATCTTTATTTTATTTATTTTATGAGTATACTATAGCTATCTTCAGACACTCCAGAAGAGGGCATCAGATCCTATTACAGATGGTTGTGAGCCACCATGTGTCTGCTGGGAACTGAACTCATGACCTTTGGTAGAACACTCAGTGCTCTTAAACGTTGAGCCATGTCTCTAGTCCCAGAGGTATTATCTTTAAAGTAGATATAGTAAACACATTGTGCCAAACAAACCAAATAATCTTATTTTGTTTTGATAATAGGTTTCAATATTATAGGACACAACTGTAGAACTTTAGTGTTTCAGAGAAAAATCAGTATTTTATTATGAATATTACATATTTACCCAATTTATTTAACCATGCTGATATGTCTCTATGAGTCCAATTTGTTGACATCAAAAAAATTTGTAGAGCTTTTAATATGTGAATCTTTCCCCCTGAGACCTTCAGTTCACTTTGAGGCAGGATACTATCCTCTGAGTCAAATAGCCATCATTTTTATGAATTTAGCCCTGCCTGCTGGTTAAAGATCATAGCATCTGGGCTTATTGGTATTTACGTTGTAGAAAGAGGAGTAGGACAATCATGGTATCCTCAGCTGAGTATCTAGCCACTTCTCTAATCAGTTGACAGCAATTCTGTCTTATGTACTTATAGCCTCAGTGTATTAGAGAAAGTCTAGAATACATAGGTTAGGAAGGACTGGAGAGTGGTACTTCCTGGTGCTATGGGAAAAACAACAACACTGGAGGAGACTTTTCAGTTTGGCTGCTTTCAGATCACTCATGGTCTTGTTGATAATGTTCACCCATGTGCCATTAGCAATTCCAAAAGTCCCATTGATTCTTCAAGGTAATTTGGATGAAATGATCTTTGTTCTGTGTTTGGAAACTTAGATGGAGGGGTGGACATTGCTTGTCTACCTCTTCAATTTAGGAGAAAATTCTCACAATGAATTTAAAAACAGAAATGAGTTTAAACCTAGACTCTGTGAGAATAAAATGAAGTTTAATGTTGAAATTTTGTATCTCTCTTGACATAAAAGTAACTAATATAATCAATTCATTTGATTTGCTGAATATATCTTCATCAGAAAAATTTGTTTTTTCTGAAAAAGAAAGATAATGAATGTTTTGCATTACATTAAGAAATTCAACTTTCTGTACTGAAATGTACAATGTAATAGATTATGAGTTTGATGTAATGATCATATATATAGTTAAGATTTATGAAAATTTTGAAGTGTATAATGCTCTTTACATAATTTTGATGCATTGTGCATATTGGCAATAGTTAACTTTTACATTGTTGCTATTACACTCTATATCACTTCATTTTGGATGATTGCAATATCTTCTCATGCTATATACCTAAAAGAGTTTTACTTACTATTCTTTTATGTGTATGAGTATTTACCAGTGTGTATGTACATGCGTCGTGTGTATTTCCTGCCTATGAATGCAAGAATGAATATTAGATCAACTAGAGTTGCAGACAGTTGTGAGCCACCATAGAGTACTTGGAATGAAATGAAGATCCTCCTCAAAAGAAGCAAGTGCTTTTAAATAATGATCCATCTCTATAGCTCCTACTCATGAAAAATACTTGGAGTTCAGCCAAATATATATATAGTCCAACATTAAATATACTGTCCTCCCACGATCTTCCTCATTTTATGGACCACTTGACTACTACAGAGTTCCCAGATGACCTATCCAGCCAACAGAGCCAACATTTTGCCAGTGCAAATCACAGAATTCCAAATGGATTATTCTTATTATTAGATTGTTTTCCAAAGTAAAATGGATACAAAACTAAATGAGAGAAAAGTCATGGATTAAGATTTGGAGAGCCTGGAGTTTAATGATCTAGTGGTCTCTCTTAGTGAGTAGTAGAGATTAATGTGTAATTACATACAGTGTCATTAATCAAGAAGTAACTTGAGCTTTGGTATCTTAATTTCTACAAGATTTTCCTTGTGAAAATATGATTGACTGATTCAATGATCAAGTGGTCTAACACAGTCTGTAGCCTCCTCTACCTCTTCAGATGTCATATAACAAAAAGGATCAACTCTAATAGATTTGTCTTTTGGGTAAAACTAGTTCCTGTTTTGGAATATTTCCTTTGCTTCCATATCATAAACCATATAACTAACATAAATTATTATGTTTTACCTTAAATAACAAATATATTTGTGTACTTGGAAAATAATCCAAATATATAGTAGTAACTGAGTACACAGGTAGGTTATACAACTGCTTATTGGGTTTATGGACAGTTTTTAAGGTATTAAGATTTCTTGGCTAAAAACAAGAGTAATTAACATTCCTTCACAATGGATCATATATTTTATTTTTTATGTCCAAAATACTGCTGTAATATTACATAGGAACAACTTTCTGTAGTACAAGTTAAAGAATAAAATGCACACAATGAGAACTTAGTCTGTATTAGTGCACTGATTTTATTGTATCACGCTTAAAACTACAAAATACTTATTGAATATAATATCAGTTACGATCTTGACATACACATGGTATATTCACATGCAGGATTTGGATGACGACAATGCCTTGCTTTCCTTTTTTGTCCCACTTTCTCTCCTTACAAATAGGTTCATTTCTTTGGTTTCTATTATGCTTTGGAGGTTATTCTCAGACTGTCCCCAGCTAGACAGTGTTAGTCACATTTCAATTCTTCCACACATTATCTATGCAAAGTTTTACTAATTCCTTAGTTTCCCTGTGTCATCATTTTTAAAATCTATGAAACAGAGCGAAAAATAATGTTTGTATTACAGAGTTTAATTGAATGCCAAGTAAATAATATTGGCAAAACAATGAATCTGATAGTTCAAAGGTAGCTCTTACTATTAAGAACTAAAAGTTTCCCTAGAGATCACTTTCTTCACTTAGGAAACCCTATGATATTTACTATTTTCTTCTTTTGGTATTTACTATTTTCATATTTATGTATGTTAGTGCTCTCTTTTTTCCAAGTGTGAATGAAGAAAAAAAAAAAACCCAATTGTTCATATATAAGGGAACTGAAGATCAAGAGAGAAACAGTTTCATGATTAAGGCTACATGGTATATGGCATAGTTGATATTTCAATCCTAATCTCCTGTTTTCAAGACTGTAGTATTTACTTTTATTATCACTGTAACCAAATACCCAACAGAAATAGATTAAAGGAGAAACTACTATTTTGGCTTACAGTTTTAGAAGTTTCAGCCCATAGTCACTTAAACCCACATGTTGAGGCAACCTATCACTATAGTAACGGAATAAGGCAAAAATGCTTTATGTCATGTCAGACAAGAAACATATAACAATATATTGGATATTAGCCCTTTATTGGATGTAGGATTGGTAAAGATCTTTTCCCAATCTGTTGGTTGCCGTTTTGTCTTACTGACAGTGTCCTTTGCCTTACAGAAACTTTGTAATTTCATGAGGTCCCATTTGTCGATTCTTGATCTTAGAGCACAAGCCATTGGTGTTCTGTTCAGGAACTTTTCCCCTGTGCCCATGTGTTCGAGACTTTCCCCCACTTTCTATTCTATTAGATTCAGTGTATCTGGTTTTATGTGGAGGTCCTTGATCCACCTGGACTTGAGCTTTGTACAGGGAGATAGGAATGATTCGATCTGCATTCTTGTACATGTTGACTGCCAGTTGAGCCAGCACCATTTGCTGAAAATGCTGCCGTTTTTCCACTGGATGGTTTTAGCTCCTTTGTCAAAGTTCAAATGACCATAGGTGCGGGGGTTCATTTCTGGGTCTTCATTTCTATCCCATTGATCTACCTGTCTTTCACTGTACCAGAACCATGCAGTTTTTATCACTACTGCTCTGCAGTACAGCTTGAGGTTAGGGATGCTGGTTCCCCCAGAAATCCTTTTATTGTTGAGAATAGTTTTTGCTATCTTGGGTTTTTTGTTATTCCATATGAATTTGAGAATTGCTCTTTCTAAGTCTGTGAAGAATTGAGTTGGAATACTACCTGAGGACCTAGCTATTCCACTGCTGGGCATATACCCAGAAGATGCTTCAATAATAAAGAGTAATAAAGACACATGCTCCACTATGTTCATAGCAGCCAAATTTATAATAGCCAGAAACTGGAAACAACCCAGATGTCCCTTAACAGAGAATGGATAGAGAAAATTTGGTACATTTACACAATGGAATACTACTCAGCTATTAAAAACAATGACTTCGTGAAATTCACAGGTGAATGGATGGAACTTGAAAATATCATCCTGAGCGAGGGAACTCAGTCACAGAAGAATGAACATGGTATGTACTCACTGATAAGTGGTTATTAGCCCAAAATTTCGGAATACCCAAGAGTCACTTCACAACAACCATTGGGCTGAGCGTTAGGTCCCAGATGGAGGAGTTGGTGAAGGGACTGAAGGAGCTGAAGGAGTTGGCAGCCCCATGGAGGGAGCAATAGTGTCCACTGGCCTGACCTCATGACATTTCCAGAGACTTGATCCCCAACCAAAGAATACGCGTGGATGGACCCATGGTGTTGGCAGCATATGTGACAGAGGAGGGTCTTGTTAGCCATCAGGGGGAGGAGAAGCCCTTGAGCCTGAGGATGTTAGATGCTCCAGTATAGGATTATGCCAAGAAAGGAAGAGGAGTGTGGGTGGGTGGCTGGGTGGGGGAATACTCCAATCAAGGAAGGGGGATGGGGGAGGGGATAGGGAGGTTCCAAAGTGGAGATCTGGAAAAGGGAAAACATTTGAAAGGTAAATAAATTATCAAAAAATTATAAATAAAAAAGAAGCATATAACAAGACAGAATATACAGGATTCAGCAGAAAGGGGCCAAGAGTAATGTACTTCAAAGACCTCCAATCAGTGATCTATCAAGGCATCATCTAGGAGTCATCTCTTGAAGTTTCCAGATTTCCACAAATAGCAAGAGTAGGTTAGGACTAAACGCTTAAAATATGATCCTTTAGCAAGGTTCAATGTTTTTCCATTGTATTTAATTGAATTCTGTTGAATTTAATTGAATTGTTGAATTTAATTGAATTTAATTGAATTCTGAAGGTTATTCTGCCTCAGAAATGTTGGGAAATTATCAAGAGTGACATGCTAAAGTAATATTGACCTTGAAATATTTTCACTAAGATTTTTATAGAATGTTTTCTTCCATTTTCTGGATATTGTACTAGAACTTCAATGAATATGGATGAGCATGTACCTCTGTAGTAAAACAGAGACCTTAGAGTCCATTAGTCAATGAATGGTTAAAGAAAATGCTGTACTACTGTTAGGTAGATATCTTATAATAGAGATACCCATTCATGCATGTACATTGCAATTATATTCATAAAAGAGAAAGTTGAAAAACCTAGGTGTCCATCAAATGATGAATGGATAATAAAAATGTGATGTATTTATTCAATGAAATGCTATGCAACTACTAATAACATGAAATTATAAAATTTGTAAGTAAATGGAGTGGAACTAGAAATATTCATCCTGAGTAACATAACCCTAACCCAGAGAGACAAACATTGCATGATTTTTCTCATATTCATATCACACAGTTAAGGTTTACATATTTGTCTCATTCAGAGTATCTGTAAATACTATGTAGCTAGTAAGAAACCAGGAAGGCAGAGGGGATCTTCAATAGAAGGGGAAGTAGAATATAGTGTTATAAATGGATAAAAGGGAAATAAAATAGGATAGAATAGGAAGATTAAATTAGGATATAGATGGAAAGGCAAGATAAGACAGGGAAATATGGAGGGATCGTGAGCATTATGGGCATTTTGAAAGTTATATGGAAGCTTACTACTCTCGAAGCATATATATACACATACATACATGCATACATACATACATACACATACATATATACATACATACATATATACATATGGAATTTATAGAATATATATGTTGACATTTTAATTTCAAAAGAATTACTTTTCAGAAGTATTTCCATAAATTTCATAAGAATTTCAATCGAATTACACTGTGATTTGAAAGAAAGCCTCAACTAGATAAGTTAACTATCAGGTACAAAAGGACTCAGGACAATGACTTCAGGGAGTAGAGAATTGGATCCACCTGTCCCAGGCCTAACAGTGCATCTGTTAATAAACAGTATGAGTTTCCCTGACTACTGCCTATTCCTAAAGGCAGGCTGTCTCCCTCTCCTTCTCCTTCTCCCTCTCCCTCTCCATGCAGCTCTCCCTCTAATTCTACCTCTCTCTTTCTCCTGTCTCTGCTTCTTCTACACCCCCAACTACTGGGATCACAGGCCAGGGAGTTTTAAGTGTATATCCAGAATAAGAATTTCCCCTAAGCTCCTTAACTTTACCTTCTGTTCCGAGTCTATAACTCTCCAAATCTAAAGAGCTATCCCTGGGCTTACTCAAAAGCAATCTAAACCAAATGCTTCTGATGGAATTTCCAAGCAGCCTGAGCCTCTGGCTTGTACCAACCCTTCCAGCCTGCTTCAACACTGGCTGCACTTTGTTAGCCCCAGGTATTCCTGCAGAATCTGGCCAGATAACCCTTAGCTTGTACTCTTTTCTCCACTCCTGGCCTTTAATCAGTATTATAGTCTCACTGGACCCTGAAGATGATGCCTTAATTTCAGCTGAGAACCAGTTATAGAAGATATTACTTTTCCCATTATCATCAATAAAAAAGCTGGAATGTCAGATCCAAAAGAAACTCAGGACAAATGGCAAACTGTGGTTCCTCTTAGAATATCAGAGTGCCTGCAGGCCTCCAGGCTCGCTCAGTTCCTGTGGCTTCTCTGAGCTCTTCTCTTCCCTCCCACTACCCTAAAATTCTCCAGTTCATGGGCCTCCCTTTTCCCAGCCCCTCATTCCTATATAACCCTGCCATTTCATTCATGCTCTCTCTTGGCCTATGGTTCCCAATTTTGTCCTCTCTCTGCTTTGCTCTTTCTATTCTTCTCTTCCTCTCCTCTTCTCTCTCATCCCTTATGGCTGAGTTTAGTTTACTGTCTGTGTTCAAAGTATTGCTTCCTTTCCCTGCTCCTGATTTTTCTAGATGCCTCTGGCTACTCACTATCTTCTATGTACATTAAAACCCTTTTCTCATCCATATCATGGAGTGGTCTTGTTCTCGCTTTATACAACAAGCTAGCAAATAAAAACCCAATGCAGTGGTTTGAATGAGAATGATCCTTGTAGGCTTATGTATTTGAATTCTTGGTCCACAATTGGTGGAAGTGTTTTGGAAGGAATTGGTAGTCTGGACTTGTTGGAAGAGGTGTATTACTGGAGGTAGGGTTTGGGGTTTCAAAGCACATTCCATTCTTTCTCTACCCCATAATAAGATGCAGCTCGTAGCTACTACACCAATGATATGCTTGCCTATTGCCATGCTTTCCACAATCATTTTTATGTACCCACCTTCTAAAACTGTAAGCATAGCCTCAATTAAATACTTTTGAGTTGTCTTGGTTAAGGTATCTCATTTTTCCCTTTTTATTGAAAACAGACTTATTTCTCATATAGTATATCCTGATTATGATTTTTTCCTTACTCTACTCTTCACAGTTCTTTCTCACTTCCCCTTTCATCCAGACCCACTCACTCTATTTCTCATTAGAAAATAAACAGTATTGTAAGGGACTATAATGATATAAGATAATATGACATTATAAATATATATGAAAATAACACATCAGAATTGGATAAAAGAAATAGGAGTGTCTTAGTGTCTTAGTTAGGGTTTTACTGCTATGAACAGACATCATAACCAAGACAACTCTTATAAGGACAACATTTAATTGGGCTGGTTTACAGGTTCAGAGGTTCAGCGAATTGTACGTAAGGCAGAAGCATGGCAGCATCCAGGCAGGCATGGTGCAGAAAGAGCTGAGAGTTCAACATCATCATCTGAAGGCTGCTATGAGGATACTAGAATCCAGGAAGTTAGACTGATGGTCTTAAAGCACACACCCACAGTCACACACCTACTCCAACAAGATCATACCTCCTAATAGTGCCATTCCCTGGGTTATATATATATATATATATATATATATATATATATATAAAATCATCACAAGAAGTGAGAAAGTCCAAGAGAAAACATGAGAATTAGAGACCCACTCATTCGTACACTTATGAAGCCTTTAAAAACATGAAGCTAGAGGTCATAATAATGCCTAGTGAAGGCACTAAGCATGCTGAACCAGTTTCTGAGTTTATATGAATGAATTTTGATCACATTGATTTAGAGGGTTTGTTTTCTTGGTTTTCTTCATCCTCCCTGGCTCTTACATTCTTTCTGCCTCCTCTTCTATGAGGTTACCTGAGACATAAGGAGAAGAATTTGATGGACAATCCCATTTAAGGTTGAGTGTTCCAAGGTTCTCACTCTGGACTGAGGGTAAAACCAAATATTACTTTTCTAAACAAAAAGCAGTAACTTCTGATTACATTGTGTTATACTCATAAATCAATGCTTTGTTTAGCCATCATCAGAGAAGCTTCTTCCCACATCAGATGGGAACAACAACAACCAGACACTATGTAGAGGATGATGGTGTCTCTTAAGAGCTCACAAATCAAAGGTTAGCCCTCAGCTACTGCTCTAGTATCATGCCTGCCCACCATGCTGACCTGCCATTTATGTTCATGGACTTATAGTTTAAAACTGTAAGCAAGCCCCTAGTTAAATGTTTTTTTTTTTTTATAAGTTACCTTGGTGTAACATGGTGTCCTTTTACCGCAATTGTAAAGTAACTAAGCAACCCCAGTTCCAGGACTAGCTTATCTCTTTTTGAGCTGTTGGGCAGTGAGTACACATTACACTCCCCTGCAAAAATAGTCTATTGCAATGATTCATTGCTTACTTTGAAAGTATAACCATATTGCTGAAGAAGTCATGAGTAGATTATAAAACACAGGAAATCAAGTAGGTCCTTTCTTTGGAAGCTTCATTCCAAGTGGCTAAAGCTAGAAGGTACTTTACATTTTACCAACGATGAAAATTATCAGTCTTACCCAGTTGTGAGGGATATAGACCACAAAGAAAATTGTCCTGGCATTTATGGTAGTTATGATCCAATTTCTGATTTTTTTTAATGACCCATTATAGAAGATAAATTCTATACCTGGCACCATTATCAGGGCCAAAGCAAGAGAAGTAATAGCTTAGCTGAGTAACTTAGTATTGCTACTTTGCTGAATGGACATAGTTTTTAAAATGATTCCTGATGAGTTATACATACATCCATAGATTAATGGATCTCTAAACCCTCATCAGAGACACTTCTTTGTTTGTTTGTTTTTGTCAGAAGATGGCAGTTAACACAGGGACCCACAACTGGTCAACATGCATAAACTAAGGGACAATTTAGTTCTCAGCCTTAAATGGGTTATCTATATTATACCCTTTCTCCGAAGCCTCAAGATCTTCAAGGAAGAGAGGATCAAAAGACGAAAGAGCTAGAGACAGTGGATGACTATATAGAAACAGTATTTTCCAGACACAATAGGCTAGTTGCACATATGAATTTACAGAGACTGTAAGAGTATATAGAATGTCTGTACAAGCTCAAGACAGACAAAATCATTAGCATGGAGATGGAGAGGAGGACACAGAGTCCCACTTTTATCTTAGGATCCCTTGGCTTTTGATATCTGCTAAGAGAACAAAAAGTAGCACTGATCTTCATGCTTTGTTTATACCATTCAGGACCACCTTCCCTGGAGTGACACTACCTGAAACGGATTGGATCCTCCTACATCAGTTTGCAGCAGGGATGGAGGGCTGTTAGTGGGGTATGTGATACCCAGAGAGAGGCTTGCCTTTCCTCAAAAGAGAAGGGGAAGATGGAATGCGGAGGACTTCTGGGAGGGGGTACTAGGAGGAGAGGAAGGCCTGATTGTAAAGTGAATAAATATATAATTTAAATAAATAAAAATTTAAAAATAAAAATACAAACAAAATGACACACAGGTTTGCCTATAGACCAATCTTATGGAAGCATTTTTTTTTAAATTGAATTTGCTTTGTATCAAATGACTCTAGCTTGTGCCAACTTGACAAAACATTAGATAGCACAAACATGGCTGGTCTAACAACTAAGAATATTTGCACAACACAAACTGTTTAAAAGAGAATGAGAGTATGAAGTTAGATGGTAATAAAGTGAACTTGAGTCTGGAAGAAGTTGGGTAGGAGATGAATACGGTTAAAATATATTGAGTCAATTTTTTAAAGAATTAATAAAAATATTTAAAAATATAAAAAGGAACATTTAAAAACCTGTATAAATTTCTTCCAATTGGGTATACATGTCCTTGTGAGTAAAGAATGGCAGTTTTGGAGGAGAGGCCCTTGGTCTTGTGAAGGCTTGGTAGTTGTCCCAGTGTAGAGGAATGCAAGGACAGGGAGGCAGAAGTGGGTGGGTGGGTGAGAATTCTCATGGAAGCAGGGGGAGGGAGGATAGGATAGGGGTTTGGGGAGAACTGGGAAATGGGATAACATTTGAAATGTAAATAAAGAAAATATCCAATTAGAAAAGATATAAACATATAGGAGTAAACTTGCAAATGCATCACTAGCAAATAAGTTCACTTAACAAATCAACCAATGAAATATTAATTTTATCCCCCAATTTTTAATATCCTGAGAAAAAAGAATGACATAATTGGTGATAAAATATTTGTTTGGATAAGCATATAGGCTTCAATCATGTCAAGGTTATTGTAATTTCTTCAAAAAAATGTTTCTATATCCCCATGTCTATGTATGAAAGGGTATTTGCTGCCACCATGCATACCCGCATGCACACATACATACACACACACACACACACACACACACACACACAGAATGTAAGTTTTCTTCATCTTATGGTGATCATATTTTGGTATTTATATATTTTCAACATTTTCTGAAATCATTACTTTATTCTGTAAAGTATTATAATTTAAAAGTCTGCTTTTACTTTGTTTATTGGCAGATTTATTTTCAATCCAGTATAGCTCCTTGAACTCCCAGGAGCAAACCTGCTCAACAAAGCTATTCCTCCTCATCCATCCATACACAGCTCTACCAACTAGGGATCCTGCGTTAAAATATAGGCTCTTATGAGGGCTACCAAAATAATATCATCAGAATTATGGTATATCTATCTTATTTTGATCATTTTAAGATAGAGATTAGTTAATATATATAGGTATATTTCTACCTGTATATTTTTATATAATTTTACATGTGCTTTTTTTTTTGTAACTTGAACCTATGAATTTTATGAATACTTTCTTTTATTTATGTTAGTCTATGACGGAAATTTATGCTATGTTCAATTATCACAAGTAAACATACAAAAGCAGAGTATTTAATGATGACTGTAACTTTTTATATGGAGAAATCTCATAATCATCATAGAGATCTCAAGGGATTATCTGTGTTCAGCTGTTCTTCCAATTACAGTGTTATTAATATGCCAATAGCTCCAGCTAGTTAGTGTTTTGTGAATGTACATTGCACTCTACCATAATTTTAAAATACGTTGTTAAAGCTTTTCTGTATCTTTAGTTTTCTTTGTAATATTATTTATCTTGTATTTTTAATTGTTAAAACAGTTTAAATGTTATATTTATGGGTATAGGTGAGTCTGTATGTGCACGTGTGTGCATGTGCCTACAGAGGCAACAGGCATTAGAGTCTCATGGAACTGGAGATAAACTTGATTTTGAGCTTGCTAATTATGTATGCTGATAAATCCAGTTTCTCTGCAAGAGCAATACACATTTTTGATTACTAATCCTTCTCTCCACTAATAGTAGTTTATTTTTTAAATAAGTATGATTTTAGCAACCAACTTCACCATGATATCAAAATTATTTAGAACACAAAATGTGTTAACTTCTACTGTAATAGGACAAATAATATGATGTAATAAAGAACTAATTGATAAAATATCTTTTGGGATGCTAATTATGACTTAGTTTCTCCAAACTGTAGTGAAACTAAGTGACTTTGATGGTTGTTTGGTATTTATAGACCTTTAGAGTCTTTAACACAAAACCAAAGCAGAGTTTTTGAACATTCTGGGCTAATAACCTTTAAAAATAGCCTAAAAATATAAAGTTTATCCTTTGGAATACTAATAAAATTTATATAAAGTTGAGATTTTTGAAAAAACTTCATCAGACAACAAATATATTTATTCAAATATTACCTCTAGCCACAATCTACATTCAAATAACAGAGGAAAAGTTATTTTAGGCAAAACAAATAACATAAATACAAGTACTTAGAAGCATAAGCATGAAATGCACTGTAGCAAGTATGTATCTCTATTTTGTATGGAGAGATAGTTAGGGTTTTCATTTTATAAAGATTTTCTGTATCTCCTAAGCCATGAAAAGATCACACATTTTATCCTGTGTTAAGTGGTAAATGTCAGAGTTAAACGCTTTCTGTCCTGCTAGAGTTCCTACCCTGATTTTCTTTGATAATAAACTGTGATATGCAAGTATAATCCAAATAAACCCTCTGCCCCTCAAATTAGAATTAAATTTTGATAGTAGACTGAAGCACGAATAGAAGATAAATAAAATTATATGTGAAGAAACTGGTTATGAGGCTCTCACATTTATTTGTCATCATTTGAAGGCTTTAGGTAAGGCGATGGAGATTTAGAATATGAAATATGTGTTTAATAAAGATGTAGGAGGGATCAACTAACATCTCTACAGTATAAAGTTGGATAATCAATAAGAGCAGGAAATGGGAGAAAAATGATATAATGGAGAAAGAGAGAGGAACTAATCCTTGGTAGAAACATGGTTTGACCTTGGCGTAACCGTAGAACATTTAGATGAAAATGTTCACAGCTGTTTAGAAATTTATATGTGAATATCAGCAATATATGTTGGCCTGAAATTGGAGATGTGATAGTCTTTCTATATAGAGTTAATGTCATAAGAATAGAGATACTGCCATTGAGAACTCTCGTATATACTAAAAGACAAAAAGTAATATATTATCAAATTTTTTTCATGTATTTTACAATATAAAATATTTAGCACATTGGGCTGGAGAACTTGGTTCAACAGTTAAGAACATGTGTTGCTATTTCAGAGAACACCAGTTAAATTTTTGGTACCTACATGGGGTCCCACAATCTGTTGCTCAGGCCCCAGGGGACTCAGTGCCATCTTCTGGCCTCCATGGGTACTACATAATCATGATGCACAGACATTTCAACAAGAATTGCTTTCTGAAGGCCAGATTCAGCTTGAGTGCCCAATTTATGTGAAGTGTAGTTTACTCTCTGCCTGATTCTGGGATGAGGCTTCATTCACTTAAGTACTACCATGAGGCACTGTAGCATCTCAAGATTCTTAGAGAATGTAATCAGTAAAATAATATTTATTTAATGGCAATTTACAAGATGATGCAGAAAATAAGATATTTAAAAGGCAGTTTCTGAGCTCTGGGTACTGACTACCTATATTGAGAGAAGCGAGCACACACATAGAAAAAAGGGAAAATTAAAACATCAAGGAGATTCTAAGCACGGTCATCTTGTGGTTAGTTCATAAGTTTCTCTTGACTCCTGCTAATCACTGTACTATGTTTAACAATCAGCATGATCCTGGAATCTCATTGCCTAATGACATCACTTCTGAGAAACTCAAGTCCACAGAAGTAGATGAGTTTTAGAATGGATTTCTTATATACATTTATAGTTAAGCCTGAAATATCTGCAACTATAATGGTCATAAATAAAATACTTGGAGATGAATAAGAGTTCCACTAACTATATCTGATAATTTTAAAACAACATGTATTTCAAATATTATTCAGTTTAAGAACAAATGATTTATAGATTCAGCAAAACAATAAAATGTACAACACCTAGCAAATTGTTTCCTGTTCTGTAGTATCTAAAATAGCTTACTCCAATGTAAAGAAAGAAGCAGTGTTGTAAGGTCTGAAGAGTTCTAAGCTGAATATTAAAATTTTCCCTCACTTATTCCTACCTCTAATTAGTTTTATGACTCTGTAGATTAAAATATTGTTATGTAAATATTAATGTATATGTCCAAAAGATTAAAAATTGACAAAACAATCATTACTCTATTCTAATAAATAGAGAAGAAATAATAGGGGTGTGAATTTAGCTGAGTGGCATGACCCTTGCCTAACAAATCCCTGTATTATGTCCATGACATCGGAAACAAAAAATATAAATGCCAGAAATACTGATGAAGGAGTAACATCAAATGTATAAAGAAAAATCAATTATGAGGAATATTTGATATGATAGTTGCTACAGCATGAAAAAGTAGCTCATGCATTAGTATTATCTGACAAATTTGTGAGATAAGATCACAAGAATAGTATAACATTTGTTCTCTTAGAATAGCTTTAGAAAGAGTATACAGAAACCTAATTAAATGGGAGAGTTTGAGTAAAGGGATGCAGGTATGTATTCAGTGCCACTTATTTGTGGTACCCTTTGTTACCCATTTACATGTACTACATTCTATGACAAAACTAGGATAGGGTAGTGTTTTCCAAGCCCATGAGATCATTATATTCACAGGAAATAAAACAGGCAATAAAATAGATATCCTTCCTCACTCCACTCCCTGAACTGTAGTTTTCCAAACGAGATACCCATGTAATTTATATTTTGTGTATCTGACCAAGGTGTTTCATACATTAATCAGTTTTAGGAAATATTAAAGAACCCAAAGTCCATATGCAGAGCAATTGGAAATTCTCACTATGGCGATAGCACAGTCCTGGCATCATCATTTTCCTGTATCTTCCCAGTTTTCTATTCTTTTCCCTCCCCAACACTGGCAAGGTAATATTCTGGGTAATTTTTAATTTACAAAGAAATCAAAGTTTTGTTATTTTCAAAAGGTTTCTTGAGCACATAAATTCTGAGGAAATTTTGAAGGGATCCTGATGCTGAGCATAAATGTTTCCTGGGCAGATACATACAAGCTTTGTTGTCTCACAAAGATAAACACTTCTCTGACACACATATAGAATGTTTTCTACAGATATTTTCAAAGACCATAGCTCATAATTCACCTTCCAAGTTGGCTATTGATAATAAGGTCTTTGTGGTAGTAAAAAGCTAAGTTAAAAGTACTAAGTGGGCAATGTCACACAAAATGGTAACTCTAATTTTCTAAAATGTGAGAAGATGAATTAAACAACACTTGTCTGCATTTCTGACTCTTACATTCTTTCTGCTTACTCTTTCATTGTGTTTTTAGAGGATTGTTGCTGCTGCTGAGGTCAATATAGATGTCTTGTTAGAGGCTACACTCTTCATCTCTTAGTCTTAGTATTTGAACAGCAATGTATTTCTCCATTGACTGCTGTCCTTGAAAAAAGAAACTTCCATCAAGGTTTTGAGAAGCTTAGGTCTATGAGTATACACATAAATATTTACAAGATAATTTTAGAGCATGACCATTTAGAAAGAGTCAATACCACATTTTACCGGAGGCCTTATGATATCCCTAGCTGTGAGCTTTTGACTATGGTTATATACAGTACCAAGCCTCAACTTCCCTCAAACTCAATTAGAAAATGGTAATTTAGTGCATAAGAGTGTACTACTGCAGTAGTAACCCCATCTTTCCTGGCAGGTCTATATTGCAACATGCAAGATCCAGGATGGGATGAGCCCAATAAGTCTTTTCTATCTTGGTATCCTACATAGCACCTTCCAAAACTATGGAACATAGGTAGCAGGAATGACATTCCCGAGTTGATCTCAGATTGGTTTTTCCAAGTCCTGAAGACAGTGCATTTGATATCTCTAGCAACAGGAACTTTTCATGTAGTCTGGGAGGGTGATCAAAGGCAAAGACAAGAACCTGCACTATTTTGAAGGCTTCTGTAACCTCCCTGACCAATAATTTATAAGAAGGTACCCAATTGCTTACACTATGATTTTTCATTATTATAATGCATGTTTCCTGTGAGCAACATTACCCACCTATGTAATGTAATTCCATCTGGACTCTGGTTTTTAACATTTTTATAAATTTTGAATTTTGCTTAAAAACTAGCGAGTTTTTCCATACATCATTAATTTTATGTTAATTAACAAGTACCTGCTCCTTTCACCATCTGTCTGCTGCTTAATTCTTTAGCCTTCATTATTCTCTATTTCTTTTCTTTCACCTAGGCTATACTTCACCACCAATTATTTTGTTTAAATTGTGTAGAATGGTCATGGAATGGGAGAAACATCTTTGTTATCTATTCATTTGGCAGAAAATTGATGTCTAGAATAAACAAGGAACTCAAAACATGAATCTTACAAAAAATAACACTTCAGCAATCAAGTTTTGCTGTCAGTTCACAGAGACCCTCCTACTGTCTTGGCAACAGCCTGTGACATTTGGAGATTTCAATTTCCATGGGACCAGTTGGCTAACAACTCAATAGAGTTTAACCCACTCTTAGTACTAGAAGCTTCATTTTAATGTCAAGAGATAGCCAGTTGAAACTCTGGTTTACTCATTATTTGGAGGCTCCTTTAGGTCTGCCTTCAAATAATTTAGGAAGTTTCCACTGCTGTAAGTTTCCATACCATTCCTCAAATGCCCCACAATTCTAGCTGTCTCTTCCTGTATTTCCTCCATCAATCTCATCTCTCCTCTCCTTCCCCACCGGATATTTCAGTTCCAGTTCTTTGTTGCCCCTATTTCATCCATAAAACCTATTCTATTTCTCCCTTGCAGGGAGATACATGTATCCACTCTAGTTCTTTATTTCTGTACCTAACCTCTCTGGGTCTATAGATTGTAGCTTTGTTGTCATTTATTTAATGGGAAATATCCATGTATAAGCATACTTTTCTCTCTGGGTTATCTCACTCAGGACTATTTTTTATTTCCATCAATTTGCCTGAAAATTTCATTATGTCATTTTATTAGCCATATAATATTCCATTCTCTAAATGTACCACATGTTCTTAATCCACTCATCTGTTGATGGATGTCTAGCTTGTTTCCTATTATGAATAGGGCAGCATTGTACATGGTTAAGTAAGTGTACTTGTGTTAGGATGGAAAGTCTCTTGGCCATAGGCTCAGGAGTGTGTAGCTGGATCATGAAGTAGATTGATTCCCGACTTTCTGAATAATCACCATACTGATTTCCACAGTGACCACCAGTAGAAGAGTGTTACCCTTAGTTCACTCCCTTACCAGGATCAGTTGTTACTGGTGTGACTGATCTTAGCCATTCTGAACACAACACTCCCACTACTCATTGAACATGGAGAAGGTAAGCTGGTGCCTACATAGAACCTTCACTCATATGTACTAGTGTCTATGGTATGAGAAGGTACTATGGAGGGTACCAAAAGGGAAATTTAAATAACAACACAGCGAAAAAACTTTGATCTATAATCTATCCTACTTGTAAAATATTCTAGGCCAATGGTGGCATAAAACTTGTAGAAGTAACCAAATAATGTCTGATTTGACTTAAGGTCCACTCTGCAAGATGGACCCCATAGCTAATACTGTTTGGATGACAAAGAACCAGAGACCAGATAGCCAATGGACCTAGGGTCAAGACCAAAACTAGTCTAAAAAATATAACAATAAATTGACTCCTAATGATATACTAATGATAAGGCACTCATTAATCAGTACAGACAGAGAAAGACCTTGGAATACACAACTCTACATGGATTGTCACCATCAAATCCCTTCCCTTAGAGTTCAGGGAATCCCACTTGAAGAGGAGGAAGAAAGAGTGTTGAAGCCAGAGGGGACTGAGGATACCAGGAGAATAAGGGCCTCTAAATAAACTGAGCAAAGCCCATATGAACTCACCTTGACTGAAGCAGCAAGCACATGACTGACAAGAGTCTGCACAAAGGCTCCTGTGCATATATTATGGTTTTCAAGTTTCTATTTTTATGGTACTCTTGAATGTATCTTCAGTGGGTCTCTGATTCTGTGCCTGCTCTTGGGGTTCTTATACTTCAGTTAGTTTGGCTTGTCCAACTTTGGTGTGATGTTTTTACTTTATCTTATTATCTTTTATTTTCTTGTATTTGGTTGTTATCTCTTAAGAAGCCTGTTCTTTTCCAATGAGAGATAGAAAAGGGAATGGATCGAGATGGGAGGGGAAGTAGGGAGGAACTGGGTATTAAAGAGAGAGGAAACTATTATCATGATATATTGAATAAGAATAGAATAACTTTTAGTAAATGCAAGAAATAAAATAAATAAATCAATTTAAAAAATAAGTTATGGACCCAAACAGAAAAATTCTCAAAAGAATTTTGCATATGGCTAGAGAACACTTTTAAAAGAACTCAATTACCTTAGCTATTGAAGGAATACAAGTTAAAGTACTTTAAGATTTTACTTCTCTCTAGTCAGAATTGTCACAATCAACAATACAAATAACACAAGTGTTGGCATTGGGGAGAGTGGGGCAGGAAACTCATATATACATTGTTTGTTGAAATGTAAACTAGATAAATCACTTTGAAAATCTGTCTGGAAGTTTCTCAAAAACACCTAGAATTAGAATTGTCATATGACCCACCTATACCACTCCTGGGCATATACACAATTTACTTTATATCCTACAACAGAAGCATGTCTACATCTATGTTTAACACTACTTTATTCATCCTAACTAGAAAATGGATTCAGCCTAGCTGTCTATCAAAATATGTTTAGATAAGAAAAATGTACCACATATAGATAAAATACTACTACTATTATTAAGGAAAATGAAACTATATTTTCAAGAAAATAGATGGAAGCACCAAAAAATTATATTGAGTGAAATAACTCATGCCCAGAAAGACAAACCACTTAAATTCTATTTCATATTTAGATCTTAGCTTCAAGTCTATAGCTTTGTGTATAAAAGAAATATTTAAAAATAACTTAGTGAACAGTGCTTAGATCCAGACAGAGGAAACAGTATAAATGTAGCTAAGTAAATGAGAGAGAAGAGAAGTCATGTGAGAGGGATTAAGACTAGCTCAGCATTTCTTACATACAGGTAGAGGAATGGATAAAAATGAGATTGTCAAGATTTCTAGGAATTCCTAGAACTTTCCATATGATATTAATGTCATTGGCATTATTACATAAGAAACAACAAATATTTTAACAATAGTACTTATGTAAAATTTAGACAATAGATATCTAGACATTTTCTGGAAAATAAGTTTAAAGGGAAATATATGAAGATGGTAGCATAACCATGAAATCATTGTTCTAAGAAATTATGACAGTTGGTTTGGGAAATGGTCAAATAAAAAGTAGAATTGTTGAAAGTCCAAGGACTTAAGACTATGTCATAAGAATGATGCAGTGTCCATTTAAAGAGAATAGAAGTGAAAGAAAGAGGAGTCACATTGACTTTACAATTTCTAGTTTGGAAAACTGAGCAGATGATGAAAAGACATCATCTCCAGGAAGAGAAAAGGATGGAGTAAGTCCAATTTTATTCATTATGGCTTATATGAGATATTTGAGAAATTCAATATATAGTCAAAATTTTGAACTAGAATAAGAGACTGTGTTTAGAGACATTCTGTAGAAGTGAGCATCACAACAATAATATTTGGAAGCTTTTGTATAAATTTGATGACCTGCAAAAAGATGACCAATAAAAAGAGGACCAATATAGAATCCAAAGAGCAACAATATATATTGAACAATATATATTGAAATGTAAGAAAAGTAGTTCATATTAAAATACACACTGATAGTTGGAGGTATACATATTAACTAGGTAAGTTTGATGTCAAAATATGTGATACTCAGAAAGCAAAGAGTAGTGAGTTTCAGGAAAGGGATTGTGATAATCAATAACAAATACAGTGCAGTAAAAGGGTTGACAGTCTCCTTGAAACTTACAACTGAACAGCACTGTGTAACTGTAGAAAGGTTAACTAGACTAGACTAATGGATAAAGTATCTAGAACATTAAATATTGATGAGGAACTCAAGAAGATAATAAGGCATGATTAAAGAATGAAAAAATTGGGGATTTCTTAGTTTCACACTTTAATCCTAGTTAAAATAAAGGTTTTAGAAAATTTTTTAAATTGTAAATATGTAACATTTATTAATTAAAGATTTAGTTTTTTAGACTTATTTTATACATGAGTATACTGTTGCTGCTTTCAGACACAAAAGAGAACATCAGATCCCATTACCCATGGTTATGAGGTTCCATGTGGTCACTAGGAATTTAACTCAGGACCTCTCTCTGAAAGAGCAGCCAGCGCTCTTAAATTCTGAGCCATCTCTCCAGCCCCAATAAAAGATTTCTCATGGAATTATTAGCTTATAAAATGTATAAACATAATATAAATATGTATTATATTTATCTAACTTCATTAATTCATACGACCATTTGTAGCATATTCTGAATTGGTTAATAGATTACTATTGAAATCAAAATAAATATATTGAATTAGTTAAATGGATTAATAGAGCCCATTATTTTTTGCCATACCGAAGAACAAATTTATGATCACAGGTAGGGAACATGACTACTTTATTTTGTGTCAACTGAAACATACCTAATGAAGGAGAAGGTAACATTTCTAGTTCATTGACAATTGAGAGAGAACAGAATAAGAAGTAGTGGATTATGAAATTACTCTTTGGGATACAATACACTGGCACTAAGAACAATGGTAATCAAAATAGGTAGCTTTAAGTCAATAGTAATCTATTAGGTATATCTATAATTATGAGTAACATTTACTACATATACACAATGGATTCTTCAAGTAGAATATCATAATCCAGTTGCTTTAATATACTATCACCAAAAGTGCATTATGTAACTTGACATATTATTTTACAATCTACTTGTGTTGATATTCATAATTTCAACAGTTTGCATAGATATTACATAATAAGAGATAATAAGCTTTCTCCTTATACTTACCATTTGCTATGTCTAGCAACACACTGGTGGTTATGGTAGTAATTAATCAAAACTGATGCAAGTCGCAAAATGTCATTATTTTGGGAAGACATTGATCTGTTTATTTTTGCAGATAAATATATTAAATGAGTAATATTTGGTGGGCATATTAAATATTTCCATTTTGTTTTTGTTTTTATGGCAAATTCAAAAAAAGAATATATTAGATGATGTTATTAACGTTCATTTATATTTCCTTTAATATTGGGCTTCATATTTCTGAATAGTCCATGCTTCAGAGTAACTCCACTTATAAAGCACAGTATTGTTCCTGCTTTCATATACAGAATGTTTTGTTTCTGATCAGAAGCAGATGATGTTTTCAGTCTCCAGAAGGCATTGTAGACACTGGAAATATCACAAAAGCTGGTACACACATGGTGCCTTCATGGTAGTATCAGATGTGTATCTAGATTATGTCTCTAGCAAAAAGCATCCATGGAAATAGCGGGAACATACAAGCAGGTAGGTGGAGACCAGATGCAAGCTTCTAAAAACATAGTGGTAAAAAGACCATAAGAGACATTTATCCTATGAATTGAGTAATATGATTTAACTGGATATGGCAGAACAGTATGACCCACTATAGATATTGCCCATGCATTCGCTTGGTAAATAACATAGAAATATCAATTTAACAACTTTAGATTTGCTTTCTTTATCAGTATCCTTATGTAAATCTTATTATACATTGTTCACATCCCAGGCCCAACTTCTCAAAAAAGGATTTCCTTAGTAGTTGCAAGGGAGGTGACTTGAAAATGACAAGCTGCAGTATTCTATTTCTCTCATAGTTTTACTTCCTTTAGGATCCTATAGTCTGAGAATATTAAGTGGAAATTTTCAAATTTAAGATTAAATTTACACTATGTTCTAAACAATGTGATGAAATTCCACACCATCCTAAAGTATGTACAGAATATATATTTCCTAGTAGTTACTTAGTAGTAGTTTCCCGTTGTCTGATGATATCTTACATATCATAATACTTGTGTTCAAATAACCTTTATTTTAATTAATAGAGTCTGTGGTTTAGAAAAACAAATGGAAAGTTGATTTTAATAAGGGAGTAGTAGACTATTGATTTTCATTCTTTCTGGTAGCTCACTTACTCTTATCTTATTTCTTAATCTATGCTACAGAAAAGCCAATTTGGAAGAATTAGATATTTGGAACCTTGGATTATTGTGCAGGGAAAGATACAAATAGTGTCCTTTTGATATTTTCTGTAGTTACAGAAGTAGAAATTAAGGAATAGAAAATGAACCCTAGAATATTATGCAGTATGGAAGAAATTTGAATATGCTCAAATAATATTGAGAAAGATGGCAGTGGAAGAAAATAGATGAAAATGTCAGTTGTGATAGAATGTATGGTTTGAGATCAAGAAATTGGAGAACCTTATAATCAAATAACATGTGAAGGAATTAGTAATACATTTAAAAACAGAAGGTTCTTTGTGTGTGTGTGTGTGAGTGACTGAGATGCGAACTATACAAGAGTTAACCAGTGACTCTGTCTTGTTACTCAAAAATGGAAAAAGAAAAAAGAAAAAATCACTTCTTTCTGGCAGCTTATAGTCTTCTACTGAAGGACTGAAAAACTTTTTAAAAAGATTTATTTATTTATTTTATGTATGTGAGTACACTGTCACTCTCTTTAGACATACCAGAAGGGGGAATTAGATCACATTATAGATAGTTATGAGCCACCATGTGGTCATTTGGAATTGAACTCAGAAGCTTGGGAAGAGCAATCAGTGCTCTTAACCATTGAGTCATCTCTCCAGGCTTCAAAAACTTTATTTTAGCATTTAAAAATATAGACTTTTATAAGCATACAGGTCAGCTTGTGGGGAAGCTGACCAAGTTACATAAAGTAGGAGCTACAAATGACCACCTGGAGTTTCTATACTTCATTCTGCTTACAAAATATTTATTAAGGTAGTTTAATATATGATTTCTCCTTTATTGTAAAGAAATCATGTCTGATGACAAACAGCAGCCATGATGACCACTTTGGACCACTACACTGGATATATTCCATTTATTCTTGAAAAATAGGTTTCCTTCTGTATTATTAAGGTAACATTTTCATTTTTTTTGCAGTGTCTAGTGGCTCCTGATGCATCAGCATATCTGGGGACATACTTTCTTTAGAAAGATGTGAAATTTCAAGAGTGAGAGGGTAGCACAGCAGAACCAAAAACTTCTGAGGCACTGAGTTTAGGATTGACATTTCTGTTAGGGAACATTATTAATGGAGAATTTGGCTTCACTACCTGCATGACCCTGCCAGAAGAAGCCATCTTGCTACCCATTATGACCCCCAACCAAGGGCAGCTTCTGGGGTGGAGGGGAGTCACAAAATTTTGGGGAGTTTCAGAAACTCTTTATATCCAATATTCTTCCCTTCAGCTGCAAATATCGCATCACAGAATTTTTAGTTTGGAGAGTGAAGTTCTGAAATCTCCTTTCCCCTATTCACTGAATGAGAGTAAGAAAGTTTGTTGTGGGATCCTGTCTTTAGTCTTCTAGAAGACCTCCTCCTGGTTTCCTCTGCCTCTTCACCTTATGTTGTTGTTCATCACCATTCTGTTTTAAAAAGTTAACTTTTATTTGGGACTTGTAATGTCCACAAACTGCTCATGTCTCATTCTACATATAAACAGGTATATAACAGTCTGATTTCCACTATTGCTCCACTGTGCACCCCATTTCATAGTTTTCTTGATGCCAGCTTTGCAAGCCCAGCTCTCTGCTTTAGATCTCTGAAAATACACCCCTGCAACTGCCTCCTCTCCCACTTTTCAGGAAAAAAAGAAAGACAGACAGACAGACAGAAAGAAAGAAAGAAAGTCTGTTTCATCTCCATGAATTAGAAGGCATGAAGCCCCATTTTCCTTTGCCTTGCTATGACTCTAGCCCATTATCTCTTGCTCCCACCCTTTACCCCGCCTTGAAATTCTACCTTGATTTTCAGCAGCAAGTATGTTGTTGAAGACCTCATTTTATGCACTAGCTTATGGTCTCAGTAAAGACGTTTTACACATATATCCGTTTTCTATGCTCACTGCAATTCCCACAGTAGAGAAATAGTAAGATCATACAAGTCTTTCATTAAACTATTGAATTTTGCCTCTAGACATGACTACAAATATGAATCTGGATTGTATTAATATCCAGGAAGTAGCCCACAATCTATTTTTTTTCCAAATTACACTCTCACATGTAATCTAGCCAGCTTAACAAAAATGATAATGATGTGATCACCAGAAAATACCATAAAGTTCTCTCTCCTAGCAAGCAAGATCAGAAAAGTGAACTCATGAAAATGGAGAGAAGGCTTTTCTGAATCTTAGACTATTTTCCCTCTCTTGTGTTACAGATATTTTCCTGGATATCCATTCACCTGTCTGCCTGTGTTGTTCTAAAAAAAGTTCTTATGTATATAATCTGGCTCCCATTACTAAACTGCCCCTATTATAAGTACCTTGCCTGTACTTCTTGTTGGCAGTATAAGAATAAATACGGCTGTTCCCATAATGCCTTGCAGCATGACTCATTTTTCCCCCTTTGTGACGTGTCCTGTGGGGTGTTCCCTAAGGTTCAGTTACAGTTGAGTACGGTGGGCTTAATCAGAAGATCAGCTTGGCTTATGTCAGGAGAAGGAAGGACAGGAGAAGGAATCGAGGAGGAAATGAAGATTTGACAAGGGCTGAAGTAGGACTGAGTCTGGAGGGAACGGGATAACAATTGGAACAGGGTAACAATTTGGCCACATGAGTGACAACAGTGTCAGTGACCATAGTGAAGGTCTATGAGAATGCTACATGATTAAGCTGTAACAGCCATGGCAGTTGAATTTGGGGACCATAGCAGTGGCTTCCGCCATACTGAAGTAATCAAATTCATTAATAATGAAGTCCTTATGAACGGAGGGGGTCCTGAATTCTATATGACCTTTTGCTCTTGTTCTTGGAATGAGATAGAAGATCAACTTCATACCATCCTTGTTGACCCCAAAGTATCACGCTCCCTCAAGAGGGCTTGTACCTGGACTGCTTTGGCTTTGAGTGTAAGAGTGGCTGCAAGGCAGCGTGTGCAGCAGGCACGTAGAGTATGGAGGCTGCAGGACCAGGTGGGAGAGCATGAGTCAGCTTCCTGGACTCTGATCTCTGAACTTCAGAGGTTGCGAGAAGAGAGGGACCAGGCAGCTGCTCAACTTGTGTCTACACAGATTGCCCTCCAGGAAGCAATGGATGAGCGGGAATTACTTCTTGGGAGGCTGCTCCAAGCAGAGAGGTCCGCATTGGCTGTTGTGCCTGAACCTAGAATGGAACACAGTAGTACATCACCGGGGTCGTTTGAGGAAGAGGAGCTGGAAAAGCTGGAATTTAGAGAGTCCCAGAACATGTCCCATTTGGAGGCCCAGATGCCAATCTTGTCTTGCATGTCTGGATTTCCTTGGGTCCAAGCAGTACATCCCTTTCTTCAAATGCCTGTGCTACATCCACTACCACCCAATGCACAATTCTCCTTGGGATTTCCATATTCACCACCCGTACCATGTCCAGTATTAATGGACTCAAAAGCAACATCAGCAGCCATGGCCACAGGTTTACCTCAGATAGCTCCTCCAGGAATCTATCCACCTAGCTTGTGGCTTACATTGGAGTCCCAAGAAACAATAGCTCCTGCTTGGAACCAAATTTACAGTAGGCAGAATGAATGTGCTGAGATCCTCCAGGTTGTAAGTCACCTGGTAGACAGCATAAGCCACAGTGAAGAAGAAGGTCCAGAGAAACCTCTCGAAACATCTTTCCATGGGAACAGCAGCCACAATAGCCACAAGGAAAATCATGCCATACTCCAGATGACGGCTGCCACTGAGGAGAAATATCTAGTGATGCACCAGAAAACAGCTGCAGTGGAGGACAACAGTAATCACAGCATAAAGGAAGAATCAGTAATGCCCCAGGGGATAGCTGGCCAGGGAAACAAAACCAGCTCCACCCAGAAGAAATGTTCAGGAATTTCACAGAAGGTGGCTGGTTTGAAAGAGAGCATCAGCCACAACACCAAATATGTTTCAACAACTTCCCAGGAGACAGACACCCAAGTGAACAAAACTACCCCTACCCTGAAAAAGTATTCAAGGGTTCTCTTGAAGAAGTCTGACCTGGGAAATATAGTTAGCTATAACCAGAAAGAGGATACAAAGACAGTCCAGTGGGAGACTGATCTGGAAAAAGGAACCAAAAATTGCCAGAAAGAAGACACTTTTCAGCAGAAGACATGTCTGGCTGCTGGTGGGAGTCCTAAAGAGAAGAAAATGCCACAAAGGACTGGCAAGAGCCAGAGTCAGAAAGAAGAGCCAAACAGGTTCCAAGTAAACCACCCGGGAAAATGTAAAAGTTATTTTATGAATAAATGCCCTAAAATCCAACTGTCTCCAAAGGAAAAGGTCAAGCAACCTCAAGGGATGAAAGCTTTAGAATCCAAGCAACCTCAAGGGATAAAATCCTCTGAATCCAAGCAACAAGAAAAACTTCTTTCACATTGTACTTCAGTGAATTCAGTCTGTCCATCATGTAAAGCTATGAATCACTCATAGTGTAAGGGTTGCTACAAATGTGCAAAAGCAAGTGCTTAACTTGAAAGAAAAGACCTTGACCCATAACAAACTCATTGATTTCAGGAAAGTAAGTAATAGAAACCCTCCCAAGAGAAAACCAACGTTTTAAGATCTACCCCCTCTTCAGATCCAACTGTAACTTTAAATGTAACTTTAATTTTTGCAAAATTAAATGCAAAAATGTATAGAGAAAAATGAAAAGTCCATTATCTTATTTTTCAATTTAACTACTTTTCCTCATTATGGGAAGGCACACATACATGCAATTATGCCCTTATTTATATTCTTATTTTATTAACTTATTTGAACCAATAAGAAATATTTTGGAATGTTACATCAAGTTCATGAATTGTGAATTTCTAATAATTTGATCACTATTTTGCAGATGGTATGGCTGTTCCTGATTGTACGACATCTCTGAGAAGCTCATCAAGAATCTTTTAAAAAAATCTTCATTCTTTGCTTCTTAATTTCCTTTTCTTAGAAGCATACATTTGACCAGTAGCAGCCATATGATTTTACAATAAAATCAATGTTGAATTTGTAACACCACATTTCCTTGAAAATGAAACAATTGGTGTGTTTTTGTTTGCTACTTTTTGTATTGTAAGTTTAATGGGAAGGTCTTATTTATGTGTCTCAACCCTGTAAAAGGTGTCGCTGAAGAAGCTTCACATATGCCATTAGAATAATCCCTAAGAACTAAAAAACAAAATCTTGATTATAATGGAACCTCACCAATGTGATTCACATTGGCTTGAGACAAGAAGGATGATCAATTGGGAAAGAAGAGATTCTTTAGTACTTATTTGGATTGGGGGCTGGATAGTGAAATAATGTTTTCTGGGACAATGAATTAACTTGGAAAGGTATGCAGAGATATGCTAATATCAAATATAATAACTCTCACACAATTCATGCAATACTTGCTGTTGTTTAGTGTTTACTAGGAGATGGAATTTTATGGTATTTTCTGGTGATCACATCATGATCATTTTTTGGTAAGCTGGCTAGATTACATGTGAGAGTGTAATTTGGAAAAAAATAATAGATTGCCATCTATTTCCTGGATATAAATACAATCCAGATCCATATTTGTAGTCATGTCTAGAAGCAAAATTCAATAGTTTAATGAAAGACTTACATGATCTTACTGTTTCTCTTCTTGTTCCCAAACAGGGCAAATGATCAGGGACAAATTTAGAAAAGTGGACTCATGAAAATGGAGGCAAGGCTTTTCTGAATCTTTGACTATTTCCCCCTCTTGTATTACAGACATTTTCCTGGCTACCCACTCATCTCCCTGCTTGAGTTGTCCTGAAAAAGGTACTTAGGTATATCATCTGGTTCTCATTACTAAACTGCCCACATTCTAATTCCATCTCCTGTTAACAGTGGATGGAAAGCAATATCAGGATCACTATGGTGCTTTACATGGATGGTGCTTCTCTGGTCTAGATTAATTGAATGAAAAGTAGAACTAGTGCATGGATAGCCATTCTTACTGGGCCCAATCTGCAGGTTCTTAGCTCCTTGAAGACAGAGGCTGCAGGACCTCTGTTAAAGCCATGGTGAAGTTGAATGTGGGAGTTTATAGCTCTCTGAGTCTAAACTTATGGTATACCCAAATTTCCTGAAAGTTTTCACAAAGATTCCTAAGATCTACTTTTTCAATTTTCTTCCTGATGCTATCTACTATTAAATAATATGCATGATTGCCTAGTTTTGATGTTATTCACTATTAAACAGTCCCCTTTCTTCCTTTGTGCTAAGAAAGCACAAAGAGGGGTTGTGCTGTGGTACAAGAGAATAATTGACAGTTATTTTTCCTGATATTTATTACTGTCCAAGGTCTGGGAAGAGTCTGGATTAAGCACTGTCATCTTGGGTGGATCCAGTGAAGCCAGGCCATACATATAGCAAAGATCACCAAGTTCCTAACTATATCTATTTTCTGCTTTGTGGGCATAAGGAAGTATAAATTCCTGCTATTGAATAGAAAAGTATGTGTACATAACTTTCCTGGTTTCCCTAATGCCATCTGTAAGCACAAGGACCTCATGTCCTTTACTGTTACTCCTCATATTGGGCTGTTCTTCCCACTTTTATTTAGTTTTTCAGTCTGAGAACACAACTTACAAAATGGTACTACCTACATTGGGTTGTTCTTACCACAGTAATCAATCTAATAATAATAATCCTATTCACTCAAACCCAGAGTCCCAATTCCTACATGATTCTAGGTATTATCATGTTGACTACCGGAGATTAATCACCACAAATCTACCCCCTGTCAACTTGACACACAAACATAATCACCTGTAAGACATAACATCATACCCTTTGTCTCCATAGTCTCATTGTCATATCATAATACAAAATATATTCACTCCAGCATGAAAAGTCCTAATAGTCTTTAACAATTCCAATGCTGTTAAAAGTATAAAGCAGCTCCTGAATCTTGGGCAATCTGTCAACTGTGAATCACCATAACTCTAAAAACAAGATCTAATATACAGCTAAATAAATTTAAACAAATAATTTTACCATTCAAAAAGAAAAGAATAGGGCCAGAACAAGGAAATATTGGACTACATTAAGACTAATTCATATCATGTCAAAGATGAAATCTTGTACTTGCATGTTCAGAGTCATGGTAAAATCATCTTGGTTGCAAAGAACTTCAGTAACACCACACTGTAGCTCATTTCAGAGCTCACAGTACATTTATCTTCTTGATTTGGCCAACTCTACTCCTTTCTTAAAGCTTTTTACAGTAGATTATCCATGGTTCAGGAACCTCTAACATCTTACAATATTTCATGTAGTGGCATCTCAAGACCTTATTGCAGGGACTCTGACCTACTATTCGTTACCTGGCCTCAACAGATGTCTGGAACCATCAGACAAGATTGTGTGACTCATTTGATCCTACATCTTTCAAACCCACAAAACTAGTAACAGACAGTTTTGCCTAAGTCTGTTCCTAAGTGAGAACAGAGTGTAACTCACAGGGGTAAATAGTTGCATAGCTTCTTTGTGCTGATCCCAGGGAGACATTTATTCCCGAAGTTACTTTCAAGGAAGAGGAAATCAAGAACCAGTGACACAGGGGTAAATAGTTGCATAGCTTCTTTGTGCTGATCCCAGGGAGACATTTACTCCTGAAGTTACTTTCAAGGAAGAGGAAATCAAGAACCAGTGACTCTCAGTTTAGACTGTCTCCTTTCATATAGTTTCCTAAGATGGGGCCTTTAGTAGGTAGGATCTTTCTGTCAGGACACCATTTCGGCTCATGTAGTCCAAATACATGATTTTTCTCACTCCTTTTAAATTAATTAATTATTATGATGGTTTGCATATGCTTGGCCCAGGGAGTGGTACTATTAGAAGATGGGACCCTGTTGGTGTAGCCTTGTTTGAGTAGGTGTGTCACTGTTGGCATGGGATTCAATACCCTAGTCCTAGCTGCCTGGAAGTCCGTGTTCTGACAGCAGCCTTCAGATAAAGATGTAGAACTCTCAGCTCCTCCTGCACTATGCCTGCCTGGATGCTGCCATGTTCCTGCCTTGGTGACAGTGGACTGAACCTTTGAACCTGTAAGCCAGCCCCAATTAAATGTCCTTATAAGAGTTGCTTTGATCGTGGTGTCTGTTCACAGCTATAAAACTCTAGCTAAGACAATAAAAATAAAGTTAACTTTACATCCCAATATCAGTCTCTCCTTCTTATTATCTACTACATACCTCCATCTTCCTTCCCCTCCAGTCCTCTCTTTCTCCTCAGAAAAGAGGAGGCCTTCCATGGATATCAACCAGCCTTGGCATATCAAGTTGCAATAGTACTAGATGAATCCTTTCTTATTGTGCCTAGACAAGGCAGCCCAGTTAGAGCAAAGCGACAAAAAGCAGGCAAAAGAGTCAGAGACAGCCCCTTCTCCTGTTGTTAGAAGACATGAGGACCAAGATGCACAATTCTTACATCTGTGCAGAGGGCCTAGGTCTGTCTCATGCGTGCTGTCTGGTTGGTTGTTTAAACTTTGTGAGTTCCGATGGACCCAAGTTAGTTGATTCTGTTATATCCTTGACCTTTCTGTCTCCTTCAATCCTTTCTTTTCCCCTTCCACAAGATTTCTCAAACCTGCCTAATGTTTGGCTATGGGTTTCTGCATCTGTTTTCATCAGTTGCTGGGTAAAGCTCTCTCAGATGTCAGTTATGTTGGGCACCTGTCTGCAAGTATAGCAGAATATTATTAAAAGTGTTAGGGGTGGGCTCTCCCTCATAGCATGGGTCTCAAGCTGGGTCAGTCATTAGTTAGCCTTTCCCTCATTTTCTGCTCCATCATTATGCCTGTACCTCTTGTAGGCTGGACAAATTGTGGGTTGAAGGTTTTGTGGGTGGGATGGTGTCACAACCCTTCCATTGGAAGTTTTTTTTTCCATTTACTGGACATGATCTTTATAGATTCTATATGTCCCATTGCTAGGAGTATTAGTTAAGCTCACCCTCATAGATTTCTGGGTGTTTCCATTGTCCTATGCTTCTAGCTCATCCCAGAGATGCCCCCAACCAATGGAGCCTAGTTCTCGATCTCATTAATCTCTTCCTTCATCCTCCCTTTACTAGATCCCTCATGCTTCCCTCTCCACCTCTTTCCCCACCCAGCTCCCTACCTTCATCAACTTCCAAAGTCAATTCTAATTCTCCTACTCTGTGAGATTCAAACATCCCCCCTTGAGGACTCCTTTTTACTTAGCTTCTTAGGTTCTGTTGACTGTAACACTTTTATCCTGTATTATATGGCTAATATCCACTTATAAGTGAGTATGTACCATGTTTGTCTTTCTGGGTCTGGGTTACGTCACTTAGGATGATATTTTCCACTACCATGAATTTGCCTGGAAATTTCTTGATGTCTTTGTTTTAAATGACTGTTTAACGTTCCATTGTATAAATGAACCATGTGTTTATTTTATTGGATATTTTCTTTATTTACATTTCAATTGATATCCAGTTTCCAGGTCTCCCTGGAAAGGAAAACCCCTATACTATCCTCCCTCTGTCTGTCTCTATGAGGGTGCTCCCCCACCCACCCACCCACTCCTGCTTTCCTGCCCTGGCACTCCCTTACACTGTTGTTTTTAATCCATTCCTCCATTGAGGGACATCTGGATTGTTTCTAGCTTCTGGCTCTTACAAATAAATCTGTGTTATGAACATAACGGAGCAAGTGTCCTTGTGGTATGGATGAACATCTTTTGGGAGTATGCCCAAGAGAGGTATTGCTGGGCTATGTGATAGAAATATTCCCAATTATGTGAAAAAAATGCCACATTGATCTCCAAAGAGGCTGTACGAGAGTTTTCACTCCCACCAGCAATAGAGGAAAGCTCCCCTTGGCAGCATGCTGTCTCTTGAGATTTTAATCTTAGCCATTCTAATTGTTGTAAGGATCTCAGAGTCATTTTGATTTGCATTTCATTGATGACTAAGGATGGTGATTATTTCTTTTTCTTTTTCTTTTTTCTTTTTTTCTTTTTTTTTTTGTTGGATATTTTCTTTATTTACATTTCAAATGCTATCCCCTTTCCTGATTTTCCCCCTGCCCAGAAAGCCCTTAACCCATCCCCAATTACCCTGCTTTTATGGGGACCAAGGACCTCTCCTCCCATCGATGCCTGACAAGGCTGTCCTCTATTACATAGGTAGCTGGAGCCATGGGTCTCACCATGTGTATTCCTTGGTTGGTGGCTTAGTCCCTGGGAGCTCTGGAGGGGTCTGTTTTGTTGATATTGTTGTTCTTCCAATGAAGTTACAAACTCCTTCAGCTC
Source organism: Rhynchomys soricoides (assembly GCA_019843965.1). Classification (NCBI taxonomy): domain Eukaryota; kingdom Metazoa; phylum Chordata; class Mammalia; order Rodentia; family Muridae; genus Rhynchomys; species Rhynchomys soricoides. The sequence continues at coordinate 1,941,819 of JADRCH010007458.1, read as the reverse complement.
CTTTAGTCCTTTCTCTAACTCTTCCATTGGGGATCCTGCACTCAATTCAATGGTTGGCTGCGAGCATCCACCTGTGTATTTGTAAGGCTCTTGTAGAGCCTCTCAGGAGACAGCTATATCAGGCTCTTTTCAGCAAGAACTTCTTGGCATCCACAATAGTGTCTGGGTTTAGTGTTTGTATATGGGATGGATCCTCAGGTAGGGCAGTTTCTGGATAGCATTTCCTTCAGTCTCTGCTCTACATTTAGTCTCCATATTAGCCCCTGTGAGTATTTTGCTCCCTTTTCTAAGAAGGACTAAAACATGCACACTTTGGTCTTCTTACTTCTTGAACTTCACTTGATCTGTGAATTGTATATTGAGTATTCTGAGCTTTTGGGTTAATATCCACTTATCAGTGAGTACATATCATGTGTGTTCTAATGTGATTGGGTTACCTCACCAAGGGTGATATTTTCTAGTTCCACCCATTTGCCTAAGAATTTCACGAATTCATCATTTTTAATAGCTGAGTGGTACTACATTGTGTAAATGCACCACATTTTCTGTATCTATTCCTCTGTTGAAGGACATCTGGGTTGTTTCTTGCTTCTGGCTATTATAAATAAGGTTGCTATGAACATAGTGGAGCATGTGTCCTTATTATATGTTGCAACATCTTTTGGATATATGCCCAGGAGTGGAATTGCTGGGTCCTCAGGTAGTATTATGTCCAATTTTCTGAGGGTCCGCCAAACTGATTTCCAGAGAGGTTGTATCAATTTGCATTCCCACCAGCAATGGAGGAGAGTTTCTCTTTCTCCACATCCTTGCCAGCATCTGCTGTCACCTGAGTTTTAGATCATAGCCATTCTAACTGGTGTGAGGTGGAATCTCAGGGTTGTTTTGATTTGCATTTCCTTGATGACTAAGGATGTTGAACATTTCTTTAGGTGTTTCTCAGACATTCTATGTTACTCAGTTGAGAATCCTTCGTTTAGCACTGTACCACATTTTAAAAATAAGGTTATTTGATTCTGTGCAGTCTAACTTCTTGAGTTCTTTGTATATATTAGATATTAACCCTCTATCTGATATAGGATTGGTAAAGATCTTTCCCCAATCTGTTGGTTGCTGTTTTGTCCTATTGACAGTGTCCTTGGTCTTACAGAAACTTCACAATTTTATGAGGTCCTATTTTTCGATTCTTGATCTTAGAGCATAAGCCACTGGTGTTTTGTTCAGGAAAATTTCCCCTGTGCCCATGTGTTTGAGGCTCTTCCCCACTGTCTCCTCTGTAAGTCTTAGTGTATCTGGTTTTATGTGGAGGTCTTTGATCCTCTTGGACTTGAGCTTTGTACAAGGAAATAAGAATGGGTTGATTTCCATTATTCTACATTCTGACTACCATTGTTGAATCAGCATCATTTGTTAAAAATGCTATCTTTTTTCTATAGGATGGTTTTAGCACTTTTGTCAAATATCTAGTGTCCATAGGTATGTGGGTTCATTTCTGGATCTTCAATTCTATTTCATTGTTCTTCCTGCCTGTCTCTGTATCAATACCATACAGTTTTAAATCACTATTGTTCAGTAGTACAGTTTGAGGTCAGGGATGCTGATTCCCCCAGAAGTTCTTTTATTCTTGAGAATAGATTTTGCTATCCTGGGATTGTTGTTATTCCAAATGAGTTTGAGAATTGTTCTTTCTAACTCTATGAAGAATTGAGTTGGAATTTTGTTGGGGATTGCATTGAATCTGTTGATTGCTTTTGGCAAGATGGCCATTTTAACTATATTAATCCTGCCAATCCATGAGCATGGAAGATCTTCCCATCTCCTGAGGTCTTCTTTGATTTCTTTCTTCAGACACTTGAAGTTCTTTTCATACAGATTTTTAACTTGCTTGGTTAGAGTCACAGCAAGGTATGTAATATTATTTGTGACTATTGTGAAGGGTGTCTTTTTCTAATTTCTTTCTAAACCTGTTTATCCTTTGAGTAGAGGAAGGCTACTGATTTGTTTGAGTTAATTTTATATCCAGCCACTTTGCTGAAGTTGTTTATCAGGTTTAGGAGTTCTCTGGTTTAATTTGGGGTCACTTAAGTATACTACATTATCTACAAATAGTGATATTTTGATTTCTTCCTTTCCAATTTGTATCCCTTTGACTAATTTGTTGTCTAATTGCTGTAGCTCGAACTTCAAATAATATATTAAATAGATAGGGAAAGAGAGGGCAGCCTTGTCTATTCCCTGATTTTAGTGAGATTGCTTCAAGTTTCTCTCTATTTAGTTTCATATTGGCTACAGGTTTGCTGTATACTGCTTTTACTATGGCTAGGTATGGGCCTTGAATTCCTATTCTTTCCAAGACTTTTAGCATGAAGGGATGCTGAATTTTTTCAAATGATTTTTCAGCATCTAATGAAATTATCATGTGTTTTTTTTTTCCCTTTGAGTTTGTTTATGTAGTGGATTACATTGATGGTTTTCCATATATTGAGCCATCCCTGCATCCCTGGGATGAAGCCTACTTGATTGTGGTGAATGATCGTTTTGATGTGTTCTTGTATTTGGTTTGTGAAAATTTTATTTTATTGAGTATTTTTGCATCAATGTTCATAAGAGAAATTGGTCTGAAGTTCTTTTTCTTTGGTCTTTGTGTGGTTTGGTTATAAGTGTAATTGTGGCTTCATAGAATGAATTGGGTAGTGTTTCTCCTGTTTTTATTTTGTATAGTAGTTTGAAGAGTATTGATTGGTATTAGGTCTTCTTTGAAGGTCTGATAGAATTCTGCAGTTATCCATCTGTTCCTGGGCTTTTTTTGGTTGGGAGACTTTTAATGACTGCTTCTATTTCATTAGGGGTTATGGGACTGTTTAGATGGTTTATATGGTCCTGATTTAAATTTATCACCTGGTGTCTGTCTAGAAAACTGTCCATTTCATCCATATTTTCTAATTTTGTTGAGAATAGGCTTTTTTTAGTAGGATCTGATGATTTTTTGAATTTCCTCAGTTTCCATTGTTATATCTGCCATTTCATTTCTGATTTTACTAATTTGGATACTGTCTCTGTGCCCTCTAGTTAGTCTTTCTAATGGTTTATCTATGTTTTTGATTTCCTCAAAGAACCATTTCCGAGTTTAGTTGATTCTTTGTATATTTTTTTTTTGTTTTTATTTGGTTGATTTTAGCCCTTAGTTTGATTATTTCCAGCCTTCTACTCCTCTTGGGTGTATTAGCTTCTTTTTGTTCTAGAGCTTTCTGGTATGCTGTCAATCTGCTAGTGTAGGCTCTCTCCAGTATCTTCTTGGAGGCACGTAGAGCTATGAGTTTTCCTCTTACCACTGCTTTATTGTGTCCCACAAGTTTTGGTATGATGTGTCTTTGTTTTCATTAATTCTAAAAAGTCTTTAATTTCTTTCTTTATTTCTTCCTTGACCAAGTTATCATTGAGTAGAGTGCTGTTCAGCTTCTATATTTACATGTGTTTTCTGTTGTATTTGTTGCTATTGAAGACCAGCGTTAGTCCATGGTGATCTAGTAGGATGCATGGGATTATTTCAATCTTCTTGTATCTGTTGAGACCTGTTTTGTGTTATGTTTTGTGTTATGGTCAATATTGGAGAATGTATAATGAATTGCTGAGAAGAAAGTATATTCTTTTATTTTAGGAAGAAATTTTCTATAAATATCTGTTAAATCCATTTGGTTCATAACTTCTGTTATTTTTATGGTGTCTCTGTTTAGTTCGTGTTTCAATGATTTGTCCATTGTTGAGAGTGGGGTGTTGAACTCTCCCACTATTACTGTGTGGGATGCAATGTGTTCTTTGAGCTTTAGTAAAGTTTCTTTTATGAAACTGGGTGCACTTTCATTTGGAGCATATGTGTTGAGAATTGAGAGTTTATCTTGGTTGATTTTTCCTTTGATGAGTATGAAGTGTCCTTCCTTTTTTCATAACTTTCTGTTGAAAGCAGATTCTTTTCTTTTTTTTTTCTTTTTGTTCTACTTTATTTACATTTCAAATGTTTTCCTCTTTCCAGATCTCCTCTTTGGAACCTCCCTATTCCCTTCCCCCTCCCCTGCCTCCATGGGTGTATTCCCCCACCCACCCACCCACTCTCATCTTCCCTCCTTGGCATTCTCCTATATTGGGGGATCTAATACCCTCAGGCCCAAGGGCCTCTCCCCCCCACCCCCGATGTCTAACAAGACCCTCCTCTGCTGCATATGTGGCCAGCACCATGGGTCACTCCATGTGTATTCTTTGGTTGGTGGATCAGTCTCCAGGAGTATGAGGGGATCAGGCCAGTTGCCACTGTTGCTGCCTCCCTGGGGATGCAAACTCCCTCAGCTCCTTCAGTCCCTTCTCCAAGTCCTCCATCTGCAACTTCACACTCCACCCTACTGTTGCTGTGAAGTGACTCTTGGGTATTTCGATCTCTTGGGCTAATAACCACCTAACTGTGAGTACATACCATGTTCATTCTTTTGTGATTGTGTTAACTCGCTCAGGATGATATTTTCAAGTTCCATCCATTTGCCTGTGAATTTCATGAAGTCCTTGTTTTTGATAGCTGAGTAGTATTCCATTGTGTAAATGTACGACATTTTCTGTATCCAATTCTTTGTTGAGGGACATCTGGGTAGTTTCCAGCTTCTGGCTGTTATAAATATGGCTGCTATGAACATAGTGGAACATGTGTCTTTATTACATGTTGGAGCATCTTCTAGGTATATGCCCAGGAGTGAAATAGCTGGGTCCACAGGTAGTATTATGTCCAATTTTCTGAGGGTCCGCCAAACTGATTTCCAGAGAGGTTGTATCAATTTGCATTCCCACCAGCAATGGAGAAGTGTTTCTCTTTCTCACATCCTCTCCAACAACTGCTGTCACCTGAGGTTTTGATCTTAGCCATTCTGACTGGTGTGAGGTGGAATCTCAGGGTTGTTTTGATTTGCATTTCCTTGATGACTAAGGATGTTGAACATTTCTTTAGGTGCTTCTCGGCCATTTGAGTTTCCTCAGTTGAGAATTCTCTGTTTAGCTCTCTTCCCCATTTTTTGATAGGGTTATTTGGATCTCTGGAGTCTAGCTTCTTGAGTTCTTTGTATACATTGGATATTAGCCATCTATCGGATGGACGTAGGATTGGTAAAGATCTTTTCCCAATCTGTAGGTTGCCAATTTCAGATGGGTTCAGTGCAGAATTCTATCAGACCTTCAAAGAAGACCGAATACCAGTACTCTTCAATCTATTCCACAAAATAGAAACAGAAGGAACACTACCCAATTCATTCTATGAGGCCCCTGTTACACTGATACCAAAACCCCACAAAGACCCAACAATAAAAGAAAACTTCAGACCAATTTCCCTTATGAATATCGATGCAAAATTACTCAATAAAATTCTTGCAAACCGAATCCAAGAACACATCACGATTATTCACCATGATCAAATAGGCTTCATCCCAGGGATGCAGGGATGGTTCAATACCCGGAAATGCATCAATGTAATCCACTACATAAACAAACTCAAAGAAAAAACCACATGGTCATTATGTTAGATGCCAAAAAAGCGTTTGACAAAGTTCAACATCCCTTCATGATAAAAGTCTTGGAAAGATCAGGAATTCAAGGAGCATACCTAAACATAGTAAAAGCAACATACAGCAAACCAGTAGCCAACATCAAATTAAATGGAGAGAAACTCGAAGATTCTTTTCAATATTAGAATGGCTACTCGAGCCTGTTTCTTGGGTCCATTTGCTTAGAAAATTATTTTCCAGCATTTTCTCTGAGGTAGTGTCTGTCTTTGTCACTGAGGTGTGTGTCCTGTATGCAGCAAGATGCTGAGTCCAGTTTAGGTACTCAGTCTGTCAGTCTATGTCTTTTTACTGGAGAATTGAATTCATTAATGTTAAGATGTATTAAAGTACAGTGATTGTTCCTTTCTGTTACTTTTGTTGTTATAGGTGGAATTGTGTTTGTGTGGCTATTTTCTTTTGAGTTTTTTGAAAGATTACTTTCTTGCTTTTCCTAGGTTATCGTTTTCCTCCTTATGTTGGTATATTCCATCTATCACCCTTTGTAGGGCTGGATTTGTGGAAAGATATTATGTAAATTTTGTTTTGTCATAGAATATCTTGATTTCTCTGTGTATGATTATTGAGAGTTTTGCTGGGTATAGCAGCCTGGGCTGGTATTTGTGTTCTCTTAGAGTTTGTATGAGATCTGACCAGGATCTTCTACCTGTCATAGTCTTTAGTGAGAAGTCTGGTGTAATTCTGAGAGGTCTGCCTTTATATGTGACGTGACCTTTTTCCCTTACTGTTTTTAATATTCTTTCCATATTTTGTGTATTTGGTGTTATGACTATAATGTGACAGGAAGAATTTCTTTTCTGGTCCAATCTATTTAGAGTTCTATAGGCTTCTTGAATGTTTACGTTCATCTCTTTCTTTAGGGTAGGGAAGTTTTCTTCAATAATTTTGTTGAAGATATTTACTGGTCCTTTAAGTTGGGAATCTTCACTCTCTCCTATACCTCTTATCCTTAGGTTTCATCTTCTCAATGTGCTCTGGATTTCCTGGATATTTTGCTTTAGGAGATTTTTGCTTTTTGTATTTTCTTTGACTGTTGTGTCAATGTTTTCTATGGTATCTTCTGACCCAGAGATTCTCTCTTCTATTGTATTCTGTTGGTGATGCTTGCATTTATGACTCCTGATATCTTTCCTAAGTTTTTTAACTCCAGGTTTATCTCTTTCTGATTTCATTATTGCTTCTGTTTCCATTTTTAGATCCTGGATGGTTTTGTTCATTTCCTTTGCCTGTTTGATTGTGTTCTCCTGACATTCCTTAAGGGATTTTGGTGTTTTCTCTTTAAGAGCTTCTACCTGTGTTCTCTGTATTATTTATGAGTTATTTATGTCCTTCTTCAAGTCCTCTATCATCATCATGAGAAGTGATTTTAGATCTGAATCTTGCCTTTCCTGTCTGATGGTGTATCCAGGACTTGCTATGGTGAAAGAACTGTGTTCTGATAATGCCAAGTAACCTTGGTTTCTGTTGCTTATGTTCTTAAGCTTCTTCTCGCTGTCTGTTTTTCCCTAGTGCTACCTGCCCTTCCCTATATCTGACTGGAGCCTGTCCTTCCTGTGATCTTCTTTGCGTCAGAATTCCTCAGAGTCTAGTTGTCTTTGTGATCCTGCAATTTTGGCATCCTGTGATCCTGAGATCAGGGTGTCAGATCTTGGGGACTGATCTGTCAGGCAGTCTGGAACACCAGTTGAGCACAGGCAAACTCTGGGAGACTCTGCGAAGTAATTCGCAAGGGACCAGAAATGTTATGCCAAAGCTCCCAGGAGGCTTTTTGGATCCAGCCACGGTCACATATCATGCCCCAGTAGAGGCGTGGCCACACAGCCTCAAGCTATCCCCATGTTTGTGAGACACCTAGAGGCTTAGCCACGCCCCTTCCCAGTTATTATATCTGCCCTGCCTCTCTGGGAGAGGTGGGAGGTACAATTCCATCCATGCCACTTTCCACATGATGAAAATAAATGCCTTAGAATTATAGACTGTCTTCATCTGGGCCCGTTGTGGGAAGTGAGGGATCCGGCCCTCAATTAATGAGCTGTGGCTAATCTCTCATTGTGGGAACCCCAGCGTTCTTAGATGGTACTCACTCACCCAAACCTAAGCAGCTAGTCCAGTGCCCAAAGCCATGGAGACCTGGTCCCTGTGTGAACTCCAGTTGCTCTCCGGCTAACCCGTCTGTGGCACCTTGCGGTGATTGCTGTGCCTCGGGCTAGAGAACCCACTGTGACAGCTGCTTCGTGTTCCCTGGGAATGGCCCCCTCCCCCACCCACGGGCAGGGCCCATAGAGACTTTGCACAGCCTCCCAACCTGCCCATCGGACTGTGTGGGAAGAAGAGTGGCCACTTCCAACATGTCTGGTCACCCAGAGCCACAGTGCCACAGGACAGGCACATGAGGCTTCATTCTACCACACCAGGTTTGATCCCAACAAGATCTCCTGGAAGTCAATCTGCCTCTGGGACCCTGATATCCTGGTGTGACCAAGCTCCTGAGGTCTTCTGATCCTATGATCCTGGGCATGTTAGAGCGCCTGGGAGTCAAGCATCCTCTGGGTGTTGTAGGTCTGGCTTGGGAGTTAGTGTCCAATGTCTTCTCAGGGCACTATCTTAGACTGCAAGCATGGTTATTTCTTTAAGTGCTTCATGGCCATTAGAAATTCCTATGCTGAGAAATCTCTTTTTTTATTAATTAATTAAAAATTTCCACAAGTTATTTTTAAAATTTATATTGCATCCCAATCTTGCCCCCTTCTCCCTTCTCTCATTCTGTCCTGCAAATTCTTTCCCCCATTACTCCCTCCCTTTCTTCTCATAGATGGGGAAGTCCCCCTTGGTTAGCATCCAATGCTGGAACTAGCAGGACTAAGAACCTCCTCTCCCACTGAGGCCCAACCAGGCCATCCAGGTAGGGGAACGGGATCCAATGGCAGGCCACAGAGTTAGAGATAACCCCTGAGTCATACAAAGACCAAGCTGTACTTCTGCTACAGATATGTGAGAGGCCTAGTTACAGGCCCTACATGATGATTTGTTGGTGATTTAGTCCATGTGAGGCCCCATGATCCCAGTTTCATTGACATTTTAGGTCTTCTTCTGGTGTCTTTGACCTCTTTCCCCATGTTCACTCACTTCTATCCTTCATTCCTCCTAGAGCTCTGCCTGATGTTTGGATGTGGGTCTCTACATCTGTTTCCATCTGCTGCTGGATTAGGCCTCTCACTAGACAGTTGCTCTAGTTTCCTGTCAGCAAGCATAATAGAGTATCATTAGTAGTATTAAAGGTTGGCTATCTCCCATGGGATTGGTTTCAGGTTGGGCCAGTCATTGTTGGACTGTGTTCTCAATATCTGCACCATCTTTATTCCTTGCATCTTATAGGCAGGGAAAATTGTGGGTTGGTGAGATGGCTCAGTGGTTAAGAGCAACTGCTGTTCTTCCAGAGGTTCTAAGTTGAATTCCCAACAACCACATGATGGCTTATAACCACCTATAATGTGATCTGATGCCCTCTTCTGTCATGTAGGGGTACATACAGATAGAGCATTTATATGTATAATAAATAAATAAATCTTTTTAAAAAGTTAAAAAATAAAGAATTCCCTCTTTACCCATTTTTAAAGTGGGTTATTTGGTTTGTTGATGTCTAGTTTCTTGAGCTCTTTATATATTTTACATATGAGTACTCTGTCAGATATAGAGTTAGTGAAAATCTTTTCTGAATCTGTAGGCTGTCATTTTGTCCTATTGACAGTTTTCTTGACCTTACAGAAACTTTTCAGTTGCATGAGGTCCCATTTATTAATTGTTGATATTATTGCCTGAGTTTTGCTGTTCTGCTCAGTACATTGTCTTCTGTGCCTACAAATTCAGGTTATTCTATACTTCTCTTCTATTAGATTTAGTGTATTTTGGTTTTGTGTTGAGGTCTTTGATCCACTTGGACTGGAGATTTGCACAGGTTGATAGTTATGGATCTATTTATATTCTCTTCTATGCCAACATCCAGTTAGCCCAGAACCATTTGTTTTATATGCTCTTTTTTTTCTATTGTGTGGTTTTGCCTTCTTTGTCAAAAATCAAATGTCCATAGCTATGTTGGTTTATTTCTGTATCTTCTGTTTTTATGCCCATAACAAGTGGATTTTATTATTATTGGTCTGTAGTACAGCTTAAAGTTAGAGATTATGATAGCACCAGAAGTTCTTTTATTGTATAGGATTGTTTTAGCTATCCTGTTTTTTTTTTTTTCATATAATATTGAGTATTGTTCTTTCAAGATCTGTAAAGAATTGTGGTGGAACTTTGTTGGAAATTGATTGAATCTGATGACTGCTTTTGGTAAAATAGACATTCTTATTATGTTAATCCTATGGATCCATAAGCATGGGAGATCTTTCTATCTTCTGATATCTTCCTCAATTTCTTTCCTCTGAGACTTGATGTTCTTGTCATACAGGTTTTTAACTTGCTTGGTTAGAGATACACAAAGATATTTTATATTTTTATAGTTATTGTGAAGGCCACAATTTCCCTAATTTCTTTCTCATCTAATTTATCTATTATATAAGGTAAGTTACTGTTTTTTTTTCTCATTTTTTGAGTTAATTTTGTAACTAGACACTTTGCTGAAGCTGTGTATCAGCTGGAAGTGTTCTCTGGTAAAATTTATGAGATTGCTTATGTATAATACCATAACTTCTGTGAGTAACAATACTTTAACTTCTGCCTTTCTAATTTGTACCCTTTTGGTCTCCTTTAGTTGTCTTGTTGTGCTACAAAGCATTCATGAACCCCAAAAGACCACCAAGGTTCGGTTTCTGATGTAATCACATTAGGGTCTCTTTATTACAAATTCGAATTTGGACTTACTGATGGCCAACAAGATGGTTTGGTGAAGCAGCCTCAAACTCTCAACAGAAAAACGTTTTATAGGAAATGAAAGCAAGTCAGGGGCATGTCTAGCCTGGCAAGCATCTAACTGAATGTCTATTTTAAGCCAAAAGGTGGGGGTGCTCTGAAGCAAGGCCATATACAATCATGAAAGGTCTGAAAGTATATCTGATATATATTTAAAACCATTACCACTGAATAAAAATGCTGTTAATACTCATAATGTTTTGTATAAAACTATTCATTTGGTTCATAGGCATATAGTTTTCTTAGTCTTGAATTTCATTTTTATCCAGGGCAATTCATTTCACTTATTATCTTTCCAGTTTAAACAATAAAGTAATGAAAGTGTAGATCAATTAATATATAATATATATACTCTCTAATTGAATATTTCAAAAGTATTAAGCAGTAAATCTACTTTTACTTTATTATGGTAATTTATCTGTTGTCACTGTATGTTTCATAAAAAGAAATAATCTGTAATTCCTAAGAAATAGAAATATAACTCATAACAAATTAATGTGAGACCAGTGGCTAAAATTTCAGTTCAATATCTATAATTTCTACATAATTATAATCATTGTGGTATAGCTATGGTGCCATATTTTTCTTCGAATGAATGATTATTTGTCGAATGTATTCATATTTTTAGGATCAGCTTATAATTAAAAGGAGAGATTTTAATTGTTGAAGGAGTAGAAATACTGTGAGTGTAGCCTGTTAGAGGTTTTCATTATAAAAGCTATCAAAAATTCATTTTAGCTATTGGTTTGGATAATGTTAACACAATCTGCAATTTGCACAATTTCAAATCAATGGAGTGTCTGTTTTTAATTACATGAGCACACACACACACACACACACACACACAAAACCTCTGGGAATATATACTAACAAAGACAATACTTTAAAGTAATATACTAGTTATCTATTACTGTGTACCAAATTGTCTATAATTTAGTAGTTAGAAAATATATATTAGTTATATCATAATTCTGTGGCACAGAAAGCTTAATATGGCTTAGATGGACCTTCTCTGTTTAATGTTCTTTCACAAAACTACATGGACTTTGTTATCTTGGAGACTGGAGAAAAGGCTCTGTGGATAGCTGTATATGGCTCTGTCAAATGGTCCAAATACCCATAATTGTGTAGCTCATGGTTGCTTGTAACTCTAGCATTAATGGATCTACTGCCTCTAGCCACCTTGGGAACTTACACTCACATGTACTTACATCTACCCCCATATACACAGAATAAAAATAATTAAAATAAATCTCTAAAAAGTATTTAGAAAATAAATTTGTCATCTACTGGTGGTAGCTCATCTGAATCTGAGCTAAAATACACTTTCAATGATACTTACATGATTACTAGAAGATGTGGTAGCCATAGAAACTGTCCTTGGAAATATCTATGGTCTAGTATATAGGCATGTAGATTTGGTGTTAGATGGCAAAAGTAAGCCATTTTTGAGATAATTAAAATTGTCACTCAACCATTTTTAAGCAAGGAGATTACTACACATTATTTCTTGATCTAATGTCTGCACAATGTGCATTTAGGGTAGAGATAGGGAACAGAATAGTCAGCATGAGAGTAATGCAGATATGATGAAGACTCAGTTGGCCAAGGCTACCTTTGATGATGAGTGGAATGTGGGGATAAGACAGTGATAGGATTTTCATTTATCTTTATGGCTAAATACCAATCCATTGTATATGTATACCTCATTTGTATCATCTATTGATAGTCATCTGGTCTTGTTTCATATCACAGTTACTATGAATAATATTTACATAAACTTGACAATTTATGGTATCTTTGGTATTCAGTTTTAATTTCCTTTGAGCAGATGCCAGAGATAATTTTGAAGGGTCATATTTTATTTCTAGTTTTAATTTAGAGTTAAAAGAAATTTATCACAGTTTTCTACAATAACCAAACTAACATATACTACCACCAACATTGTACAGGTTTTCTTCTTGCTCCCAATCTTGCTATCATGTGTTATTTTAAAATTTTACAATGAGCATTGTAACTGGAATAAATCATATCTCACTGTAGTTTTTTTAAATTTTTTTTATTTTCATATTTTATTTACATTTCAAACGTTTCCCCCTTTCCAGATCTCCCCTTTGGAACCTCCCCATTCCCTCTGCACTCCCCCTGCCTCTATGGGGATATTCTCCAACCCACCTCCCCACCCGACCCCCTACCCACTATCTTCTTCCCTCCTTGACATTCTCCTATACTGGGGGATATAACACCCTCAGGCCCAAGGGCCTCTCTTCCCCTGACAGGTAACAAGACCCTCCTCTGTAGTCTTTGTGGCCAGCACTATGGGTCCCTCCGTGTGTATTCTTAAGTTGGTGGATCAGTCTCCAGAAATATGGGTGGTCAGGCCAGTTGCCAGTGTTGCTACCTCCCTGGGGCTGTACACTCCCTCAGCTCCTTCAGTCCTTTCTCCAAGCCCTCCATCTGGGACCTCGTACTCAGTACTACTGTTCCTGTGAAGTGACTCTTGGGTATTTCAAACTTTTAGGCTAATAACCACTTAACAGTGAGTACATACCACGTTCATTCTTTTGTGACTGTGTTACCTGGCTCAGAATGATGTTTTCAAGATCCATCCATTTGTCTACGAATTTCTATGAAGTCATTGTTTTTAATAGCTAAGTAGTATTCCATTGTGTAAATGTACCACATTTTCTGTATCCATTCCTCTGTGGAGGGACATCTGGGTTGTTTCCAGCTTCTGGCTATTATAAATATGGCTGCTATGCACATAGTGGAGCATGTGTCCTTATTATATGTTAGAGCATCTTCTGGGTATATGCCCAGGAGTGGAATAGCTGGGTCCTCAGGTAGTATTATGTCCAATTTTCTGAGGGTCCGCCAAACTGATTTTCAGAGAGGTTGTATCAATTTGCATTCCCACCAGCAATGGAGGAGTGTTCCACTTTCAGCACATCCTCACCAACATCTGCTGTCACCTGAGTTTTTGATCTTAGCCATTCTGACTGGTGTGAGGTGGAATCTCAGGATTGTTTTGATTTGCATTTCCCTGATGACTAAGGATGTTGAACATTTCTTTAGGTGCTTCTCGGCCATTCGAGTTTCCTCAGTTGAGAATTCTCTGTTTAGCTCACTTCCCCATTTTTTGATAGGGTTATTTGTATCTCTGGAGTCTAGCTTCTTGATTTCTTTGTATACATTGGATATTAGCCCTCTATCAGATGTAAGATTGGTAAAGATCTTTTCCCAATCTGTAGGTTGCCGTTTTGGGTTGCCGTTTTGCCCTAATTACAGTGTCCTTTTCCTTACAGAAGCTTTGTAATTTTATGAGATCCCATCTGTCAATTCTTGACCTTAGAGCACAAGCCATTGGTGTTCTGTTCAACAACATTTCCCCTGTGCCCATGTGTTCGAGATTCTTCCCCACTTTTTCTTCTATTACATTCAGTGTATCTGGTTTTATGTGAAGGTCCATGATCCACTTGGACTTGAGCTTTGTGCAGGGAGATAGGAATGGATCAATTCACAATCTTCTACATGTAGACTGCCAGTTGATCCAGCACCATTTGTTGAAGATGCTGTCTTTTTTCCACTGTATGGTTTTAGCTCCTTTGTCGAAGATCAAGTGACCATATGTGTGTGGATTCATTTCTGGGTCTTCGATTCTATTCCATTGATCAGCCTGCCTATCACTGTACCAATACCATGCAGTTTTTTTTTTTTTTATCACTACTGCTCTGTAGTTCAGCTTGAGGTCAGGGAGGCTGATTCCCCCAGAAGACATTTTTTTGTTGAGGATAGTTTTTGCTATCCTGGGTTTTTTGTCATTCCATATGAATTTGAGAATTGCTCTTTCTAGGTCTACAAAGAATTGAGTTGGGATTTTGATGGGGATAGCATTGAATCTGTATATTGCTTTTGGCAGGATGACCATGTTAACTATGTTAATCCTGTCGATCCATGAGCATAGGAGATCTTTCCATCTCCTGAGGTCTTCTTCGATTTCTCTCTTCAGAGACTTGAATTTCTTGTCATCCAGATCTTTCACTTGTTTGGTTAGAGTCACACCAAGATATTTTATATTGTTTGTGACTATTGTGAAGGGTGTCATTTCCCTAATTTCTTTCTCAGCCTGTTTATCCTTCGAGTATAGGAAGGCTACTGATTTGCTTGAGTTAATTTTGTATCCAGCCACTTTGCTGAAGTTGTGTATCAGCTGTAGCAGATCTCTGGTAGAGTTTTTCAGGTCACTTAAGTATACCATCATATCATCTGCAAATAGTGATATTTTGATTTCTTCCTTTCCAATTTGTATCCCTTTGATTTCCTATTGTTGCCTGATTGCTCTAGCTAGAACTTCAAGTAGTATGTACTAGTATAGGGAGGGAGAGGGCAGCCTTGTCTAGTCCCTGATTTTAGTGGGATTGCTTCAAGTTTCTCTCCATTTAGTTTGATGTTGGCCACTGGTTTGCTGTATATTGCTTTTACTAAGTTTAGGTATGCTCCTTGAATTCCTGATCTTTCCAAGACTTTTATCATGAAGGGATGTTGAATTTTGTCAACTGCTTTTTCAGCATCTAATGAGATGACCATATGGTTTTTTTCTTTGAGTTTGTTTATGTAGTGGATTGCATTAATGGATTTCCGGATATTGAACCATCCCTGCATCCCTGAGATGAAGCCTACTTGATCATGGTGAATGATTGTCTTGATGTGTTCTTGGATTCGGTTTGCAAGAATTTTATTGAGTATTTTTGCACTGATATTCATAAGGGAAATTGGTCTGAAGTTTTCTTTTATTGTTGGGTCTTTATGGGGCTTTGGTATTAGTGTAACTGTGGCCTCATAGAATGAATTGGGTAGTGTTCCTTCTGTTTCTATTTTATGGAATAGCTTGAAGAGTATTGGTATTAGGTCTTCTTTGAAGGTCTCATAGAATTCTGCTCTGAACCCATCTGGACCTGGGCTTTTTCTGGTTGGGAGACTTTTAATGACTGCTTCTATTTCTTTAGGAGTTATCGGACTGTTTAGATGGTTTATCTGATCCTGATTTAACTTTGTTAATTGGTATCTGTCTAGAAACATGTCCATTTCCTCCAGATTTTCCAATTTTGTTGCTTATAGGCTTTTGTATTAGGATCTGATGATTTTTTTAATTTCCTCAGAGTCTGTTAGTATATCTCCATTTTCATTTCTAATTTTGTTAATTTGGATACTGTCTCTGTGCCCTTTGGTTAGTCTGGCTAAGGGTTTATCTATCTTGTTGATTTTCTCAAAGAACCAGTTCTTGGTTTTGTTGATTCTTTGTATAGTTCTTTTAGTTTCCACTTGGTTGATTTCAGCCCTTAATTTGATTATTTCTTGCCTTCTACTCCTCTTGGGTGTATTAGCTTCTTTTTGTTCTAGAACTTCCAGATGTGCTGTTAAGCTGTTAGTGTATGCTATCTCCAGTTTCTTCTTGGAGGCATTCAGAGCTATAAGTTTTCCTCTTAACATTGCTTTCATTGTGTACCATAGGTTTGGGTAAGTTGTACTTTCATTTTCATTGAATTCTAGGAAGTCTTTAATTTCCTTCTTTATTGCTTCCTTGACCAACTTATCATTAAGGAGTGCATTGTTCAGCTTCCATGTGTATGTGGGCTTTCTGTTGTTGTTGTTGTCATTGAAGACCAACCTTAATCTGTGGTGATCTGATAGGAGGCATGGGATTATTTCAATCTTCTTATATCTGTTGAGGTTTGTTTTGTGACCAATTATACAATCAATTTTGGAGAAGGTACCATGAGTTGCTGAGAGGAAGGTATATTCTTTTGATGCAGGATGAAATGTTCTATAGATATCTGTTAAAACCATTTGTTTCATAGCTTCTGTTAGTTTCACTGTGTCTTTGTTTAGTTTATGTTTCCAAGATTTGTCCATTGTTGATAGTGAGGTGTTGAAGTCTCCCACTATTATTGTGTGAGGTGCAATGTGTGCTTTGAGCTTTAGTAGAGTTTTTTTTTTTGTTTTTTTTTTTTTATGAAAGTGGAAGCTCTTGCATTCGGGACATAGATGTTAAGAATTGAGAGTTCTTCTTGGTAGATTTTTCCTTTGATGAGTAAGAAGTGTCTGCCCTCATCCTTTTTGATGAATTTTGGTTGAAAGTCAATTTTTTCCGATATTAGAATGGCTACTCCAGCCTGTTTCTTGGGGCCATTTGCTTGGAAAATTGTTTTCCAGCCCTTTACTCTGAGGTAGTGTTTGTCTTTAATACAGAGGTGTGTTTCCTGGATGCAGCAAAATGCTGGGTCTTTTTATGGATTCAGTCTGTCAGTCTATGTCTTTTTATTGGGGAGTTGAGACCATTGATGTTAAGAGATATTAAAGAATAGTGATTGTTATTTCCTGTTTTTTTGATGTTTTTAATATTGTTTGTGTGGCTATCTTCTTTTGAGTTTGTTGAAAGATTACTTTCTTTTCTTGAGTGTAGTTTCCCTCTTTGCGTTGGCATTTCCCATGTATTATTCTTTGTAGGGCTGGGTTTGTGGAAACATACTGTGCAAATTTGGATTTGTCATAGAATATTTTGGTTTCACCCTCTATGATTATTGAGAGTTTTGCTGGGTATAGCAGCCTGGGTTAGCATTTGTGTTCTTTTAGAGTCTGTATGAGCTCTGCCCAGGATCTTCTAGCTTTCATAGTCTCTGGTGAGAAGTCTGGTGTAATTCTGATAGGTCTGCCTTTATATGTTACTTGCCCCTTTTCCCTTACTGCTTTTAATATTCTTTCCTTGTTTTGTGTATTTGGTGTTTTGACTATAATGTGACGGAAGGAATTAGGCAGATTGCTCTGATCCTCGTACTTTTTAAAAATAATTTTAAAAATTTGTAAAGACACTTTGTCCTATAAAGTCATACTAACAAAGATTGCATGATACTGATGCAAAAGCAGAGATATATACCAATGGAATGAAAAGAAAAAGATCTAGAATAAAGTCCACACAGATATAATTAGCTAATGTTTAATCAAAGGTGTCAGGAACAAATTATAAAAAATATACAAATGTCCAGCACTCATAAGAAGCTCAGAGCTGCCAGACCTAGGGAAAGCAGTGGTTACACTGATTCTTGTTCCAAGGACCCTCTGCCCTTTGTGGCCTTGCTTCTTTATTGCTTTGTACTTTCTCAAAGACAGAGAAGAGAGATCCTGATTGAACCTCACCTGGCAGCTGATGGTACAGGGGCTCATTGGGCCCTTAGTGTTGACATTAAAAAAAAAAAAATGCACGTGCAAACCAGCCAAATTGGTATGGCCTGTATTCTCACAGATCACCTCTATGTTTTCCATCTTATAAAACACCTTGTAGAATTATTCATCCTCTTTATGGCTACTGATAAATTGGGCCAAGAATTTGATGGGATTACTCTGAAGATTCAGATATAGCCAGATCTCATCCTACGGCTAATATGGACAGTATATCAACAAGCACTCCAGGGGCCCACTGAAAGCTTTGTCAAAGCTGTTTATCCCATCTTTGGAAGTCCCAATGCTGGAGGGCACTGGTACTATGCTATCTGTAGGTCATACCTTAATTCTAACTCAGCTCTGTATGAATACTGGTGATCCTCTTCCATTATAACCCAAATTATCTCTGATATTTCCATATACTCCAAGGATGATGAAAAAAACAGATTAGCCCCTGTTGAAAGCTACTGCCTAAGGCTATAAGCCTATAGTTGGGAAGCTAGAATTAAAACTATGTCTATCTGATTTAGAATCATATGGTAGAATATGCCATATTCCATGTTTGAGAAGCAGAAGAGAAGAGACCATGCTATAGTAGCTATGTTTTGATGCCAAACAATAAACATTGCTTATGTTTTATTGGAAAAGAAATTTTTAAATGAATACTTTTAACAGAGCTTCACAGTACTAAGGGACAGGTATTAAATGCAAGTGATCAAGGTCATTTCATGACCATGTGAGAGAGATTTCTAGAGATGTGACACAATAATAAATGACCTTAGTGTTTTCAGGATTTACTCTTGACATCTACCAAGCTATTTCTACATACCCAATCTACTTTACATTGACTCATCTGAGTAAAAGTATCAGAGGAGCTGGATGATATCATTAAATGTACTTGAAAGTGATAGATGGATGTGAGAATCTCATGGCAATCTGTTTATTTTCCAGGTGTAGTTATGTTATAAATTTCCTTTCCATCCTTGAGAAATACCAAGGAACAAAATAAAAACAAAAGGAAGGGAATTTTGGATCCAGAAACTCTACATCTAGCCATCTTCCACATGATTTACTGCTCACAGTACAGGATACAAATAATGGCCATGCCAGCATGTGAAAGCTTAAAATACATTCTAATGAAGATCACATTGTGAACCTTGACAAGGCAGAATAAAATGCAATCAGGATTTAAATGTGGCTAAAATAATAGCTCCTTGGATTCAAGCATGCTGATTAATGGCAGAGACACTTACAAAGTGCTGTTGTCTGTTCATCAGTGTTATTTCTTGAGGAACATTTTGTACAGGACTCAAAAAAAGAGGAATAATAACGTAAGAGAATGCCTGATTCTATAAAATCAACATGACTCCTGTGAAGTGCTTTAGCTACAAATGATGTATATTCTCCAAGACTAACAGATTATTAGCATAAGTTATTTTGACATATTCATATTTCAAATATTTTTGAAATCTTCATCTTTCACAGGAGACTTTCTTGTTTTCCTTATATCTACATATACATGGAAATTTTGTGTTTACTGTATACTCAGCTGTTTTTTTTATGTGGAGCCAAAATTAGCTTTAAAATATAATATTTTTAAAAAGCAGTCTTTGAGGAGAAAAATGTGTTTGAACCTATAAAACAACTTGGAAGTACAACTTATAAATCCAGGAAAGGTTTGCCTGAACAGAATAACAGTAGTATAGTCCTATGATAAATGGGTCTATATGAAACCAAAAAATTCTATATATAAAGGAAAGAATCCTATCATTCAAGCAAAGAGACAGCCTACAAAATAGGTAAAATTCTCTACCAGTTATAGAACAGAAGCTTTGTATCTAGAATATTCAAAGAATCTAGAAGACATAAATGCCAAGGACACAATCAATCTCAAAATAGAGGCATAGAATTAAGTAAAGGATTCTTAGAAGTAATACAAATGACTGAAAAATATATTTTTAATGTTCAACATTCTTATTTATTAGACACATGTGAATTAAAACACTTAGAAATTTTATCTTACCCTAATCACAATGTCTAAGTTTTTTTAATGACTGTGAACAATGACATGAGGAGAAATAGAAACAGTCACTTTTTGTGGGAAAATTACCTGGTCCAGATATTATGAAAAAAATCTATGTAGAGGTTCCTCAAAATGCTAGACACAGATCTACTATATAATCTACCTGTACCACTCCTATAAATCTACTCAAATAATCCCATACTCTCCTGTAGAGATACTTGCTCATCTGTGTTCATCTGTATTCACTGAGGCCAGGGAACAGAAATAGTCTATAATTTACTCAATTTATGAGTAGACAATGAAAATGTGGTATGTATACAAAATGAGGATTTTAATAAGCTTTAAAGAAAAATTAAATTATCAAATAATATCCTAGTGGATAGAACTAGAAATAGTTATACACAGTGAAATAATCGACAAAGAGAATGTATTCTCTTCCATATGTAAGTAATAATTTTAAAGCTGTAGATGTGTATTAAAATTGGAGTAACAATGTAAGTCAGAAAAGTATTGAAGGGATGAGAAGTCAAAGGTTAGGCATAGAATATTGGTGATAAGAAGAAAGAATGGGGAATAATGAAACAGGAATTGTTAAAAGGAACATAGGAAAGCTGAGTAGAGGAAGGAGTATGGGAATTAATAAAAGCCACAAAGGATCTCTGTTTAAAAATATAACTATATCTATATGTGTGTTTGCAGGGGTTGGTATCATACAAACATGAGTGTAGGTACCAGCATAGGTAAGAAGAGGGTATCAGCTTCTCTGAAGATGGAGTTGTAGGTGGTTATAAACTACTTGTGTCGCTACTGGGAACTGAACTCAGGTACTCTGGAATAGCAAAAAATATTCTTAAGACTTTTGGAAAAGCCATATGAAAACCTACTAATGTAGAAGCTTCTTACAATATTCATGTATATTACATATATACAACCCTGTAGCAGGAAAAAAGCCTTCCCCAGATAGCACAGGATACCAAATAAAAAGCCAAATGTCCCCACTGCATGTGATGGGGTGACCAGTGAGCTGAACGTTAAGTGAACAAATTAAACAAACCAACCAACCAACCAACCAACAAACAAATAAATAAATAAATGTGAAATGCCAGACATTAGTTACTTCTTTTTGTCCCATAAATTCTCCTAATATTATAGGCTATTGACATTTTACTTACTTGCCTTCATGAACTTGATAAGATCCTATTTCTGAATATATTGTATCCTAGTAAGGGGTCAATATTGCTGTAATGAAATATCATGGCAAAAAGCAATTTGGGGAAGAAGGGTTTATTTGTCTTAACATATCAACATCATTCTCTATTATTGAAGGAAGTCAAGACAGATGCAAGATAGGAACCTTGAGACAGGAGCTAATGCAAATCACTGACTTGATCACTCTGGTTTCCTCAGCTTGCTTTCTTATATAACCCAAGACCTACTAGCCCATGGATGTTCCCACCCACAATGGACTGGGCCCTTCTACATCAATCACTAAAAAAAAAAAAAAAAATGCTCTAGAGGCTTTCCTACAGCCCAATCTTATTTAGGTATTTTCTTAATTGAGGTTCCCTCCTCTCAGATGAATTTAGCTTGTGTCGGGTTGACATAAAATATTCAGCACACATTGCATACTTGAGTAATGGGCCATGAATAAATCAAGCTGGCACTGAACTGATAGGTTAATTCTTGCTACATAGTTTTCATAATGCAAAAAAAATGAGATATACAGAATACTATGGGGGGGGACAAACATAATTAACAATTTTAACCATCTATGAATCATAAATTCTAGAATGACTGGCCAAGCAAGACATTCCCATTGGTGCAATAGTGCCACAAATGTTATGAAAGTAGCAAATCATATTTTTAAAATTTAAAGCCTGTTCCATAAGATGAAATTTATTCCTGTTACAGTTAGTTTTGTCAAGGACAAGTGACTGGCCAACTAAGAACCTAAGAACTTTGTTAAATGATAATAGTATTAAACTTCTTAAATTCTTAGCTTTATACCCCTAAAAGAAACTTCTTTGTTCCATAGACATCTATTAACACAGATACAAACAATCAGTCAGTATCTTAAGGACAAGACACTGGGACCAGTCAACTCTAGATGGGATATCTATTATTACACCCTATGACTTAAAAAGAGATGCTCCACCACCATAAGTCTGGGTCTTTTGAGTACTTAGTACCCAGTTGGCAGCTGTTTGAAAAGAGTTATTAGGTGTGGTATTTTTATTTCACACTTAAGGTTTCAAAAACCTTTCCCCATTCACAATATACTCATTGTTTTCTGTGAATTACATATGAGCTTTCACCTGCTGCTTTAGCACCATTTCTGACTACTACCATGATGGTGTTGATGGATTCTTATCCCTCTGCTACTGAAAACACCAAATAAACTCTTTATTCTATAAATTGCCTTGGTCATTGTGTTTTGTCAGAGCAATAAAACAGTAACTAATACAGAAGTTGTTACCAAGAATTGGGCTATTGCTGTAATAGGCATGATCATGTTTTTTGTTTTTGTTTTTTTGGGTTTTTTTTTTTTTAATGGATGACTTTGGAACTTTGGACTGCAAATATGGTTGAAATATGTAAGCATTTGGAATCATAGTTTAAAGGGCCATCTTAGTAGGATCCCTAAAAACCATGCCAAGAACTATGTGGTCTGTGTAGGCATAGTTCAAGTGGCTTAATAGGGACAAAGGACTTTAACAGCAACCGGGCTAGAGGTTATTCTTGTAAAACATTGGCAAAAAATGTAGCTTCTTTCTGCCATAGTTCTGTGAACTTGTCTGATGCTAGAATAAAAAGTAATCTTTGGTAGAACTTTTCAAGACAGGCTAACATTGATAGGCGTGTGATTATTAGTAATCACAGGTAAACAAACCTACAGTGAAAAAAAGGTAATTGCGGTAGAAAGAAATATTAAATATATTGTTTGAGGAGTCAAAGTGCACTAGAAAATTTAACATTGAGAGCAGGGCTTGTGCTGAAAGTGATAAGGAGTGTAAAAAGGTACCCAATTTAAAATAAAATAAAAAGAGGATTGCCATCAGGACAAGTTCCTGACTAACTAAACTTTCTACTTGTGAAAAAATAAGTCCTAAGGAATTTTCTGTTCAAAAATACAGCAGTGAATGAGAGCTGCTGCTAATTTGATTCAGCAGACACAGTATCCATTCCAAGCAGGCAGCTAAACTTGGCAATGCCTTCCATATGGTTCTGGTTTTAGAATCCTAAGGCATCCATGAGTAAAGGGATTATGGAATATTCTTCCATGGTTAAGATTGCCACAGCGCTCCCAGGAAATAAGCCACCAACCAAAGAGGACCCATGGCTCCAGCTGCATATATAGCAGAGGATGGCCTTATCTGGCACCAATAAGAGGGGAGGCCCTTGGTTCTGTGAAGGCTTGATGCCCCAGTGTAGGGGAATAATAGGGTGGTGAGGGGGGCGTGGGTGGGTGAGTATGTGAGCACCCCCATAGGAGCAGGGGGAAGGGGATGGATAGGAGATTTGGTGTGGGGACACCAGAAAAGGGGATAACAGTTGAAATGTAAATAACTAAAATATCCAATAAAAATTTTTATCATAAGCTGAAAAGCATATGCATATGATGTTTCCCCATAATACATAATAAATAAATTTAAGTTTTTGACTTGGGATACTAAAACTTAATTATAAAAAATAATAAAATAGAACAGTGATAATAATATATATATAAAAAAGTATGCCACTGAGTCCAGAAAATATATGCCAGTGAAATCTGTATATCAGTGGTTTTCAATCTTCCTAATTCTACGACTTCTTAATACATTTCCTCATGTTGTGGTGACCCTTAACCATAAAATTACTTCATTGCTCCTTCTTAACTTTAATGTTGCTACTGTTATGAATTCTAATATAAGTATCTAATATGCAGAGTATCTGATATAGGACCCATGTGAAAGTGTTGTTTGACTCACAAAAGATCTTAGCTCACAGGTTGAGAACCACTGCTCTACAAGAAGGCTCGGAGAAGGCAAGTCTCAGAGAGGCAACTGTCTAAGCTGGGACATTGAATCTTGGATTGCATTAGAGATTCCAAGACATTACACTAGCCAAAGATGTGGGGTTTCTGTAAGGAGATCTGCACACAAGCAGGGAAACAGTCCAAGAGAGAGATGTAATTTGAAGGCCATGAAGCTGTAAAGGCAGAGTCAATTAAGCTATTTGACATAGGACATGAGAGTTATACAATTTGGAATTCCACATGCTAGATTTTTGTATTGTTTGGTCCGGTATTTACTCACTATTTTTTGATTCTGTCCTTCCAGAATGGCAGTATACATTCTGTACCATCATATGTTGGAAGCGTGTTATTTTTATTATTATTTTTACTAGAGTTACAGTTAATAGATTGCTCTGAATCTCAGAAGAAACTTTCAAGTTTTAAATAGTATTGAAACTGTGAAATATTATGGGAGACTTTTGAATTTTGATGGAATGCATTAAGCATTACAATATGGCCAAGAGACCATTAATGCCAGGGATTGGAATATAGTCGTTTGAATGAGATGTCCCATATAAATATTAGGGATCTGATCACTTGGCACCCAGTTGATAACTAGCAAGGATTAGGAGGTATTGAAGATGTGTGACTAATTATAGACTTAAATTTTCAAAATTCTCCTGCCATCCCTAGAATACTCTGTGTCCTGTTTATGAATAACTATGTGAGCTCTTAGCTGCTGTTCTCATACCATGTCTGCCTGTTTGGTGCTATGTTCCCCTGTGATAACTATGGATCTTATCCCTCTTGGAACGTAAGTCCAAAATAAAAATTTTCTTAAGTTGCCTTGATAATGGTGTCATATCAAAGTAACATAAAAGTTATTAAGATACAGCCTTTTGTCCCAAGGCTCAGGAATCTTCATGAAGAAAGGAGCAGAAGGAGTACAAGAGCCAGGAAAAGTGGGTGAATACAATAAAACTGTTTCCTGGGTATGAGAAGGCCGTTGTATACATGAACTCAGAGCCACTCTCATGCTATACTGGAGACCAGAATGATAACAAGCCAGCCAAAAACTGGGAATGAGTGGAAGAGCTAGCTAATGAAGTCTCTAGAGAAGGAGCAAATTGCAATTGATTATTTCTAGGGAAGGGAAATTATGTTTTCTACAGATATGTGTTCCTTCAAAGGCTACCTATGTACATAGATCTACATGTATACACAAATTTGTGGTGACAAGTAGATTCAATGGTTTCAAAACAAAAGGATCACATGATGTTTAGAGGGGTAGTGATGGTTATATGTGGGTGTACTGGTGAAGAATTGGAGGGAAGGGAATAGGGAATGAGATGCATTATATCATTTTCAATTTTAAAATCTTAAATTTCAAATTAAATACAGAACTACAAAAGGCTGTTGGAATCCACTTATAAGCATTTACCATTTTATGTTTGAAGCACAAGACAGTATTTAAATAAATTCATTCATGTACACTGAGCTATTTTTAGGCTGGGTCACATGAGATATTGTTGATTACATGATAAATATTAGTTGTTAGGGCAGAAATAAAATTGTTTACAGTCATAAAACTAAGTCATACACACACTAAGATGATCATCCATTACTTAAAATAAATTCAAATTAATTGATTCATTATTGTGCTTTTCATGTAAGACTGTTTTGACTTATTTTACAAGAGGAAACACTAATAATGATGATGGAATTTCAGTGTACTGACATATCATTAAGTACATCTCTGATAATACTTACTATTAACATTTTGAGGAAGCACATGTAGATAGTCAACTATGCTATGGCTTTGATTTAATTTCTAACTAAAATTTTAGTGTTTTCATTGTAAGAAAGAGTGCATTGGAACCAGTGAACTAGACAACTCCATGGGTAGAACAAAAGGTTTACAGGGAATTAAACTGTCAAGGCTACCTCTTTGGGGAGGGGAAAGCAGAGAAGCAAGACATCACAAAAGCAAATTGATTTTATATGACAGTCAGCAGGTTTGGGATCGTTGACCAGAAACTAGATGCATTTTCCAGAGATAGTTGGACTTTGGTGGAAAATTAAGGTAGATAATGTTTTTCTGTTTGTTTGTTTTTTTGTTTCTGTAAACAGAAACACACCTTCGGGCTTCTTCTGTTTAGGACATTGTAATCAGTTCTCCCATTTGGAGCAGGGAGAGGTTCTCACATTGGATATATCTGTCATTTGTAACATGTTTAAATAAAAAGAAAATGAGGAAACTGAAAGAAATGGAACATTGCAAGAAAAAGAGTAGATCAAATTCATTTATAATTTCATACAGCAATTATGTGTGGCCTATAATGGTATACTACAAAAACAAAATGAAAGCCAACAGACTTAAATTTCAAATTCCAAATAGTGTTACCGTTAATGATTGCTATTTACTACTGAGACCCTGTATCTCAATGTTCTTTTTCTTTAAATGAACCATTGAATAAACATATGCTTCCTAAATCAACTATGATTCACATTGTAGTCTGTGTAGCTTAAATACAAAGAAGAGGACTGTTCAAAGCAAGGTAGGAATTACTAATATTTTGAATTCCCAACTAAACTCTTTTAGAGACTAAAATACTTGAAATATGAAGGATAACATGATATACATCAGTAAAGAGCTAAGTATATCAGTTTAGGTAACATGCCATACTGAACAAATAAGCCTTTTAAGAACATGTTATGCATACCCAAAAATATGGGACACAATGAAAGCAGTGTTAAATGCAAAACTCACAGTTCTGAGTGCCTCCAAAAAGAAACTGGAGAGAGCATCCATTAGCAGCTTAACAGCACACCTGATAGCTCTAGAACAAAAAGAAGCTAATACACCCAAGAGGAGTAGAAGGGAAGAAATAATCAAACTTTGGGCTGAAATCAACCAAGTAAAAACAAAAAGAACTATACAAAGAATCAACAAAACCAGGAGCTGGTTCTCTGAGAAAAATAAACAAGATAGATAAATCCTTAGCTAGACTAACCAGAGGGTACAGAGACAGTATCCAAATTATCAAAATCAGAAATGAAAAGGGAGATACAACAACAGAATCAGAGGAAATTTTAAAAATCACCAGATTCTACTACAAAAGCCTATACTCAACAAAACTGTAAAATCTGGATGAAATGGACAATTTTTTAGACAGATATCAAATACCAAAGTTAAGTCAGAATCAGCTAAGCCATCTAAAGAGTCCCATAATGTCTAAAGAAATAGAAGCAGTCATTAAAAGTATTCCAAAGAGGACTAGATGGGTTCAGTGCAGAATTCTATCAGACCTTCAAAGACCGAATACCAATATTCTTTGATCTATTCCACAAAATAGAAACAGAAGGAACATTACCCAATTCATTCTTTGAGGCCACAATTACACTGATACCAAAACCTCACAAAGACCCAACAAAGAAAGAAAACTTCAGACCAATTTCCCTTATGAATATCAATACAAAATACTCAATAAAATTCTTGCAAACCGAATCCAAGAACACATCAAGACAATCATTCTCCATGATCAAGTAGGCTTCATCCCAGGGATGCAGGGATGGTTCAATACCCAGAAATTCATCAACGTAATCCACTACATAAACAAACTCAAAGAAAAAACCATATTATCATTTCATTAGATGCTGAAAAAGCATTTGACAAAATTCAACATCCCTTCATGATAAAAGTCTTGGAAAGATCAGGAATTCAAGGCCCATACCTAAACATAGTAAAAGCAATATACTCCAAATCAGTATCCAATATGAAACTAAACAAACTTGAAGCATTCCTACTAAAACAGGGACTAGACAAGACTGTCCCTTCTCTCCCTATCTATTCAATATAGTACTGGAAGTTCTAGCTAGAGCAATTAAAAAACAAAAGGAGGTCAAAGGGAAAAAAAATGGAAAGGAAGAAATAAAAATATCACTATTTGCAGATGATATGATCCTATACTTAAGAGACCTGAAAAACTCCACCAGAGAACTGCTATAGCTGATAAACAACTTCAGCAAAGTGGCCAGATATAAAATTAACTCAAACAAATCAGTATCCTTCATATATTCGAAGTATAAACAGGCTGAGAAAGAAATTAGGGAAATGACACCCTTCACAATTATCACAAACAATGTAAAGTACTCGGTGTGACTCTAACCAAACAAGTGAAACATCTGTATGACAAGAATTTCAAGTCTCTAAGGAAAGAAATCAAAGAATACCTCAGAAAATTGAAAGATTTCCCATGCTCATGGATTGACAGGATTAATATAGTTAAAATGTCCATCCTGCCAAAAGCAATCTACAGATTCAATGAAATCCCCATCAAAATTCCAACTCTATAATAACCCTATCAAAAAATGGGGAACAGCTAAACAGAATTCTCAAGTGAGGAAATGTGTAGGGCTGAGAAGCACCTAAAGAAATATTCAACATTCTTGATCATCAGGGAAATGCAAATCAAAACAACCCTGAGATTCCACCTCATACTAGTCAGAATGGCTAAAATCAAAAACTCAGGTGACAGCAGATGCGGGCGAGGATGTGGAGAAAATGGAACACTCCTCCATTGCTAGTGGAAATGCAAGTTGATACAGCCTCTCTGGAAATCAGTTTGGTGGACCCTCAGAAAAATGAACACAATACTAACTGAGACCCAGCTATTCCACTCCTGGGCATATACCCAGAAGATGCTCCAATATGTAATAAAGACACATACTCCACTATGTGCATAGCAGCCATATTTATAATAGCCAGAAGCTAGAAACAACAGAGGAATAGATACAGAAAATGTGGTACATTTATACAATGGAATACTACTCAGCTATTAAAAATAATGAATTCATGAAATTCTCAGACAAATGGATGGATCTTGAAAATACCATCCTGAGTGAGGTAACTCAGTCACAAAAGAACAAACATGGTATGTACTCACTGATAAGTGGTTATTAGCCCATTTGGAATACCCAAGATTCACTTTACAGCAATCATAGGACTGAGTGTGAGGTCCCAGATGGAGGATTTGGAGAATGGACTGAAGGAGCTGAGGGAGTTTTCAGCCCCATGGAGGGTGCAACAGTGGCAACTGGCCTGACCCACCTGTTCTCCTGGAGACTGGACTACCAACAAATGAATACACATGGAGGGACCCATGGTTCAGGCCACATATATGGCAGAGGAGGTCCTTGTTGGTCATCAAGGGGAGGAGAGGCCCTTGGGCCTGAGGATATTAGATGCCCCAGTACAGGGGAATGGCAAGGGGAGAAGACAGGAGTGGGTGGGTGGGTGGTGGTATACCCTCATAGAGGTAGGATTAGTGGGGAGGGGATAGGGAGACATGGAAAGGTGAAAACATTTGAGATGTAAATAAAGTATCAAAAACTTAAAAAAAGAACATGTTATGTAAATGAATAAAATTATTCCATATATATTGGCCCTTGGGTTGTTTATTTTTCATAGAAGATTGTGATTCTTTAGCTTAAGAGCCTTCTGACAATAAACCACACGCACTCATTTAAAATATAACCCCAAATAAGTAAACTCTATAGCTATTTATCCAGTATGTTTTACACACCTATGAAATTGCATATCAGTTAGCTGTAGATAACATAATTCCTAGATGTAAAAGGTTCCCGTACACTGTTATCTTTCAAAGTTTGTTGACCTAGAAATTTTCTGAACTACTTATGAGTGACATTACTTGTTCATGTAAGCAATGTTTTTCCCTCGAAATTGCCATGTCCTCTTTCTCTTCTGTATGGTGTTAGGACCTCACAACCTTTGTGAAGTCTCATGATGTTAGGACTTTCCATACATTTGAACTTATTAACCAAGTGTCACCAAAATGTCACTTTAGTCTACGAGCAAGATGTGAGGGTAGAAAATGTATACAAATGATGTTATAAATAATAAAACAAAATGTAGATTAATAAATACTACAAAATAATGAAACTGCTATAATTCAAAATAGTATAACATAGGAAAAACACAACCAAGACATTTAGAATATAATGAATATACTTATGAAAGAATGAAAATTGCTAGGAAAAGATCTGGAGTGTTCATAATATCTCCTTTTTATGAGCTGTTGAAATAATAATGTATATGAGCAACAAGGTGCCATAAAATAGAAAAATCAAACAGCATTGAGAAAATATATACATAAATACATCAAATTTTTAATCATTATTTCATCATTAATATATTCCAAAATAATTGATTTATTCCATTATTCAACTAGAATGAAAAGCATGAATTGTATTGATTTGTTACTACAAATCTAGCTTATCCCAAATGTGTAAGGTCCATGGGGTGTCAAGAGGTATACTTTACAAATCTTCCATTAATAGACAACCTTTTATCAAAAAGTTGCAGGATGTGAAAAAAAAGGTCACTTCTTTTTCCCATTTCCTAACAATTATATAACTCTGATATACAAAGCTGATAAACCTCATACAATAAGGGACAGTAATAGGTGAAGCTTGGTTGCATGTATATAAGACTACTGATCATTTCCTAACTTATTTTAGAATTGCAATTTAAGTACAATATACTTCAGAAACTACATATAGTTCAACACTAGTCAACAAATTGATAAAACTAAGAGATCAAACAAGTAAAATAAAATAGCAGTTTATCGATACATATACTTATCATGGAATTCATATGCAACCTTAACAAAAGGATATCAAAAGGTATGAAAAGAGTCAGTGAGCATAAATTTATAGTTAAATAGAAGTGAGATATTTCACTATTGTGGATGCCAAGAAGTGTATGCTGATAGGAGCCTGATATAGCTGTCTTCTAAGAGGCTCTGCCAGTGTCTGACAAGTACAGAGGCAGATGTTCATAGCCAACCATTGGACTGAGCACAGGGTCCCCAGTGGAGAAGTTAGAGAAAGGACTGAAGGAACTGAACGGGTTTGCAACCTCATAGGAAGAACAACAATATCAACCAAACAGATCCCCCAAGAGCTCCCAGGGACTAAGACATCAGCCAAGGAGGGACCCATGGCTCCAGCCACTTATGTAGCAGAAGATGGCCTTTTTGAGCATCAATGGGGGTGGGGGTGGGGGAGAAGCTCTTGGTCCTGTGAAGGTTAGATGCACCAGAATAGGGGAATATCAGGTCAGGGAGGTGGGAGTGAGTGAGGAGGAGCACCCTCATAGAGGCAGGGGGAAGGGGGATGGTATAGGGGGATGTGGGAGGGGCGAAACTGGGAAAGGGGATAATGTTTGAAATGTAAATAAAGAAAATATCCAATAAAAATCATTAAAAAAGAAGTGAGATATTCTGATTTGCAGTTTGATACGGTGAATATAGATAACAATATTACAGTATAAATTTTAAAATCTAATGAAAAGGATTTGGAGACTTCTTACTCTAACAAAAAGTAAATGTTTTAGAAGACATATGTGTTTAATTGGAATTGAGTATTGCATTACACAGTATTTTAAGTATTCATAAAATGTTCACAGTTTTCTTCATGGATATTTCATTAATTTCATTGTATTACCTTGAACACATTTGCTTTTAAACATCAGACAAGAATAAATTAATGTGTGTATGTAACTTGTTTTAAATAAAATAAATGAATAAATGGCAATTGAATATAAAACATACATATTGTTTTGGTTTTCTTATTGTTATTACATACCTTTGAATATGTTATAAAGTTTGTTTTAAATAGCGGCCAAGGAAGACAGAGCAAGATAAAGGTAGGAATATATGGAGAGATAAATAATAGTAATGATCTTTCAACCATATTCTTGGAGGTGTAGTCTTGGTGTTTTTTTTTTAAGATACAAATGTGGAAAAGTAGGGAAGTATATTAAATCTAGAAAGAGTTATACAATTAAAGATAAGTATAATTTCAAAATATGGGGAAGTGTTCCTCTTTCTCCACATCCTCGCTAGCATCTGTTGTCACCTGAGTTTTTGATCTAAGCCATTCTGACTGGTGTGAGGTGGAATCTCAGGGATGTTTTGATTTGCATTTCCCTGATGACTAAGGATGTTGAACATCTCTTTAGGTGCTTCTCAGCCCTTCAAGTTTTTTCTGTTGCGAATTCTCCGTTTAGCTCTGTTCCCCATTTTTTGATAGGTTTATTTGATTCTTTGGAGTCTAACTTCTTGAGTTCTTTGTATACATTGGATATTAGCCTACTATCAGATGGAGGATTGGTAAAAATCTTTTCCCAATCTGTAGGTTGCTCTTTTGTCCTATTGACAGTGTCCTTTGCCTTACAGAAGCTTTGCAATTTTATGAGGTCCCATATGTTGATTCTTGATCTTAGAGCATAAGCCATTGGTGTTCTGTTCAGAAACTTCCTTTGTGGCCATGTGTTTGAGACTTTTCCCCACTTTCTCTTCTATTAGATTCAGTGTATCTGGTTTTATGTGGAGGTTCTTGATCCACTTTGACTTGAGCTTTGTACAGGGAGAAAGGAATGGAACAATTTGCATTCTTCTATATGTTGACCTCCAGTTGAGCCAGCACCATTTGTTGAAAATGCTGTTTTGTTTCCACTGGATGGTTTTAACTCCTTTGTCAGAGATCAAGTGACCATAGATGTGAGGGTTCATATCTGGGTCTTCAATTCTATTCCATTGATCAACCTGCCTGCCACTGTACCAATACCATGCAGTTTTTATCACTACTGCTCTGTAGTACAGCTTGAGGTCAGGGATGCTGATTCCCCCAGAAGTTCTTTTATTGTTGAGAATATTTTTTGCTATCCTGGATTTTTTGTTATTACAAATGAATTTGAGATTTTCTCTTTCTAACACTATGAAGAATTGAGTTGGAATTTTGATGGGGATTGCATTGAATCTGTTGATAGCTTTCAGTAGGATGAAAATTTTTACCACATTAATTCTGCCTATCCAAGAGCATTGGAGATCTTTCCATCTTCTGAGGTCTTCTCTGATTTCTTTCTTCAGAGTCTTGAAGTTCTTGTCATACAGATATTTCATTTGTTTGGTTAGAGTCACATCAAGATACTTCATATTGTTTGTGACTATTGTGAAGAATGTCATTTCCTTAATTTCACTCCCAGCCTGTTTATCCTTCAAGTATAGGAAGGCTACTGATTTGTTTGAGTTAATTTTGTATCTGACCACTTTGCTGAAGTTGTTTATCAGCTGTAGCAGATCTCTGGTGTTTTTCAGGTCACTTAAGTATAGGATCATATCGTCTACAAATAGTGATATTTTTATTTCTTCCTTTCCAATTTGTATCCCTTTGACCTCCTTTTTTTGTCTAATTGCTCTAGCTAGAACTTCAAGTAGTATGTAGAATAGATAGGGAGAGAGAGGGCAGCCTTGTCTAGTACATGTTTTTAGTGAGATTGCTTCAAGTTTCTCTCCATTTAGTTTGATGTTGGCTACTGATTTGCTTTATATTGCTTTTACTGTGTTTAGGTATGGACCTTGAATTCCTGATCTTTCCAAGACTTTTATCATGAAAGGATATTGAATTTTGTCAAAGGCTTTTTCAGCATCTAATGAAATGATTATGTGGTTTTTATCTTTGAGTTTGTTTATGTAGTTGATTATATTGATGGATTTCCGGGTATTGAACCATCCCTGCATCCCTGGGATGAAGCCTACTTGATCGTGGTGAATGATCATTTTGATGTGTTCTTGGATTCTGTTTACCAGAATTTTATTGAGTATTTTTTTTTTATTTTCATATTTTATTTACATTTCAAATGTTTCCCCCTTTCCAGATCTCCCCTTTGGAACCTCCCCATTCTTTTTTTTATTGAGTATTTTTGCATCGATATTTCTAAGGGAAATTGGTCTGAAGTTTTGTTTCTTTGTTGGGTCTTTACGAGATTTTGGTATCATTGTAGCCTCAAAGAATGAATTGAGTAGTGTTCCTTCTGTTTCTACTTTGTGGAATAGATTGAAGAGTATTGGTATTAGGTCTTCTTTGAAGGTCTGATAGAATTGTGCACTCATCCCGTCTGGTCCTGGGCTTTTTATGGATGAAAGACTTTTAATGAGTGGTTCTATTTCTCTAGGTGTTATGGGACTATTTAAACGGTTTATCTGATCCTGACTTAACTTTGGTATTTGGTATTTGTCTAGAAAATTGTTCATTTCATACAAATTTTCAAATTTTCTTCAGTATAGGCTTTTGTAGTGGGATCAGATGATTTTTTTAATTTCCTCAGAATCTGTTGTTATATCTCCCTTTTCATTTCTGATTTTGTTAATTTGGACACTGTCTTTGTGTCCTCTGGTTAGTCTGGCTAGGGGTTTACCTATCTTGATGATTTTCTCAATGAACCAGCTCCTGGTTTTGTTGATTCTTTGTATATTTCTTTTTGTTTCTACTTGGTTGATTTCAGCCCATTATTTGATTATTTCCTGCCTTCTACTCCCCTTGGGTGTATTAGCTTCTTTTTTGTTCTAGAGCTTTCAGGTGTGCTGTTAAACTGCTATGTATGCTTTCTCCAGTTTCTTTTTGGAGGCACTCAGAGCTATGAGTTCTGCTCTTAACACTGCTTTCCTTGTGTCCCATAGGGTTGGGTATGTTGTACTTTCATTTTCATTAAATTCTAGGAAGTCTATAATTTCTTTCTTTATTTCTTTCTTGACTAGGATATCATTGAGTAGAGCGTTGTTCAGCTTCCATGTGTATGTGGGCTTTCTGTTGTTGTTGCTGCCATCAAAGACCAGCCATAATCCATAATGATCTGATAGAAGGCATAGGATTATTTCAAACTTCTTATATTGGTTGAGGTTTGTTTTGTGACCTATTTTATGATCTGTTTTGGAGAAGTACCATGAGGTGCTGAGAAGAAGTTATGCTCTTTTGATTTAGGATGAAATGTTCTATAGATAGCTGTTAAATCCATTTGATTCATAACATCTGTTAGTTTCACTATGTCTCTCTTTAGGTTGTGTTTCCAAGATTTGTCCACTGATGAGAGTGTGGTGTTGAAGTCTCCCACTGTTATTGTGTGAGGTACAATGTTCTCTTTGAGCTTTAGTAATGTTTCTTTTATGAATGTGGGTGCCTTTACATTTGGAGCATATATGTTCAGAATTGAGAGTTCTTCTTGGTATATTTTTTCAAAATATTTGATGATTATGAAGTTTTCTTCTTTATCTTTTTTGATGACTTTTGGGTGAAAGTTGATTTTATTCCATATTAGAATGGCTACTCCAGCCTGTTTCTTGGGAATATTTGCTTGGAAAATTGTTTTCCAGCCCTTTACCCTGAGGTAGTGTTTGTAACACAGAGGTGCATTTACTGGATGAAGCAAAATGCTGGGTCTTGTTTATGGATCCAGTCTGTCAGTCTATGTCTTTTTATTGAGGAATTGAGTCCATTGATTTTAAGAGATATTAACGAATAGTGATTGTTGTTTCCTGTTATTTTCAATGTTATTTTTATGCTTTTGTGGCTATCTTCTTTTGAGTTTGTTGAAAGATTACTTTCTTGCTGTTTCTAGGGTGTAGTTTCTCTCCTTGAGTTGGCGTTTTCCATCTATTATCCTTTGTAGGGCTTTGTTTGTGGAAACGTATTGTGTAAATTTGGTTTTGTCATAGAAAAATTTGGCTTCACCATCTATGGTAATTGAGAGTTTTGCTGGGTATAGCAGCCTGGGCTGGCATTTGTGTTCTCTTAGAGTCTGTATGAGATCTTCCCAGGATCTTCTAGCTTTCATAGTCTCTGGTGAGAAGTCTGGTGTAATTCTGATAGGTCTGCCTTTATATGTTACTTGACCTTTTTCCCCTCCTGCTTTTAATATTCTTTCTCTGTTTAGTGCATTTTGGTGTTTTGATTATTATGTGACGAGAGGAATTTCTTTTTTGGTCCAGTCTATTTGGAGTTCTGTAGGCTTTCTGTACATACATGGGCATCTCTTTCTTTAGGTCAGGGAAGTTTTCTTCTATAATTTTGCTGAAGATATTTACTGGTCCTTTAATTTGGGAATCTTTACTCTCTTCTATACCTCTTATCCTTAGGTTCTGCCTTCTCATTGTGTCCTGGATTTTCTGGATATTTTGGGTTATGAGCTTTTTACATTTTGCATTTTCTTTGACTGTTGTGCCAATGTTTTCTATGTTATCTTTTGCATCTGAGATTCTCTCTTCTATCTCTTGTATTCTGTTGGTTATGCTTGCATATATGACTCCTGATCTCTCTCCTAGGTTCATATCTGGTTTTATATGGATTTCTTTTATCCACTTCATTTTGAACTTTGTATGAGGAGATAAAAATGGGTCAATTTACGTTCTTCTACATGCTGACTCCTAGTTAGACCAGCACTATGTTTTGAAGATGCTGTCTTTATTCCTTTGGATGGTTTTGGCCTTTTTGTCAACTATCAAGTGACCATAGGTATGTGGGTTTATTTCTGAGTCTATAATTCTATTCCATTGATCTTCCTATCTGTCTCTGTACTAATATCATGTTGTTTTATTACAGCTCTGTAGAACAGCTTGAGGTCAGGGATGGTGATTCCCCCAGAAATTCTACATCCACTTTTGAAATCAATTTGGCAGTTACTCAGAATGTTGGAAGTATTTCTACCTGAATAGCCAGCTATACAATACCTGGGCATATACCAGGAAGACTCTTCAACACCTAACAAGGACACATGCTCCACTATGTTAATAGCACCCTTATTTATAATAGCCAGAAGCTGGAAAAAAAACCAGATATCCCTCAATGGAAGAATGGATACAGAAAATGTGTTACCTTTACACAGTGAAATACTACTCAGCTATAAAAAAATGACGACTTCATGAACTTCATAAGCGAATGGACAGAACTAGGAAATATCACTTTGAGTTAGGTAGCCCAGAACCAAAAAGACATACATTCATGTACTTACTGACAAGTGGATAGTAGCCCAAAGCTCAGAATACCCATGATTAAACTCAGACCCTATGAAGCTTACCAAGAAGAAAGGTCAATATTTGGATGCTTCAAATCCACTTAGAAGGGGGAACAAAATAATCATGGGAAGCAGAGGGAGAGAGAAACCTGGGTGGGAGAGCAAAGGGGCAGGACAAAATGGTAGGTCCATGTATGGGAATAGACAGGAGAGAAGTCCAGAGGGCCAGGAGAACTAATAGAAATAAGTAGCAGTTGGGGGTAGAGAACTTGGGGGAACCACTAGAAATTTTCAGACACCAGGGAATTGAGAGGCTCCCAGGACCCAACAAGGATGACATTAGTCAAAATAACTAACTGTAGGGAGATAGAATCTGAAGACACCAACTCCAGAAGATAGACACAGCCTCCAATAGAGGAATAGGGCCATCTACACATCTAAAATTTCTTAACCCAGAATTTTCCTTTTCTAAAGAAAATGCAGGGACAAAAATGGAGCAGAAGCTGAAGGAAAAGCCATCCAGAGACAGCCCCATATTGAATCCATTCCTTTGGCAGACACCAAACCCCGACACTATTGCTGATGCCAAGATATGTTTGCAGAGACGAGCCTGGTATGGCTGTACTCTGAGAGGCTATGCTACCACCTGACTAAGACAGATGCAGATATTCCCAGCCAACCACTGGACTGAGCCTGTGAACCTTAGTGGAAGCGTTAGGGGGAAGGATGAATAAATTGAAGGGGATGGCAACCTCATAGGAAAAACAAAGGTTTCAATTAACTGTACCCCTCAGAGCTCCTAGGGACTAAACCACCAACCAAAGAGTATACATGGGCTAGCCCATGGCTCCAGCTACGTATGTAGCAGAGGACTGCCTCACCTGGCATCAGTGGGAGGAGACGAGTTTGGTCCTGTGGAGGCTTGATGCCCTAAGAGAAGGGGAATCCTAGAGGGATGGGGTGGGAGTGTATAGGTAGGTGGTGGACCATCCTCTTAGAGGAAAAGGGGAGGAGGATGGGTGGAGGGTTTCTGGAGGCAACACCAGGAAGGAGGACAGCATTTGAAATATAAACAAATAAAAAGATTAATAAATAGAAAGAAACAAAAATAATTATCATTAAAATACATTTTATTAAAGTCTGAAAAAACTAATAAGCTTTAAACATGAAAATAAATATGAAGGAAGGATATCAATGAGCTCATAGTATTAAAGAAGTGCAAACAACATCATGTTGGTTTTTCAAGTCCCTCTGTGCTTTGTCATGTAATAGCAGGTGAGGCAATAGGGTGAAAAAGAGAGAGTTACATGGCCAGAACGGAAGCCAGAGAGTTAGATTTCTACTCATATTTGAATTTCTACAACAACTAGCTGTCACGGTGACTAATGAGGGAGGAACAAGAACTTTTCTAATCTTTCCTTAGGGAAATGCCTCTAATAATCTAATTGTTTTATACTCAAATATTAACTCTTTTTGAACATATCATAAATGCAGTCTCTGCTTCATTTTATTTTTCTTATTTATATTAAATAATTTTTAGGTAACTCTCAGATCCAAAAGAACATGCATGGCATGTACTCACTGATTAGTGAATATTAGCCAAAATGTACAAAATATCTAGGATACAACATACATCAGAAGTGTAACAAGCAGAAAGGCTCAAGTGACAAGTCTTCAATATCACTTAGAAGGGGGGAAATAACCAGGAGAAGCAGAGTAAGGCAACAATTTGAGTGGGAGAGAGAAGGGGGAGGGGAAAAAGGGAACAAAATCAGATGTGAGGGGAGGGGACAGGAAAGAAGCCCAGAGGGCCAAGAGAATGAATGGAAGTAAGCAACCTGGGGGAGTGAGAGGTCAGGGGACCCTCTAGAAAGTACCAGAGAGAGGTGAGACACTCTCATGACTCATTGGGGGTGACTTAAGCCAAAATGCCCAACATTATGGAAAAGGAACTTGAAGAGTCTACCTCCAGTAGATAGACAAGGCCTCAAGTGTAGAGACAGGTAATTACCCACAGTCAAAATCGGTGACCCAAAATTGTTCCTATCTGAAAGAACTGCAGGGACAAAAAATGGAGAAGAAACTGAAGGAAAGGAGGTCCAATGACCAGCTCAACATAGGATCCATCTAATGGGGGGATACCAAGGACTGACACTACCATACTATGGTGTGCTTACAGACAGGAGCCTGACATAGCTGTTCCTCTGAGAGGCTCTACAACTGACTGAGACAGAAGAAAATTGGTTGGATTTTAAAAAATTTTTTCATGTTCTTTTTATACATGTTCCTTATTTGTATGTCCATTTGCACAGGCTAATTTTATGTCAACTTGACATAAGGTAGAGTCATCTGAGAGAAGAGAATATCAATTGAGAAAATGACTCCAAAAAGTTCTGAATTAGCTATTAAAAATCACTCCATCATGGACTCAGCAACAGCAGCTCCTGCCCCAAGGTTCTTTTCCTGTTTGAGTTCCTTCCTCAACTTCTATAATGGCCTAAAATGTGAAAGTGTGTATAAATCAAACAAACTCTTTCCTCTACAATTTGCTACTGGTCAATCATGATGTTTCATTACAGCAACAGTAACCTAACTTAGACAGTGCATTAAATTATTTATCCAGTTTGACCTAGACATTTATATGTAATTTTAATTCATTTATTTTTTTCTACATCACATCAAGTAAGTTTTACTATATACTTCTAATATGCTTTGGAAGGCAATAGCTAAAATGAGTTATTTCTATTCAAATTATTTTGATAATCCACATCAATAAAATATATTGGATCTGTGAAAATCTTGTATTTATATTGATGTAAACTTTTTTTTCTTTTTTTTAATTGGATATTTTCTTTATTTACATTTCAAATGTTATCCCCTTTCCTAGTTTTCCCCCTCCCAGAAAAGCCTTATAACATCACCTTGCACTTGCATCTATGAGGGTGTTCCTCCAACCAACTACCTACCCACTCCTGCCTCTCCACACTGGAATTCACCTACACTGGGGCATCTATTGAGCTATCATAAGACCAAGGACCTCTCCTCCCATTATTGCCTGACAAGGCCATCCTCTGCTATACATGCAGCTGGAGTCATGGGATCCTCCATGTGTACTCCATGGTAAGTGGCTTAGTCCCTGGGAGCTCTAAGGGGTCTGGTTGGTTTATATTTTGGTTCTTCCTATGGGGTTGCAAACCCCTTCAGCTCCTTCAGTCCTTTCTCAACTCTTCCATTGAGGACCCTGCGCTCAGTACAATGGTTGGCTGCACGCATACACCTCTGTATTTGTCAGGCTCTGGCAGGGCCTCTCAGGAGACAGCTAATATCAGGCTCCTTTCAGCAAGCACTTCTTGGCATCCACAAAAGTCTCTGGGTTTGGTAACTGTATATGGGATGGATTCCCAGGTGAAGCAGTCTCTGGATGGCCTTTCCCTCAGACTCTGCTCTACACTTTGTCTCAGTATTTGCTCCCGGGAGTATTTTGTTCCCTTTTCTAAGAAAGACCTAAGCACCCACATTTCGGTCTTCCTTCTTCTTGAGCTTCATGTGGTCTTTGAATTGTATCTTGGCTATTCGGAGCTTGTAGGCTAATATCCACTTATCAGTGAGTGCATACTGTTAGCATTCTGTCTAAACTCCACCCCACAGTTACCTGGCAACAGCCAGGTAGGCCTGACCCACTATAAAAAGGGCTGCTTGCCCCCTCCCCTCTCTCTAGCTTCTCTTGCTGTCTTGTCTTGCCTCTTGCCTTCTTGCCCCCCTCTCTCCACGTGGTCATAGCTGGCCTCCACTTCTCTATTCTTTCCCCCTCTCTGCTTCTACTGCCCTCTTAACTCCCCTCCGCCTGCACTGAATAAACTCTATTCAATACTATACCATCATGTGGCTGGTCCCTTACGGAAAAGGGATACCAGGTAGTGGTGGCAGTGGCGCATGCCTTTAATCCCAGCACTTGGGAGGCAGAGGCAGGTGGATTTCTGAGTTTGAGGCCAACCGGGTCTACAGAGTGAGTTCCAGACAGCCATGGCTACACAGAGAAACCCTGTCTTGAAAAACCAACCAACCAACCAAACAAACAAAAAACAAAACAAAAGGGCCCACTGAGGTACCTTATTCCCCCATACCTAAGCACACACATACACACACACACACACACACACACACACACACATAGAACATATTCTTATAACTTTTTATATTTTTATAAACATATCACATATCACATATCATGTGTGTTCTTTTGTGATTGGGTTACCTCACCCAGGGTGATATTTTCTTGTTCCATCCATTAGCCTAAGAATTTCGTGAATTCATTTTTAAGAGCTGAGTAGTACTTCATTATGTAAATGTATGACATTTTCTATATCATTACTCTGTTGAAGAACATCTGGGTTCTTCCAGCTTCTGGCTATTATAAATAATGTTGCTATGAACATAGCGGAGCATGTGTCCTTGTTATATGTTAGAGAACCTTTTGGGTATATGCCCAGGAGTGGAATAGCTGGGTCCTCAGGTAATAATATGTCCAATTTCCTGAGGAAGCACCAGATTGATTTCAAGAGTCATTGTACCAGCTTGCAATCTCACCAGCAATGGAGAAGTGTTCCTCTTTTTCCACATTCTCGCCAGCATATGCTGTCACCTGAGTTTTTGAACTTAGCCATTCTGACTGATGTGAAGTGGAATCTCAGGGTTGTTTTGATTTGCATTTTCCTTATGACTAAGGATGTTGAACATTTCTTTAGGTGCTTCTTGGTCATTCTATATTCCTCAGTTGAAAATTTTTTGTTTAGCTCTGTACTCCATTTTTAATAGAGTTATTTGGCTCTCTGGAGTTTATCTTCTTGAATTCTTTGTATATATTGGATATTAGCCATCAATCAGATGTAGGATTGGTAAAGATCTTTCTCCAATCTGTTGGTTGCTGTTTTGTCCTATTGACAGTGTCCTTTGCCTTACAGAAGCTTTGCAATTTTATGAGGTCCCATTTGTCAACTCTTAGAGCATAATCCATTGGTGTTCTGTTCAGGAAAATTTTCCCTGTGCCATGTGTTCGAGGCTTTTTCCCAATTTCTCCTCTACAAGTTTCAGTGTATCTGGTTTTATGTAGAGGTTATTGATTCACTTGGACATGAGCTTTGTACAAGGAGATAAGAATGGGTTGATTTTTATTCTTCTACGTGCTCACCATCAGAGTTGAACCAACAACATTTGTTAAAAATTCTGTCTTTTTTTCCACTGGATGGTTTTAGCTCCTTTGTCAAAGATCAAGTGACCATAAGTGTGTGGGCTCATTTCTGGGTCTTCAATTCTATTCCACTGATCTACCTGCCTGTCTCTGTACCAATACCATGCAATTTTTATCACTACTGCTCTGTAGTACAGCTTGAGGTCAGGGATGCTGATTCACCCAGAAGTCCTTTTATTGTTGAGAATAGTTTTTGCTATCCTGGGTTTTTTGTTATTCCAAATGAATTTGAGAATTGCTCTAAGTCTATGAAGAATTGAATTGGAATTTTTATGGGGATTGCATTGAATCTGTCGATTGCTTTTGGCAAAATTATTTCAAGCTTCTTGTATCTGTTGGAACCTATTTTGTGACCAATTATATGGTCAATTTTTGAAAAGGTACCATAAGGTGCTGAGAAGAAGGTATATTCTTTTGTTTTAGGATGAAATGTCATATAAATATCTGCTAAGTTCATTTGGTACATAACTTCTGTTAGCTTCACTCTGTCTCTGTTTAGATTCTGTTTCAATGATCTGTCCATTGCTGAGAGTAGCATGTTGAAGTCTCCCATTATTATTGTGTGGGGTATGATATGGACTGTGATCACTAGTAAAATTTCTTTTTTGAATGTGGGTGCCCTTGCACTTGGAGCATAGGTGTTCAAAATTGAGAGTTCATCTTGGTTGATTTTTCCTTTGATGAGTATGACATGTCCATCTTTATCTTTTAAAATAACTTTTGATTGAAAGTTGATTTTATTCGATATTAGAATGGCTACTCCAGCTTGCTTCTTGGAACCATTTGGTTGGAAAATTGTTTTCCAGATTTTTACTCTTAGTAGTGCCTGTCTATGTCACTGAGGTATGTTTCTTGTATGCAGCAAAATGCTAGGTCCTGTTTATGTATCCAGTCTGCAAATCTGTGTGTTTTTATTTAGGGAATTGATTCCATTGATGTTAAGAGATATCAAGGAAAAATGATTGTTACTTCCTGTTACTTTTGTTGTTAGAGGTGGAATTATGTTTGTGTGGCTATATTCTTTTGGGTTTGTTGAAGGACGGTTACTTTCTTGCTTTTTCTAATGTGTAGTTTTCCTCTTTTTGTTAGCATTTTCCATCTATTATCCACTGTAGGTCTGGTTTGTGGAAAAATATTGTATAAATTTGGTTTTGTCAAGGAATATCTTGGTTTCACCATCTATGGTAATTGAGAGTTTTGCTAGGTATAGTAGTCTGTGCTGGCATTTGTGTACTTTTAGCGTCTGTTTGAGATATGTTCAGGAACTTCTAGCTGTCATAGACTCTGGTGAGAAGTCTGGTGTAATTCTGATAGATCTGCCTTTATATGTTACTTGACCATTTTCCCTTACTGCTTTTAATATTCTTAATTTGTTTTGTGCATTTGGTGTTATTATTATTATGTGACAGGGGACATTTCTTTTCTGTTTCAGTCTATTTGGAGTTCTGTAGGCTTCTTGTATGTTCATGGGCATCTCTTTCTTTAGGGTAGGGAAGTTTTCTTCTATAATTTTGTTGAAGATATTTACTGGACCTTTAAGTTGGGAATCTTCACTCTCTTCTATACCTATTATCCTTAGGCTTTGTGTTCTCATTATTTCCTGGATTTCCTGGATGTTTTTGG
The DNA here is from genome assembly GCA_019843965.1 of Rhynchomys soricoides. NCBI lineage: Eukaryota > Metazoa > Chordata > Mammalia > Rodentia > Muridae > Rhynchomys > Rhynchomys soricoides. Next base: position 1,898,334 of record JADRCH010007458.1, on the reverse strand, counting down.
TCAGGAGCTTTTTGCATTTTCTATCACTCTTGTGTCAATGTTTTCTATGGTATCTTCTGCCCCTGAGATTCTCTCTTCAATCCTGTATTCTGTTGGTGATGCTTGCATTATGACTCCTGATCTTTTTCCTAGGTTTTCTAATGCCAGCATTGTCTCCCTTTGTGATTTCTTTATTGTTTCTATTTCCATTTTTAGATTTTAGATGATTTTGTTTATTTCCTTCACCTGTTTGATTGTGTTTTCCTGTAATTCTTTAAAGAAATTTTATGTTTGCTCTTTAAGGGCTTATACCTGTTTACCTGTGTTCTCCTGTATATTTTTAAGGGAGTTATTTATGTCCTTCTTAAAGTCCTCTATCATCATCATGAGAAATTATTTTAGATCTGAATCTTGCTATTCTGATGTGATGGTGTATCCAGGACTTGCTATGGTGGGAGAACTGGGTTCTGATGATGCCATGTAACCTTGGTTTCTGTTGCTGATGCTTATATGCTTGCCTCTCAGCATCTGGTTATCTCTAATGCTACCTGCCCTCGCTATATCTGACTGGAGCCTGCCCTTCCTGTGACCCTGGTTGTGTCAGACATCCTCAGAGTTCAGCTTTCTCTGTGATCCTGTGATTTTGGGATTCTGTGATCCTGAGATCCTGGGTGTGTCAGTGCTCCTAGGAGTCAAGTTGCCTCTGGGACTCTGAGATCCTGGTGTGATTAAGCTCCTGAGATCCTGTGATCCTGGGCATGTTGGAGCACCTGATATTAGAGCTTCCTCTTGGTGTTGTGGGACTGGTTGAGGATTTAGTGCCTTAGATCTGCTCAGGGCACTGGCTCAGACTGGAAGGAACCTGTGCCATTGGCCACGTGGGGTTCCTGCATCCCTGGATCCCACTATTCCCAGTTACTCCTTGTGTTGGGGCAGATGTTGTGGCCTCCTTACTTCTGATCTTATGATTCTGGGCATGTTAGAGCATCTGGGAGTAAAGCTTCCTCTGGGTGTTGTGGTCCTGGCTGCAGAGTTAGCACCCTAGGTCTGCCTTTTTCAATGCAGTTTAACTCAAGCTGTAAGTAAATTTGACAAGCTCTGTTAATAAGACAATATCGAATCTTTGTATTATACAATTATATTTGTTCTATTTATCTCAGCATTCACTATATTTTATTATGTAATAAAAATATAAATATAATTCTTCCAAATAGTAGTTATAAATATTCTATTGGATTTGTTAGTATTTGTTAATATTCACCTTATACGTTTTATAAGACTAAAATATTTTGAATTTCAGTTGGTTTTAATATTTTGTTGCTCATGTATAAAACAACTGTTTTGCTGAAAATAATAACCTAAGGTTAGCCAAGTTGTTTACTGGTTTTAGTATTTGGTCTGAATATACACATAGAATAGATTAATTAATTAATTAATTAATTAATATCCCAATCAAAGAATCCCCTCTCCCCTTTCCTCACAGTTTTCCCTGCTCTCTTCCCCTTATCCCGTTCACACCTCCCTTTCTCCCCAAAGAAGGGGAGTCCTCTATAGTATATCAATCCACCTTGACCTATGAGATGCAGTAGGACTCAGCACATCTTCTCCTATTGAGGTTAGAAAACGCAGTCCAGTAAGGGGAAAGGGATCCAAAGGGAGGCAACAGTCAGAGCCAGCCCCTGTTCCAGTTAGAGAACCCACTTGAAGACCAACCTGGACATCTGCTACATATTTGCAGGGGGACTAGGTTCGACCATACATACTCCTTGGTTGTTCTTTCAGTTTCTGGGAGACCATTTGGGCTCAGGTTAGTTGATTCTTTAGGTATTCTTGTGTTGTTGACCCCTCTGGCTCTTTGAATCCTTCCTCCTGCTCTTATATAAGATTTCCCAATCTCTGCCTAATGTTTGGCTGTGGCTTTCTGAATCTGTTTCGGTTACTAGCTAGATGAAACCTCTCAGTGGATAGTTATGCTAGGCGTCTGTTTGCAATATAACAAAATATGATTAATAGTGTTAGGGGTTGGCTCTCTCTCAAGTCAGGCCAGTCATTGGTGGGTCTTTTCTTCAATTTCTGTTCCATCTTTACCCTTGCACATCTTGTAGGTAGGGCAAATTTTAGGTTTTAGTGTTTGTGGGTTAGTTAATGTCCCCATCCCTCCATTGGAAGTATTACCTGGTTATAGGAGGTGACCATTTCATTTTCCATGACCCCTTTTGCTAGGAGTTTTAGCTGGGGTCATTCTCAAGGATTCTTGAGAGTTTCACTTGTCTTTGGTTTCTGGCACATTCCACTAATTTTGGTTTTCTCTCTTCAGTCTTCCACACTTTTTGTCACCTCTGTTCCCTTCCACATACCCTCCCCTACTTTCCATCTACCTCTGATATCTATTTTATTTCCCCTTCTGAGTGAAATTCAATCATACTCATGTGGGCATTCCTTGTTGCTTAGACTCATTGGGTCTGTGGATTGTAGCATGGCTATCCTGTATTTTATGCTTAAATTTCCATTTATAAGTGAGTACATGTGTGTCTTCTGGGTTAGTTCACTCAGAATGATATTTTCTAGTTCCATCCACTTGCCTGCACACTTCATGGTGTCCTTGTTTTTAATACCTGAGTAATATTCCATTATATAAATGTGCCACATTTTCTTTATTCTTCTGTTAAGGAGTATTTCAGTTATTTCCAGTTTCTGGCTATTATGAATAAAGCTACTTTGAACATAGTTGAAAAAATATCATTATGGGGTATTGAAACATCTTTTAGCTATATACCCAGGAGTGATATAGCTAAGTCTTATGGTAGAGCTATTTCTAATTTCTAAGATACTACCAGATTGAATTCCAGAATGGTTGTACAAGTTTGTACTCCCAACAGCAATATAAGAGTGTTCTCCTTGCTCCACATCGTTGCCAGCATGTGTTGTCCCTCAAGTTTTTAATCTTAGCCATTCTGATGTGTTTAATATGGAATCTCAGAATCATTTTGATTTGCATTTCCCTGATAACTAAGGTCATTTATCATTCAAGTGTTTCACAGCCACTAGAGATTCATTTGTTGAGAATTTTCTCTTTAGTTCTGTATTCCATTTTTAAATTGGGCTGTTTGGTTTGTTTGTGTCTGACTTCTTGTGTTCTTTACACATTTTGGATATCAGGCCCCTGTCGACTGTAGACTTAGTAAAAATACTTTCCCATTCTGTAGTTTGCTATTTTGTTTTATGTTTTTTGGCTTACAGAGGCTTCTCAGTTTCATGACATCCCATTTTTAATTGTTTATCTTATTGCCTGAGCCATGGGTGTTCTCTTCAGGAAATTGTCTCCTGTGCCAATGCATTCACATCTATTCTCCACTTTTTCCTCTATCAAAATTAGTGTATTCTATGTTATGTTAAGGTGTTGATTCACTTGTACTTGAATTTTGTGCAGAGTGATAAATATGGAACTGTTTATATTCTTCTACATGCAGACATCTAGGTAGACCAATTGTGGAAGATGCTTTTTTTAAATCATTAATGGATGTGTGTTTTTTTTTCCTTAGGGGTTATAGATCTATTTAAATTGTTTACCCAATCTTTATTTAATTTTGGTAAATGCATCTTTCATTTAGATTTTCCAATTTTATAAAGTACAGGTTTTAGAAGACCTAATTCTTTGGATTTCCTTGGGGTCTACTGTTATGTCCCCTTTTCATTTCTGATTTTGTTAATATTAGGGTACTGTTTCTCTGACTCTTATTTAGTTTGGCTAAACATTTGTCAACTTGTTGATTTCCTCAAAGAACCAACTTTTGGTTTTGGTTGATTCTTTGTATTGTTCTTTGTTTCTAATTTATTAATTGTAACCCTGAGTTTATTTTCTATCTATTCCTCTTGGGTGTATTTTCTTCTGTCTGTTCTAGAGCATTCAGTTGTGCTATTAAGTGGCTAGTATGATATCATGCCAATTTCCTCATGAAGGCAGTGAGTACTATGTACTTTCCTTTTTCCCCTACTTATTTATGTCCAACAAGTTTGAGTATTGTGATGGTTTGTATAGGTTTGGCCCAGAGAGTGGCACTATTAAGATTAGTGGACTTGTTTGAGTAGGTGTGTCACTGAGAGTATGGGCTTTAAGACCCTTGTCCTAGCTGCCTTGAAGTCAGTCTTCAGATGGAGATGTAGAACTCTTAACTCCTCCTCCACTAGGGATGCCTAGTGTCTTAGACAGGGTTTCTATTCCTGCACAAACATCATGACCAAGAAGCAAGTTGGAGAAGAAAGGTTTTATTCAGCTTACACTTCCCCATTAGTATTCAACACCAAAGGAAGTCAGGACTGGAAATCAAGCAGGTCAGGAATCAGGAGGTGATGCAGTAGCCATGGAAGGATGTTTCTTACTGGCTTGCTTCTCCTGGCTTGCTCAGCTTGCTTTTTATAGAACCTAAGACTACCAGCCCATGGATGGCACAACTTACAATGGGCCCTCCACTCTTTTTTTTTTGTTTTTGATACGTTATTTACTTTTCAAATGTTTTCCCCTTTCCAAGTTTCCTCTTTGGAAACCCCCTATCCCATCCCTCTTCCCCTGGCTCTATGAGGGTATTTCCCCAACCAAACACTAACTCTTATCTTCCCTCCTGGGAATTCCACTATACTGGGGCATCTAACATTCTCAGACCCAAGGGCCTCTCCTCCCACTGATGGCCACCAAGGCCCTCCTCTGCCACACATGGATTGGCAGGATTAATATAATAAAAATGGCCATCTTGCCAAAAGCAATATACAAATTCAATACAATCCCCATCAAAATTCCAACTCAATTTTTCATAGACTTAGAAAGAGCAATTCTCAAATTCATTTGGAATAACAAAAAACCCAGGATAGCAAAAACTATTCTCAACAATAAAAGAACTGAGGAAATCAGCATCCCTGACCTCAAGCTGTACTACAGAGCAGCAGTGATATAAACTGCATGGTATCGGTACAGTGACAGGCAGATAGATCAATGGAATAGAACTGAAGACCCAGAAATGAACCCACCTACGGTCACTTGATCTTTGACAAAGGAGCTAAAACCATCCAGTGAAAACAAGACAGCATTTTCAACAAATGGTGCTGGATCACCTGGAGGTCAACATGTAGAAGAATGCAAATTGATCCATTCCTATCTCCCTGTACAAAGCCTAAGTCCAAGTGGATCAAGGACTTCCACATAAAACCAGATACACTGAATCTAATGGAAGAGAAAGTGGGGAAAAGTCTCAAACACATGGCCACAGGGGAAAAGTTCCTGAACAGAACACCAATGGCTTATGCTCTAAGATCAAGAATCAACAAATGGGACCTCATAAAATTGCAAAGCTTCTGTAAGGCAAAGGACACTGTCAATAGAACAAAACGGCCACCAACAGGTTGGGAAAAAAAATCTTTACCAATCCTACATCTGATAGAGGGCTAATATCCAATATATACAAAGAACTCAAGAATTTAGACTCCAGAGATCCAAATAACCTTATCAAAAAATGGAGAACAGAGCCAAACAGAGAATTCTCAACTGAGGAGACTCAAAGGGTTGAGAAGCACCTAAAAAAATGTTCAACATCCTTAGTCATCAGGGAAATGCAAATCAAAATAACCCTGAGATTTCACCTCATACCAGTCAGAATGGCTAAGATCAAAAACTCAGGTGACAGCAGATGCTGGAGAGGATGTGGAGAAAGAGGAACATTCCTCCATTTTTGGTGGGATTGCAAGCTGGTACAATCACTCTGCAAATCAGTTTGGTTGACCCTCAGAAAATTTGACAAAGTACTACCTGAGGACCCAGCTATACCACTCCTGGGCATATACCCAGAAGATGCTCAACATATAATAAGGACACATGGTCCACTATGTTCATAGCAGCCATATTTATAAGGGCTCTCCCCTCTTGATCACCAACTGAGAAAATGCCTTACAGCTGGATCTCACGGAGGCATTTCCTCACCTGAAGTTCCATTCTCTGTGAGAGCTCAAGTTTGTGTCAAGTTGACATACAAAACCAGTTAGTACATCTGGGTACTGCCATGCTCCCACCTTAATGATAATGGATCGAACCTTTGAACCTGTAATCCAGTCTCAATTAAATGTTGTCCTTATAAGAGTTGTGTTGGTCATGGTTTCTTCTGTTCAGAACAGTAAAACCCTAAGTAAAACAGAAGTTGGTACCAAGGACTGAGGTATTTCTCTGAGAGGTCTGAAAAATGCTTTTGTTTGGAAGAATGTGGATTTTGGAACTTTGGATTTGGAATGCACTGGAATGCTTTATGTGGGGTTTAATGGGCCATCCTAGTAGGAATATGGAATGCTTTGTTACTGAGAGTGACTTGAAATGTGGATACCTAGCTCAAGAAGTTTCAGAGGAGATAGCTTTTAGGATATGGCCTAGAGACTATTTTTGTGATATTTTTGTGAATAATATGACTGCTTTTGCCATTGTCCATAGAGTCTGCCTGAGGCTAATCTGAAGAGATTTAGATTAATTGCTTTGCAAAAGGTAGTCTTAAAACAACCTGGTATAAATTCTGTTGTTTGGTTGGTAAAGTTTACTCTTATGAAGAGCATTTTAATGAAAAGGAACAAGCTGAGAAAGGAAACATAAAATGTATGGTTCAAGTAATAATAAAAGTGAAATTGGGATGTGAAATGGAGCTGAATTCTGTGTTCAAGGATATAAAAACCTTAAGGGAGTAGGAGTATCAGTACAATATCCCACCAAGCTAAACTTATTGTTGTGCTTCCAGTTGAACAAGCAATAGTTTGTTTTGGACTTTTAATCTAGAATAAACTATAATCCAGATCTTAAGGTTGAAAGACACAACTTTTTATCTGGATCTTGAGGAATAGTGGCCATGAAAAGTTTAAGCCCAGGTATGATGCTACATACTTTTAATCTCAGGAGACAAAGCCATTCAGATCTGTGAGTTCAAGGCCATCCTGGGACAAGGCAAGTTCTCAGTGAAGAACAGCTTAAATCTAGGCATGGTGATACATGCCTTTAATCCCATCATTCAGGAGACAGAGCCTGGTAGATCTCTGAGTTCAAGGTCAATCTACTGAGCAAGTTCCAGAACATCCAATCATAAGCAGTAAGGGAGTTGGAAAATAGAAATCTGGCAAAAGAAAAAGGCATGGGTTGGAGGGGGCACATGTTCCAGGCCCAACAAGCAGCAGAATATGGCAGCAGCTTCGGCCATGTGGCTCTGGCTTTAGAGTCAAGAATGGAAGTGACTACTGGGTCAGTTGATGCTGGCTAGCAGGAGCTAAGAAATTAGTGGTGATAAAGAAGAGACCAGCATCACTGAGGTGAAGTCTTCTGGGTAGTGTTTTCTGAGAGTACAAAGAAGCTGTGTTCCAGAGATAGCCAAGGTTATACCTCATGCTGCAGCTGTACTGGTAATTGTGTGAGAATTACCCACATGGTACTGATTTGAAGATATAAAGGGATCATGGAGAGCAGCTGAGGCTTGGCACTGTGAGATGCCTGGGAAAGCCATTGGTAAAGGTGCAGCCTCAATTGCAGCTGATGGCTCAGGCCTGAAAAAGCCATGAAAAGATGTTGAGGTTTGGCACCATGAAGAGAGCCTTTGAGAAGCTATTGGTGAAGCCTAGTTTCAGTTGAAGATCCTAGCATATTGGAGGTGCCAATACCATGGGACGATCATCTAGAACAGCAGCAGCAGTGGAGTGGATTCAACCTAAACCAAGTGTTCTACAGAAGGCAGAGCTGGAGAAATGACCCAAGCCCTTTGGAGGAGCCCAGAAGATACTGTGTAGATTCCAGATATTGGAACAAGAAGCTGTGAAGCTGAAGTTGCTTTGGAGACTCCAAGATGTTCAAGATGCCAGAGCCATGGGCTATCTGCTAAGGAAAGCTGCTAACAGGGAGCAGAACCAGCCCAGGAGAAAGAAATTCATTGCAGTCAACAAAAATGAAAAAGGAGTGGCGATCTGAAGACTGCTTTGAGATCATACATGGAGATGCAGAGTTTGGAGTTTGCCCACTTGGTTTCTTGTCTTGCTTTTGGGATTACAGTTAAGTGCTTGGATGAGTCTCAGAAGAGACTTTGAACTTTGGACTCTTAACATTTTTGAGATTTTTGACATTTTATAATCTATATTTTGCTATAGATTATAGGGACTTTGGAAGTTGGACTTAATGTACTTTTATTTTTTTTTTTTAATAATGCTATGGTTAGGTATGGCCCCTGTAGACTCATTTGCTTGGACAAGCCTATGGGGACCAGAGAATGGGATGTGATGGTTTGTATACTCTTGTCCCAGGGAGTGGCTCTATTAGGAGGTGCGGCCTTTTGTAGTAAGTATGTCGTTGTGGGTGGGGGCTTTAAGACCCTCATCCTAGATGCTTGGAAGTTAGTCTTCTCCTGTTTGCTTTCAGTTGAGATGTTGAACTTTTATCTCCTTCTGTGCCATGCTTTTCTGGGCACTGCCATGCTCCTACCTTGATGATAATGTACTGAATCTCTGAACCTATAAGCCAGCCCCAATTAAATGTTGTCTTAAGGAATTTTCTTGTTCATGTTGTCTATTCATATCAGAAAAACTCTAAGACAAGTATGCTGTGCCTTCATTTTCAATGAATTCTAGAAAGTCTTTAATTTCTCTATTTCTTATTCCACAAAGTAATCATTGAGAAGAGACTTTTTCAGTTTCCATGAGTTTGAAGGCTTTGTGTTTTTTTCCATTGTCATATAAGTCCAGATTTAATCCATGATGGTCTGATAGGATACATCTGGTTCTTTCAAATTTCTTGTATCTTTGTGACCAAAGTATATGGTCAATTTTGTAGAAAGTTCCATGATGTAGTGAGAAGAAGAAATATTCTTTTGTCTTTGGGTGAAATGTTCTATAGATATCTGGTAGGTTGATTTGATTCATAATGTATGCTATTTTCATTATTTCTCTCTTTAATTTCTGTCTGGATGACATGCCCATTGGTGACTATGAGGTGTTGAAGTCTTCCACTATTAATATGTCAGGTTTGAAATATGATTTAAACTTTAGTAATTTTTTTAATGTGGTGCCCTTTCATTTGGGACATATTCAGAATTGAGATATAATCTTAATGGATTTTTACTTTGATGAATAAGAAATGTAGTACCCTATCTCTTTTGATTAATTTTTTTTAAAGTTTATTTTATTAGATATTATATTAGCTACACCAGCTTGTTTATTAGGTCCATTTCCTTGAAAAATCTTTTACTAGCCCTTTATTCTGAGGTAATGTCTATTGTTGATGCTGATGTGTGTTTCTTGTATGCAGCAGAATGATGGATCCTCGTTTTGCAGCCATTCTGTTAGCCTGAGTCTTTTTATTAGGGAATTGAGTTCATTAATGCTGAGAGATATTAAAGATGCATGATTGTTATTTCATGTTATTATGATACTGGCAGTGATAGTGTGTGTGTGTGTGTGTGTGTGTGTGTGTGTACTTTCCTTTTTTTGTTTTACTAGTATAGAATTATCTATTTCCTGTATTTTCATGGGTAGGGTTAACCTCCTTGGATTAGAGTTTTCCTTCTAGTATTTTCTGCAGTGCTGGACTTTTAGATAGATACAGTTTAAATTTGGATTATCATGGAATATCTTATTTTCTCCATCTAAGTTATTACAAGTTTTATGGGTATAGTAGTTTGTCTGGCATCTGTGGTCTCTTAGGGTCCATAAGACATCTGCCCAGGCCTTCTGGATTTTAAAGTCTCTGTTGAGAAGTCTGGTGTAATTCTGATAGGTCTGCTGTTATATGTTACTAGGCCCTTTTCTTTTGTATCTTTTAATATTGTTTCTTTCTTCTGTACATTTAGTGTTTGGATTATTATGTGGCTCAAGAATTTTCTTTTTTTGGTGCAATCTATTTAGTGCTCTGTAAGCTTCTTGTATGTTTATAGGCATGTCTTATTTTTATGTTGGGGAAATTTTATTCCTTTTGAAAATATTTTCTGGGGCTTGGAGCTAGAACTCTTCTCTTTCTTCTATTCCTACCATACTTAGGTTTGTTCTTTTTACATTATCCCAGATTCCTTGATGTTTTGTGTCAGGATCTCTTTAGATTTAACATTTTCTTTTACTGATATATCAGTTTCTTTAATTCTCTTTTGTACAACAGAAATTCTCTATTCCATCTCATGTATTTTGTTGGTGAAGCTTGCTTCTATAGTTCCTGTTCTTTTACATCCATAGGTTTTTCATCTCCAGGATTCCCTCAGTTTGTGTGGTTTTTTGTTTGTTTGTTTGTTTTTTGTTTTGTTTTAATTTCCATTTTCAGATCTTAGACAGTTTTATTCATTTCCTTTACTGGTTTCATTGTATTTTCTGTATTTCTTTAAAGGATTTATTTTTTTACCCTTTAAAAGACTCTATCTCCTTTGTAAGGCTGGACTTAAGTACCTTTGTTTGTTTGTTTGTTTGTTTGTTTTTGTGCTTTGCCTGTATTAGGATATTCAGGTCTTGCTGTAATAAGATAGCTGAGTTTTGGTGTTGCCATTTTGTTTTGACTGTTGTTGATTGTGTTCATATGCTGGTCATTAGCCAAATAGTTGTTTCTGATGTCAGAAGGACCCCTTCTGAATTAAGGCATAGCTATGGGATGAACAAAGGAGCTCAGGGAACAACATGTAGCAAATAACTGCTGAGTGTGCCTCAGGGCGACCTGGCAGGCAAGGAATTGAGGGTAGGCATCTAGTTTAACTGTTATTAGGACTGGTATGCCTCCTTTGAAGGCAGTCAGAGCAGTGGCCTCAATGAAGTAGCTCAGGGGACAGAGGACAGCTCACTGATCTAGAATTTATTTCCCTTCTTTATTTCTGTTTCCTATTTTTATTTCCTTTTTCTTATGTACTCTATAGAACCTCTCATATGTTAAGATGTAAGAATTGACATTTAGGGGATACTCATGATATTATCTTAATAAAATGTTTACATGAATTTTCAGAATCTATTACTGAGATATTTAAAATGTACCTTTGAGTGCTCAGTAGGTTCTTTGTAACCACCATTTTACTCTCACCTGCTTTGAAATTAGCTTTCACAATGGGTATATATATATATATATATATATATATATATATATATATATATATATTCTGACATTTAATGAGTTTACTCTTCATGCACATAATAGTGCAATGGTTATTATAAACACCCACCCTCTCAAATCTCCCTCCCACACATAATAAATTTGTATCCTTTCTATATGTCTCTTTCCCACATTCATAACATTTTGTTGTTGGTGTTTATTTTCTGATTCACTGATTTTAACTAGAGTGAACTGTGTGATCATTGGTTTGTAAGTATCTATAGGATCTGGTTACACTCTTGAATATATAAACAACTGAAGACAATGACTGTCCATTGTCAAGAATGCATCAATAGCCAATAGTTCATCAGGGAGTGGTAGGGCCTATTAAGTACCTCAGAAACCTGTGATTATTGTAGATAAGGCCATTGTAACATTGGACTCTTGCAGCATGTGAGATTATGACTCCACTGACTTTGCCATTCCCAGTAAACAGCATTAATAGTCTTTCCCCTATATCCTGTCTTTAGTATTTTTTTCTAAGTCACTTCTGTCACATTTCTTGAGCAACATAGAGTGTGGTTTGAAGGTCCTGTTTAGGGCTGAGCATTCGATAACTTTCTCTGCTTATTGAGCACCCATATATCTCTACATTCCCTGTCCCTCATTGTTAAGAGAGATTTCTATGATTAAGGCTGGATTTGTTTACATGTATAGGTGCAGATGTTTATAAGGCAGCTTGGTACCTTGATGATTATCTCAAGAACAGTAATGAATGTCTATTGGGCCCAAGATATTAGGTATTGGTTTTGGACTGGGTTTATTGTATCAGGTATGAATTCCTTCTTGTCAAGTAGGATTAAAATGGAAGCCAACAGCTAATGATTATCTCTACAACAATCATGCTTCTATTTCACCAGTGGACCATCTTTCTTGTCAGTTTGGCATTGTAGATTGTAGGGTTCTTAATATCCTATTAATTCTTTCATCTACCTATATAGCCACCTTATGTTTTCACATGGTGTATGTGTGTTTATTTAAACAGAAATGTATATATATATATGTATATATATATATATATGTATACACACACACACAAAGATCTAGATTTTGCATATTAGACAAAATATGACAAATTTTGGTCCAGTTTATTTTGATTAACAGGATTTCTTGTTCCATCCATCCTTTTTCTTGCAAATTCTACAATTTAGTTCTTTATTGTTGAATCAAGTACCAGTATATATAGAGAGACCACATTTTTTACCCATATATCTATTGGTGGGAATTTATGTTATGTCCATATCTCAGCCATTGTGAATAATGCCAGAGTAAACATGGTTGTGCAAGTTTCTCTGTGCTATGCTGATTTTGTGATGAACTGATTTTAAAGAGATGTACCAAGATGACTTGATAGTGTGAGAATAGTGTTCTAAACTAATGCTGCTGAATATATACCAGGACACTCATGTAGTAAACACCTTATGTATAAGAACTATGCAACTTAAAATGGACATAAACATATTGTACAAAATATACATTCAATTTACAAAATGAAGTTGTATTAGGCTGCATATGTGATACAAGGTTCAAAACTTGGAATGAGGATCAAGAGTTCAAAGCCAGAATGAACTATTTAAGAAGATCTTATCTCATAGAAGAAGGGAAAAAGGAAGAAAGAAAAAGAAAAAAAGAATGAATAAAATAAAGAAAAAAGGAAAAAGAAAGGAGAGAGGGAGAGAGAGAATAACAAGGAGAAATGAAGTAAGGTATCATGTTACATATTCTCATAATAAATGATATACAATAAAGCAAACAGAAAATGCAAAGCTACATGTAACCAAACACAAGGGTAACTTTGTAAATATAATGTAGTACAGGTGGCACAAAAGTATACACCTTAGTTGAATTCATGTATGAAAGGTTCTGTAAGTTCATCTATATTTCTGCCTTATTGTATCTAGAAAACATACTCTTTCCACCTCTCTACATCTTAGATTCTTTCTGCTTTCTGTTCCACATTGATTCTTGTGCTTTGCAGTGAGCGTTATGACATCAACATCCCATTTAGGACTGGGGATTCCAAGGTATGTTTCTGTCTACACAAACTCAATTCAGACAAAATCCCAGCATCGTAGTCAGCTAGTAGATACAAAATCTCACATGTAAGGAACTATTGGCCTTTTATTGATGCTGGGGGAAAAGAAGACAGTTTTGGTTATGGACTGAAATCTAGTATACAGCCCACACTCCATGGCAAGTCTCATGCTTAAGAGTAGTTGGCTAACATAAACTGGACATTATGAGAGAGAGAGAGAGAGAGAGAGAGAAAGAGAGAGATCATGGCATTGTGTGGGTAGAGAAGTAGAGGAATATCTTATAAGAGTTGAGGGAAGATGGTTTATATGATCAAAATGTGTTTCATGAAATTCTTAAAAATTTAATAAAAGCATTATTTTTAAGTTAAACATGACATGTTTTCTGTACAGTATTTTTTTATAATATCAGACAGAATAGCTCTTCAATATTTGTTGATGGATTAAATTAAGCCAGATTATGAAGGCTTGATTTGTGAAAATAACTAAGATAAATAAATCCATATTTGTCTGTCTCACAGCAGCTACTTAAGCAGTTTCTATAGTTCAGGTTGAGAATCACTTGTATGTGCAGCATCTGAATAAGCTCAATTTGGTAGAAACAGAATGAGTATAGAATGAGTATGACCTCAGAAAATTTCTATTTCTAGTCTCTCCAAGAGAATAACTGCTGAAACATACAGACTACTTAACACAGAAAAAATTACTTTCAATATCAATGATTTCTACAGTCACTTCAGTTTCTTAGTTTGCTTGATGTAACTAGAGAAGTGGGAATGTTGGCAGCCAGACATTTTATTGAAACAACTTGCGTCACACACTCACACAAACACACACATAGACACACACAGACACACACACACACACACACACACAATTTTTAGTAGCAAATATGCAGAAATGGCTAGGTGTGTAAGTAAAATAGCATAAAAGAAATTTTTGCTGTTAAAACATTGGTTATTTATAAATATACTAAAAGAACATGATACAACCACAGGAAATATTTTCGAAGTTCTGGGGTAAAATATACACTAGAAATAGGATTTTGGATTACAGTTACTCATAAGCTAAATTTACATAAATAATATACTAAATGTATGTAAGATATAGTTTGAATAACATGTTATACAAATGGAAAATTTAAAGTACTAGAGCAAGAAGTTAAAGAAAAATTACACATAAGAATTAAATGAACATTATAAATTCTATTACTTTTACATTACTGTGCTTGATAATTCCATTGTTCTCATTCATCCTGCCTCTCTATATACTATTTTTCTAAATACTGAGGTTTATATAGGCTTACATATTTGAACACTTGGTGCCCAGTTAATGGCACTGTTTAGGGAGCTTTAGAGAACATATGGCCTTCTAGAGAAACAGTATCCTTGGAGGAGGGCTTTGAATGTAAACACCCTTGATGTATTTCCAGTTCACTATTTCATACTTTCGATTAAAGGTCTGATCTCTCATCTTCCTTGCTCCATTTTCTATGTCTGACATGTGCAGCTAGACCTCCTCTTCAAGATGAACTCTTATCCTTCTCAAATTGTAATGTTCTTCAAAGTTGTTTTGGTCTTGATAATTTAATCATAGCAACAGGTACAAGGGGCTTATAAATGTCAGTGTGGTGGTTTGAATGAAAAGGGCCCACATAGATTCAGATGAAGTGGCACTATTAGGAGGTACAGCCTTGTTGAAAAAGATGTGACTTTTTTTTTTTTTTTAAAGATATTTATTTATTTATTTTATAAGAGAGCATCAGATCAGCAAAGATGGTTGTGAACCACCATGTGGTTGCTGGGAATTGAACTCAGGACCTCTGGAAGAGCAGTCAGTACTCTTAACCACTGAGCCATCTCTCCAGTCCCTAGATGTGATCTTGTTGGAGGAAGTGTGTTTCTGGTGGTGTGCTTTGAGGTTTCATTGTTGAAGGCAGGCTTGATTTCTCCCTCTATCTCTCCCTATTCCTCTCTCTCTCTCTTGATCCAGACATAGACCTATTGGTTCTTCTCCAGCACTATGTAAGCCTGCATGAAGTCATGATTCTTGCCATGAAAAGATTGGGCTGAACCTGTGAACCTGTAAGAAACCCAAGTTAAATGTTTTCCTTTGTAAACATCAAGTATTAATTTTTATGAATAATTTTTGAAGCCTTTCTCTTGTCATATCAAATCCATACTTTCTGTGTATTGCTGAAATGATCTCCTTTGAATTCAGAAGAAGAATGTGTAAAAGTAACTTATTCTCCTGTATTAATTCTCATCTCAGAGGCTTACTGTCAGCATCTGCTAACCTAGGCCTAGTCCTTTTATCTTCTAGACTTTGTACAATCTCATCTAGGCCTAGAATATTTTCAGCCTCTGAGACTTACTGCTGAATAAGCTTACCCTTTCTAGTTCTTTCTGAGTTCTGGCTGTCTGCTTCAACTCAGCTGTTCTGATTAACCTCTTCTCTAAGCTGATTGATGCAAATTGGCTTGTCTCAGCTTCTGACTGAATTGCTCTGCTTGAAAAAAAAAACTGCCTTAGAATTCCGTAAACTTAACTGCACTGAAGGCACTAAAGGAAAGGAACTGAATGTAGCTGCATAAACTCAACTGAATTCAACTGCATTCAACTGAACTGCACCAAATTGCACTGAACTGATCTGCACTCACTGATCTGCTCTCTGTTCCTGGCTCACTCTGTGCTCCTCTTAAGTAGTCTCTCTTTCATGTCTGTCCTCATGAGAGTTGAGCGTATCTTATTTCTGATTCATTCTGTCAAATTGTTATCTGATTCATCAATTTGTCTACCACTCAATTAGACATCAATTTCAAACATGGCTGCTTCCTTATACAAACTAACTTTAACTTCATTGTTTGGGATTAAAGGCGTGTACTATGGGCACATCTGTATTCAAGCCAGAGAGATTAAAGGTGTGTGCTAAGGAGTGAGACACACCACAACTAGAAACAGGTTTTTCCCTTGGTCGGACAGTTGTGTCGCATGCCTTTAATCCCAGCACTTGGGAGGCAGAGGCAGGTGGATTTCTGAGTTCAAGGCCAGCCTGGTCTACAGAGTGAGTTCCAGGACAACCAGTGCTACACAGAGAAACCCTGTCTTGAAAAACAAACAAACAAACAAACAGAAAACAAATAAAAACAAAAAACAAAAAACAAAAAAAAAAGAAAGAAAGAAACAAATTTTGCCAGTGAACAACACAATCTTTTGGTTCATAGTGTGATCAAATATCTTGAAACAAGAATGTGTTCTGTGTTCTATTTCTGGTATAAAAAGATTAGTTTGACATTCTACAAGAAAAAAAAAACCCAAGGTTTCTATAACATATTCCCATTCATAAAACATAATTTGATCACAAGGTATTGGAAGCATCAAAACTTATCTATTGAATTACATTGAAATAAGCAAGTAATGAGTATTAGCTGGAACACGGAGCAGGGCTTGGCAATCTGATTCAGTACAGAACAATATAGGAAATAGTTTTAATTTATCAGGGTTTGGCCTCCATAGTATCTTTTAAACTTTATCATTGTCACATGAAAGTAGATACAAATAATAATATATGAATGAATGTGGCTGTATTTCAAGCATTAATCTTTCAATAAGCTTGGGTCTTTATATGTATCTCAAGGTACATGTAATTTAATTCAGTATTTACATCTGGGTAGCCTAGAACTCCTCCTGCTCCTGCCTTGAGCTGGCATGATTGGTATATCTCCCCAAGAGTACAGATCTTTTTTTCGTTTTGAGGCAGGGTCTTACTATGTAGCCTGGTACTCTCAATTTAAGCCAGAATGGCCTTGAGAATGTATTGATCTTCTCATTTCTCTCAAGTATTGAGATTATATTTTGTCCTACCCTGTCTATCAAATTATTCTTTATTCAGCATAGGTTCCAAGCTTATTTGACCTGAGGCTGAAGTTTGCTAAACTCTGTAGACTGTCTTCCACCTAAGCCATTTTGCTAAATGAAGAACAATAATAAGTGGACTAATTGGCAAATGAATAAAATATTTTTAAGAGTGAGTAAATGAATACATGAAAATAAAATAAGTAGATATCTCAGTAACATTTTCTCTTGTAAAATGTTACTACAAAACAGACAAAAAGATTATGAATTTTATTATGATAAAAATGTGCATGAATTTTATATATGTGAATGCAAGAAAAATTTACTATTTTAGTCACACCTTTTTCAATATTATTAGAAATAATATCCTCAGCCAAATCTATCTTTACCCTAGTTGTTAATGTGAATCTTGCATGGGAGTAACATAGACAAAGGGTAAGTAATACATGTTACAGTTTGTCATTCCTTCCCAGGAGCCAAAATTTGGCAATAGTATATGGATCAATTCACTTTGTAAGTAATCCAGTTATCATATAAGGGCTTTGACTTAGTCCACTCAAACTAAAACAACAAAATAAATCATGAGCTGTAGGTTTATAAGCAACATAAGTTATTTCTTACAGTTCTGGATGTTATAAAATATAACATTGAAGTGTTAGAAGATTTGAAGACTTACAGCGCCAAGTTCTCCATAGTTAATGGCATCCTTCTATGTCTTCACACGGTGGCCAGGGTAAGTAACCATTCATCAACATCTCTTATAATGACAGTAGTTCAATTCTTCATCATCTCCTAAAAGTTTCACTTTCAAAAAGCTTCATAGTAGAAATTAGGTATTAATATATCAAATTAAAATGGCAGAAACAAGGGGATCTTACACAGCATCCCAGCATAATTTGGGGTCCCAAATTTAAGTCTTTTCTGTGAAAATAAAATAATTATACACGATAGCATTCAAAGTATTAAAGCATTCTAAAATTCACTTAAAGATTTAATAACTCACCAAAATATCACCTAAATAAAATATGAGTGAGACTCAAGGTATGACTCAGCCTAAAATAAATTATTCTTGAACTATGAATCTGTGGAATCAAATATATTAATTTATGTAATATAAATGTCACAAGAATAATATAGACACCAACACTATAAAAGATAGATATATAAACACAGGAAAGAAATTACTGATGCATTTTAAGCAAGTCCAAAATTTTAAGAGCCTACAATGATCCTGTACTTGATATGTTGCCATCCAGATTTACTGGAGCAGAATACTCATCTTCTGCAGACACCAGGGCTTTACCTTGCACTTTTGTAGTATAAGCACTGAGCTCTAAGGCACTGCCTGCTACTATTCCAATTGCTTTACTAGGCGTATCCCATGCCTATAGAACAGCTCTCACAGATTAAAGGGGTCTGACTGCCACTCTCCTAGCATTAGATTGCTAATACTTTTACTAGTCTACATATTGGGAGTTAACTAAACACCCACAAATCTGAAAGATAGTTGTCTAACAGAAGCACTGTGCAGTAGCCCCACACTTCCAGATACTATTTGTCTGGAACCCACAAATCTCTGAAGTATCCTTTTTAAAATATGTGAGGTCAGTTACACCTTTCAAACTAACTGAACAGAGATTTCTTTGGAGGCTTACATGGAGAGGTCAAACAGCATGGTCAGAGAATTGGAGTGCAAGTGAAGGCTTGCTGGCACTTCTGAATCCTTCTTTGAAGCCATCATTACTTCAGATATTTGTGTTTTGTTGCTATGATGGTAAGGTCATTCTGTTGATATATAAAATGTCATTAGTGTCATTTCTCATTATTTTCATCCATACATACTGACATCTATTTAGGTGAGTGTATTCACTGTCTTAATGAATAGTTGTTAGTTTCTGCTGTTCTGGTCAACTCATCAAGTATTTTTATTTGGCTACACATTGGTGTTTTTCCCTGAAAACAAGTACTCATTTATAGAATATTTATTAAAGTATTATTCACTGTAATCAATAAATGCAAACTAAATAAATATCAGTAGATGAATAGTTCAAAATATGAGATATATATCAGAGACACTTGTATCACATGCTTAATACATGTGAATCTTGATCATATTAAGACACTTGAAATATAACCTTTACAGAGTGTCAAATATTGTGATATCTGGGGTACTCACATTTGTGGAATGAAATGCAATGGTTGCTGCCAAGAGATAAGGAAAGGAAGTAAGGAAGTATGTCTGAGAAAAGGGGTTTTGCAAGAAAAAATGCTCTAGACCTTTGGAATAAAAATATAGCTAACACTCTTGCACTGTACATTTACAATTTGTTGAAGATAGATCAAATGCATGTAGTTTTAGCAAAATAAAATAAATTTAGCTTTGAATGTGCTAATTACAGAGAAGGTTCATTACTTCTTATTACTCTTCATGTTGTTGGATGATAATGTTTATAGTGTGCAAATGTTTTTCTTTATATAGAAAATCATTTTAAATATGTTCTTGCATTTTCATAGTGTTTTATATTTTTAAAATTAAATGGAATTGATTATGGCAATATCAGACTTCAACATTCAATATTATATACGTGACAATCTTGATATTTTAAAGCCAAATTATTTTGAGTCCTTGAACAGTAGATAAAGGCATATAAATAATGTCAACATGAGTGAGGCATAGAATTTAGGCCAAATTAACTGTGAAACTGTGACTCATTTTTCCAAAACTTTCCAAACAAAATTGGAAGTTGGACAAAGAAGAATAATGAAAGTTTTATTTTATTTTTTTTACCTTTCCAAATTTTTCACTTAGGAAGAAAAGGCTCAAAATTATGTGCTTATAGTTTAGCTGCCATTTTCATCTTAATTACAGCATTCATTGTGACAATTCATTTTCTGACATGACACAGATTTCAATGTGTTTCTTTGTTAACTCCCTCTTATAACTAGACGCTTGATTTATTTAAGAAACAGATGACTAATGAATGCTCTAAAATTAGAGACTGACAGTAGATTTTAAAGGAAACAACAATGGCAAACTTATAGAAACTTATAGAAAGCAAACTACTCCTGCAACTTTTGATGGTACTATGGATTAAACTTGGTCTTATGTGGCAATTCATCAATGAAATGAACCCAAGGCACAACACTTGCAATTTAGACTAAAACATGAATCATATGTGCATTCTCTTATAGATGTTTCTCATTTCTTCAATAACATTTTTATATGGACTTAAGTGATAGGAGCTCAATTTTCAAGAAAGAGAGGTAAAAGTTCATTAGAACTCTAACACACCACAGTCTATGTATAAACTAATTACTCAGCAGGAAATTTTACAGTGGAATCTACAATAGATTTCACATGAACAGGTAGCTATGTGCAGTTGTAAAACACCTGTAATTCTAGTACTCTGGAGGCCTGGGGGGGAGATGAGCTGAATTTAAATCTACTTTGAGGTACATATGAGGGAATTCGTCTTGTACTTTAACCTTACCCAATTACTCATGGCTGGTAAAGGCATGAATGATAAAAGAGAATCTACTATTACTGCTTTACTAAATCAGTATAATGTCTAAGTGCATTGAAATAATCATCCTTACAACCACAGATAAGTCTAGTGTTCATCCCTCATAAAAGTAGCTTCATTTTTCAGCAGACACATAGAAGTATAGAAATCCCAGTTGCTTAAAATGCAAACAACTGAGCATGGGGTGCCCAGCACCAAATGATACATCTACAACACAACTTTTGTACTTATGGTTCAGAGACTATCAGAAAAGAGAAGCTGGAGAGTTTGTAACTACTGTGAGTTAGAGTTATCTACAAATAACAAGGAAAATGCCCTCATGAAGTTACAAAAATGCTAACCCCTAAACAAGACTTGCAAATGGATATCACCAATTGACATGCCAGAATGGATGAGCGAAGTCTCATAGGGTCCAAGATAAAGAGTATCAAGCAGTTAATGGCATTTGAGAGAGTGAGAATCCATTTTCTCAAGGGACAAGCCATGTAATACGTTATCCAATCCCCAAATATCAATCCTAAACAAATATGCATACAAAAAGCAATAAATGGAGTCAGTAGACTCTAGGTATGATACATGATATATTGTGATAATTTAGAATATATAGTATAAATTGTATAGTATATATCATACATAATACAATATTTTATTATATATTATACAACATAATATATATTGTAAAATATAAAATAATATATACTATATGGTATATAATACATGTTCTATTATATATGATATATGATATATTGTTCCCACATTCTTATGTTGCATACATATGTGTGCACACATGTGTAACAACAATTAAAGAAGAGGAAGTTGGGGAGATAAAAAGGCAACTTGGAGGTTGGAGAGCAAAGGTTGAAATGATAATACTGTACTCGTCTATGAATTTCTAAAGAAAAAGAGACAGATTGAGAAGAAAGAGATTATTGCTGAGATGTTGGGCAATGATTGAGCACTTATAAAAGATATTAAAGGCCCCGTGTCTGATTCCTAGGAATGTAAAAAATATAACAAAATATATAAAAATGCAAGCTTCTCCAATAGGGGTGCTGTTGTATGTTTACTTTTTGGTACTGATAAGCCTTCATGTCACAGTGATTTGGTAATATTTTGACACTGAGGAAAAAACATAAAATACTATGCTCAATCGAAGATGGAACAACATGATATTTTAAAGATAATAATACAAAAAGTTGATGTAGATAGTAAAGAAAGGATTGATTAACATCAACTGGATAAGAAGCTTTGTGCTGGGTGTGCAATTGTTTTATTCATTAAAAGGAGACAATAGAATTGCAAAAATTGGAGACAGAAGGGATGCAAGCCTAAAATGACAATGTTTACTAGGTCTTCATCATAGTCTGTGTTATGATACAAGGAAGAAGATCGACCACTTTTTAAAGCAAAATGGTGATAAGCCTTAGCAAATTTGAGAAGTTTCATTGTGTCAGCAATGTAAGAGAGAAAAGACAAGCAGTGAAGGTTTTTCAATAGTTTCTAAAAATGAATTTTTTCTAAGGTCTCGTTGATCACTTTTTATACAGCTTTCTAGATTATAGTTCTGAATATTCTATAACAATTTTGTATAACCCTTGCTCTCTGACCTCTTTTTTATCTTGTACATCAATATTCCGTTTCATTCATTTTAATACCTGGTCCCATAGTTTACATAGTATCGTGCTCAGATATTTATTTATTTATTTATTTATTTATTTATTTATTTATCTTTTTAAGATACTTTATTTACATTTCAAATGTTTCCCCCTTTCCAGATCTCCCCTTTGGAATGTCCCTATCCCTCCCCCTCCCCTGCTTCTATGAGGGTATTCCCACACCCACCCACCCACCCACCCACCCACTCCTCTCTTCCCTCCTTGGCATTCCCTATACTGGGGCATCTAACATCCTCAGGCCCAAGGGCCTCTCTTCCCCTTGATGCCTAACAAGACCCTCCTCTGCTACATATGTGGCCAGTACCATGGGACACTCCATGTGTATTCTTTGGTTGGTGATCCAGTCTCTAGGAGCATCGAGAGGTCATGCCAGTTGACACTCTTGTTCCCTCCCTGGGGCTGCAAACTCCCTCAGCTCCTTCAGTTCCTTTTCCAACTCCTCCCTCGGGAACCTCACACTCAGCCCTACGGTTACTATGAAGTGATTCTTGGGGATTCCGAACTTTTGGGTTAATAACCACTTATCAGTGAGTACATACCATGTTCATTCTTTTGTGACTGCGTTACCTCGCTCAGGATGATATTTTCAAGTTCCATTCATTTGCCTGCGAATTTCATGAAGTCATTGTTTTTAACAGCTGAGTAGTATTCCATTGTGTAAATGTACCATATTTTCTGTATCCATTCCTCTGTTGAGGGACATCTGGGTTGTTTCCAGTTTCTGGCTATTATAAACATTGTTGCTATGAACATAGTGGAGCATGTGTCTTTATTATGTGTTGGAGCATCTTCTGGGTATATGTCCAGGAGTGGTATAGATGGGTCCTCAGGTAGTATTATGTCCATTTTTCTGAGGGTCCACCAAACTGATTTCCAGAGAGGTTGTATCAGCTTGCAATCCCACCAGCAACAGAGAAGTGTTCCTCCTTCTCCACATCCTGACCAGCATCTGCTGTCACCTGAGTTTTTGATCTTAGCCATTCTGAGTGGTATGAAGTGGAATCTCAGGATTGTTTTGATTTGCATTGCCCTGATGACTAAGGATGTTGAACATTTCTTTAGGTGCTTCTCAGCCATTCGAATTCCTCAGTTGAGAATTCTCTGTTTAGCTCTGTTCCCCATTTTTTGATAGGGTTATTTGGCTCTCTGGAGTCTAACTTCTTGAGTCCTTTGTATACATTGGATATTAGCCCTCTATCGGACGTAGGATTGGTAAAGATCTTTTCCCAATCTGTTGGTTGCCATTTTGTCCTATTTACCGTGTCCTTTGCCTTACAGAAACTTTGTAATTTCATGAAGTCTCATTTGTAGATTCTTGATCTTAGAGCATAAACCATTGTTGTTCTGTTCAGGAACTTTTCCCCTGTGCCCATGTGTTTGAGACTTTTCCCCACTTTCTCTTCTATTAGATTCAGTGTATCTGGTTTTATGTGGAGGTCCTTGATCCACTTGGACTTTTATCTCTGTCCAGTGAGATAAGAATGGATCAATTCACATTCTTGTGCTCAGATTTTATATGTGTGTTTTCATTATTTTTGAACTTTCTTAAGAATAATGTCTATGCCTTTATACTCATTTATTGTTAATCTATTATGTGTAATGAGTATCAATGGCCATCCTTTTGGATTATTATTGTGACTGAACAGTTTAACAAGTATGAGATGCCAAGGGTACTTGATTAAATGTTCTATCTCAGGGACCCAAAAGCCATAATTCTAATACTAATACTGTCATTTACTCTCAAAGTTTGAATAATTTAGTACATTTTTTCTTAGAGAAGTAATTCTTCAAAATTTATTTTATATGCTATTTGTTTTGTTTTAGTCATTTACTTTTGCAATATTATTTACTGACGTGCCACAAAGCATATATTTCATTTATTAGAATCCACTACAGAATGCTTTCCATTATTCACAGATAGGAGTAAGGACCATCCTATTGTATCATGTACCTTTTGTATCATGACAAAACATATCACATCTCCATTCACCCAACTTTGAGTCATAACTGACTAATTTTTCATCATGCACTTATAATTCTAGACATGTTATAAAAATGGCATTATAGACATCTTAGTTATATTTGGTTTTCAGTTTGACACAGTATAGTAAGCTGCTTGCTGGTGCATAAACAGGCTTAAGATTAGCTAGTCTTCTTATAACAACCCTGCAACACCTGTCTCTAGTGGTCTGGGACTTTCTACATAAATTAAAGCAATAAAGATAATCCCTGTCCAATGGCATGTCTATAGGCCAATATCATCTGGGTAACCCTTCAAGTGAGAATTTCTTCTTAAGTGACTTTGTACTTATTTATATAAGGGCAAGTTCTTGAATTTTCCAAATAATAAAATATGCAATGAGAAGAAAATAATGCATATATTATAGGAAAAGAAGATTTTTATGTGCATAAGAGTTTGAAAATTTGTAGATATTTTATTTGTTAGAAAACATAAAGTATCATGATTTTAAACACTTTATATAAAATTATATTAAAAACACAACTTGCATGATGACAATGATGGATAGTTTCAAATTTTTCTTCAGTATGGTAGTGTTTATTTTGCCTGTATTTCTGACTTAGATAGACATCAGTGATAATTTGAAATTTGTCATAATGAAGGAAATTGGAAAGTCCTTGAAATATTATGAAATATTATGGAAGTAGTGGTTTGGTCCTAAGGAAAAATCATTAATCTGTAAAGTAATATGATGTGCCAATAAATGAAAAGTCAAAGTCAGACACGTATCTGTTTAGCCAACACTTTGGGGTAACTTGCCATGCACAACAGTAAAATATTCTTAATAATTTGAGTTAGAAGCAAAAGATGTTTAGAGGAACATAATATTCACTTTTGTTCTTTCCAGTTTCAGTTCCTGAGTATGTGTACCAAGAAGATAAGGCTTCATTAAAATGAAAAGATAAATGTGCCCAAATGATAAATGAGACTGTGTACATGTAAATTAAACACTTAGGAGAGAAATGTGGGATGTACAAAACTAAAGAACTTGAAGCCCTCATAAAATAGAAGGTAGTTAATGATGCATCAGATGATTATGTTTATTTTTGTTTCCATTTGATCTGCTTATATTCTTACTTGTCTACCACCAGGAAACTTGTGCTTTTCCCCTTTCTTTTTCTGCCTTTCTTTTGTTTTGCTGTAACCATTACTTGTGGTCTGGCAGTGACTGACAATGACAGTGATCCTGAACTGCACAACCATGTGAAAGTTATACCCTTGCTTTTTCTTCCTGAGCTCTTCCAGCATAGCAATTTCAATGATCATGAGGAGGCTTTTTAAGTGAATGATGGAGATGTGAGGTTTTACAATCAGTAGATGGGAAGAGAGATAAGAGACTGTGGTCTGTTTTCACTGTCCATATTGCCTTGACTATTGTCACTCATTTGAAAATATAACATGAAATCATCCAGTCAATATTCTTTCAAGAAATCTCTGTTCTTGGGATAAAATCAATAGCAGACTTTGAAAAGTTCATATAGCATTTGAATGAATCTTCTTTCGGTTAAGCTCATTTGCCTTATCTTATTGACTGTTTCTTTCCTTTTTAAGTTCACCTTTAAAACCAATTACAAAATACCTTACTTAATATTTAGTATACTTTGTGAATTATAGTGGAATTAATATTATAGTATTAGGATTATTATTTCCACTTAGTTACTTATAATTTTCTATACATTTTTGTTCTTTGTGGATTAATTTACATAGAAGCTTTTAAACTATTCAGCAGGTAGATTTTCCTTTTATTTATTCTTTAGTTATCGCTAGTAATTCCTGGGAAAGTTTCTTGTCTTATACCTAAAAACACATGATTTGACCACCATGCTAACTTGTAAACCAAAACTGTATAAGCCATAGAACACAAAACCACTCAGAAGTATGAGAAGAGAATTGTTTTATTTTAACTTCTTTATACAAATGTATTCATTAATATCAGTTATCTATTCATCAATAATGCAGAAATAAAATCTGTAATATCTAAAATGTAAAGACTTTTCTTACACTGTTAGAGATAAATTGCAATCTGTAATGATAAAAATACATGGTGGTGTTAAAAAGGCCCCAAAATGTCACGTATTTATTTGGAAGGAAAAGGGGACAGTAATTAATCCCAGTTAAAGTAGTTTGTCTCCATTTTCTTTGTTAATGACAAAATCTCTCTCTCTCTCTCTCTCTCTCTCTCTCTCTCTCTCTCTCTCTCTCTCTTTCTCTCTCGGTTGGGGAGTTCTAGTAGTTTATCTAGAAGCATGTGAGTTCTTCTCTTCCAGAAAAAAGTGGCACTTTTCTCTGCTGCATCATCTCTGGCCTCATCTATCTTTGTGTGGACCTTCAATAAAGTCCTTACCACATCCTTGTAAATGTTTTCCACCTCTACTGACAAAAACTATAAGTTTATTGATGGAAAAAGTTATGTTTAAGATCATATCACTTATCTGACCATTCATAATAGAGAGGCAGCATATATACATTCAATACAGAACATTTCCATAGCAAAAATGACTCACTTTAAGTGATTAAAGTAAAAACAAAAAAGGAACAGATTAAATTCAGCTAAAAATTGTGTCATGTTCTCCTAATTTGGATTTGTCTATTACATTTTCCTCTAACAGAATATGGTGGCCTGTCCTTTAAACACGTTCTATGATGGACATTTGAGATTCTTAGCTGTGCTTTATTTCCAACAACATGGGTAGAAAAAATTGAAACAACATGAAAAGGGCTTCAAGCCTTCAATCAGCCTCCTAGCCAACCCTACCAAAAAGCCAGGCAGAAGTAAAGTTATTCTTTACTCTCCACATTAGTCCAGATGTTAATTGAATAAGACAACATTACTCTAATCAAGAGTCCATGATGTAGAATTATCATGTAAAATGTTCTTTGTATTCATTATGCTAAGTATATTGGCTATTTAAGTAAAGTAAATTTAAAATAGTTTATTAATTGATAATAGAAAATATTAAGTTTCAAAACTAATTTTCTCACATAAGAAAAATTTAAATGAACAAAAATGAAGCAATATATAAAAAAGTGCTAAATAACTTATCATCTAAACTTTTGCAGTTTTATTTTCCATATTCATTTCATTACATGGTTCTGTATTAGATCAACCCTTTGTGGATCTATAAAATCTTATTTTCATCTATTTCAAAATAAGTTGACGTTAATATACTTCACTCATAAAACACTTCAGCATCAATACCTTTGATTAGAGTTAACTATGATTACACATGCCTTTTTCTGTATAGTAAAAGTATTTTCATTCACTTAAATATCTATATTATGAGTGAACATTTGATGAGATTTGACACATTCATATGCTTGTGTAATTCAAAAACTGCATAAAGGTGTAGAACATTAGGTTGATACTAAAAAATTTCTTAATTACACTCAATAACTATATCTAGCACCATTTGTTTCTAGAATTTCTTTTGCTATATTTTGGTCTCATCTAGAAATTCATACGAAATTTGTTATAAATGCTCTGATATTTTT